>CALNVZ010002100.1:49382864-49466834 GCA_940671915.1 Paracentrotus lividus | reverse complement strand
TTTGGTAGTCTATTGTTGGTTCGGTCTATGCATTGTTCTCGTGAACAAAAGCAAGGTAAGAGAGGGTCATGTGATTATTGAAGTAAATCTCCTTTTTACCTCACGCCCTAGCTTCATTTTTTCCTCTTTTTCTCTCGCAAATCGGAGATGCGACAAATCCTCATTTATTGTTGTTGTAATTTTCAAAGATAGCTCCAGTAAGCTGTTATAACCATAAAAGTGGACCCTGGCACATGGACCTGGAATCACCAATTTGCAATGAATCTCGAAGGGAGCTTGGGGTTAGGGAATCTGATATTGAAGTAATCATGACATGGCAGCCTCCTGTTGCAGGATGTGTGATATGCAGCACCAATTGTGACCATGACATTTATAAAGGTATCCATAGATTTTAAGCAGCTCAGAGTTACTATATCAACAAATGTCAGAAGAGCATAAGGGACATATTCTGAGAATTGAAACAAGAACAAGAAAACTGTTGTAAGTTTCCTTCGGACGAGTAAAGCTTGATCTTTTAATTTTCAATATTTACAACAAATTAAACGGTATTAATCCACTTATTATTAGATATTTATCAGGAAAATCCTACATCGTAGTTGATTTCATAAAAGGAGGGTGTCATTTTATTTCTTTACAAGAAAAACATAAGGCATTACAACACTTTAAAGCTGGTGTATAGTTTCGGGAGAAAGAAAAAATTATTTTGATTCACATTAAGATAAAATTATGATAGATTGAATCCAATAACTATAATAAAGCAAATTATAGTACTTGAAATCTCGTTTTAATGTCTTTATTTCATAATATAAGGATAAAAAAAGATAAGTCGGGGACCCGTCACAGGTTAGCGCTCACGTGGAAAACCAATGGGGATTCTCTTGTGTGGGTGTTACACACAGATCGTTCGCACTAATTCACGCCGTAACCTCGGGCGTGCGAATTTGTCAGCAGAGGTCTAAACGGCAGTTGGATTGCGCTATATTCGAACTTTATAAATGAAATTCATCGGAAATATTGAAAGGAATGTCACAAGATCTCTCACACATATCTTTTAGTGTAATGTGGACAACATGTAACTACATTTGATCGGTTTTGTGCCAATTCCTTTTTTGCTACCAAAACTATACACCAGGTTTAATATTTTTGTTGGTCTACGATCACTAAATGATATTGGTCAAGTTAATGAAGAGCATACAATGTACACATTGATGGAAGAAATTGCAAGAAAATGTTTAGACTAGCAAAGTGACAGACTACATAGAAATAACTGAATTTGAAAACTTTGTCTGCTCTAAATTTGCAACAACTTGAAAACAAAAGAAATATTTATTTTCAGACAATCACAATATGACCTCGACTTTTTAGAACATTTGGAAAATAATTGGAACATTGATGAAAAACTCATATACACATAAAACTTTTTGTTGTTGATGCTGACATGAAAAGAACTGATATGACCTGGAAAAAGCTTGCTTACAAATGAGCTCCTTTGTTTTTGAGACATGTTGAGAAAAAAAAATCCATGTTTTTTCCCTTTGTTAGTTTGTTTATGATATTTTCAATAAAAAATTGACTTTTATTATCTACTATTATGTTTGTGGATAGAAACTTGGATATGAAAATACTAGGTACTATTTTCCATTTATCAAATGCTTTGACTAAAATCAAGTTTAAATGTACATTTTCCTGCCTTGTTAACTTGTCCAAAGGAACATTGAAAACCTTTTACAACTAGATGAATCTTCGACCGCGCACGGTCGGAAGGCATGCCTCCGTATTGCCACATCGGAAAAAAAAGGCATGCGCATGTTGAGTATTTTACATCCATTTATACCATGACATCTTTGAGATATTGACCCCAAAACCTCAAAATCTATATTTATTATCAACCTCCATTGCACACATGACCAAGTTTAAGTGGATCTGTATCACGATAACATAAGTATATGCAAGAAAAGCATTTTCATGCATAAACATGGCCTCTGTAGACCTTTGACTTCATGATCCCACATTTTAATCAGTTCGCTTAGCTCTATAGGACATATACCCAAGGCTTGAAGATGATCGTTACAAGTTCTTAGTTCCGAAACGAACCATTTTCATGTTACATATGCATCTGTTGACTTTGACTTTGAACCCTCATCCTAAAATCTAATCAGTTAATTGCCCTCCATAGGCACCATTACTTCAAGTTTGAATGACCGTCAAACGTTTTAAGTTATTGGCGAGACGAGCCATTTCATGCAATACAATGACCTCTGTGACCTTTGACCCTTTGACCTATGACCCTCAAAGTCTACTCAGATCATTGTCCCTACCATATGCATACATGATCCAAGTTTGAAAGTGATCGTCAACGGTTCTTAAGTTAATCGCCAGAGAACGAAACGGGAACGGACGGACGGACCAACCAGAAACATAATGCCTCCGGCACCACTTCGGGTGGACGGAGGCATAAATTTAAGTTTAATCTTCAAAATCATGGTTTGCATATTAAAGTTTAGTTTCATAATCAAATAATGTTTTTCAATGCTTTACATCACTTTTTGAGAAAGGAAAACAGACTCATATTACAATAACTAAGAACGATGTGAATAATTTTACATGTAGGACTCTACGACCCTGCCAACCAATCCAATATAAACACTGAGGAATTGATATGGGTCCATGGAACAAAAAAGGAATCAAACTATTGGTGTTTTTTTATCTGCTAGAGCTTGTTGTATGTGCAAAGAAGATGAATCTATGACTCTTACCCATTGTAGCTTCTTAAGTATGATCTCCCTTAGCACCAATGTGTATGTATCTCCACCATTACGTATGGCAGTGATAGCCTCACTGTGCAACATACCATCTGTACTCTGCCATTGATTTCAATTAGCTGGTCTCCAACCTAGGTAGACAACCAAATAAAATTATTTCATATCTATCATAAAATTGCAGTCCATTCTCATTATAATGAGGTACTTGGGATCAAGCCAGTGAACTTGTAACAAAACCTTCATAATCTGTACTATGGCTATTGATATCAATTAGCTGGTCTCCAACCTACATGCAGGTAGACAACCAAATAAAGTTATTTCGTATCTATCATATAATTGCAGTCCACTCCCATTACAACGAGATGCTTGAGATCAAGCCAGTTACCTTGTTGTAACAAAACCTTGATATACTGACACATAGGCAAAAGACCCATGTGCACATGCTTAAAATTGGGACTGAAAGAAATGAGTTGCTGCAAAGGAATCTTGTTTTATGTGTGCTCGTTATAATGGGAGTAGACTGTGTTCAATATGTCCTTTCAACATTATGTCAAGAACATCTTCTATCCAACCAGGATTTTTAGAAACACGATCTATATACCATTTAGACAAATTATAAAGCTTAAAATAATTACGGTTGGTGTATCATACTTGATGCTACATATATACTGCTTCAAATAATTGTAAAAGGTGAAATAATTGTGCTTAACATACTCCAGAAATAAACAGGTCTCTCTATCTTGAAGACAGTCATCTTTGGACTGGAAGTAAAATACCTGTCCATTAGTTACAGGATTCCAGTACTTAGAACAGTAGTAAATAACGTAACCCATGGAACTTATTGAATATGTTGATCATCAGTCTGGGTGTAATTCACAGTTAAGAATACAAATTTATGATCATTTGTTCCAGGATCAAAAGTCATAATTTAAGGATGTACATAATAACTTCTTATATATCAAGCTCAATCTATAGACGAATTGGGGCAGCATTTCATGGAAGTGAGCCCTCTATGTGCCCGCTATATAGCTGGGGGTTACCCAGTGTACAACGCGTTTGTACATTTTCCTTTGTTACGCATACATGCACACACAATGAGCATGCATAGTACATTGGAAGCCCCCCAGCAATGGCTGTCACCATGACAAAACATCACCCAAACCGAATTCGTCTATAAGGGAGGATAAGAATGACATTACCTGAGAGTGAGAAAATAATACTTACCCTCATTAAAATACTTTGTGCTGCTGGTCCATCATCAGCCATTCTGAGAACAAAGAGAGGGGTGTTGTCATATTCCCGCCCCCCTCTGATGCTGAAGCCGAAGCCTGTAGCACCCTTCTTGAGGTCCACATTGTAATAGTCACCTGGCTGGAGTTCATTCCGCTGGTAAAAGATTAAATGAGTTGATGAATTAGTTGAGCGCTATTAGGGAAAGCAATGATTGTTATAGCATATGGCTGAGTTTATAATCAAATGAAGGTATGTAACAGATTTAATTTCATGCGAAGCCAATTCAGATTAAATGTTGAATATACAAAGATTATCAACTCATTCTCAACTGCTGATACTCTATCTCATAGTATGATATTGTAAACCTTTTAATAAAAAGGTGTTTAATAGTCCTGTGGCAAGTCAAATCTATGATACGACAGTCGTCACACAAGCAAAGTAAAGAAAGACTTTAGAGACAGACAGACTTTTCCCACAATTTTAGCCATCAAGAAAAAATCTTTTATTTAATTGACTGTAATCTGGCGTATTTCTCTTCTGTTGACTGGGACCCATGACATACATATTTAATCATACTGCTCAATGACATTTATGTAAAGGTTTTTGATATATTCTTCATACCTTAGGTGGATACATGAGTTGCTTGCCCTGCTGTGGAGCCGGTCTACCTGGTTCTCTATAACCTCTCCTATCCACCCTAGGAGACGCAGGATTACTGGCTGACGGTGGCCCTCGATACCGCCTCTCTTGAGGTGGGGATAGCGGATGGGTGCGCTGTGGTTCGTAGCTCCTACGTCCAGCATGGGGTGACTTGGACGGGTGGGGCTGCTGAGGACCCCATCCAGGGTCTTGTTGCTGTTGTTGGTGCCTGGGGATTCCCCTCACTGGTTTGCCCATGGGTGGAGAGCTAGGGCGTGGTGGACCATCATGGTAGGTCATACTCTGCGGAGGGGCTGATGGGGGTCGCGTTGGCTGGCTTCGTATTCTATCTGTGTCTGGCTTCCACTTGGAGGATTTGGCATAGATGGGTTCTGTTGGCTTGCTGCAATACAGAGAATAAAGATAAATACTTGTACTATCGAAATATAATTTAGTTAAAAACTAATTGATGATTGATTATTGATAATTGTATCCTTAAAGAAATTTGTTGGATCAAAGTTGCAATCAGATGAGAATTCTGACAGCACCATTACCCAAAACATGAAGGGGTTTCAGCAACCATGGATATTGAAGAAACAAATGTTAGTAGGCTCTTACACATCCATTCTTCCTGCATTTGATGACAGAAACCTGACAAAGAACATACATGTTCAAGAGATGCTAATGAGGCATCCTTTGTAAGGCAAAGCCATTGCATCTAGTCAACATATTCTGTAAAATTTCATTTTAACAATTATATTTCAAATATTTCTTGCTCATCTATCAATTACTTTTTCATATTGTATTTGGTGTCAAAGAAAGGAGAAAAACTGAACTGAACTAAAATAATGATTCCTGGATTACTTGATAAATTCTCTTAATAATTGATTAGTCATCAAGGTCCCGCTTTTTCTGGGACACACTGTATAACTTACTTGTCAGTTAATGATGGATGTGGAGGTTGAATATGATTGGTGATTGGTTGTTGTCCTGGTGGTGATCTCATACTTGCATCACTACCTTTGATCTGAGCAGGCATGGCAAGAGCGTTCACCATATGACCAACGTTCTATAAATACAATAAGAGATTGTAAAAATATTACACATTTATCTATTGCTGTATACACCAATTCGGTTTGGGTGTTGTTTTGTCTAATGGCGGCTATGACTGGGGGGGGGGGGGACTTCCAGAATGCGTAACAAAAGAAAATGAACATGCACGCAGACATACGCGCACCTAGCTCACTGCCGATTGTCTGATAGCCCATTGGAAGCCCCCAGCTATGGCCGCCATAAGTTTCATTGCTCTGCAGTCAGATTGGTGTAGTAGATTCATGACTTGTTTGGGTTTTCAGTTATTCAATTGAATTGGCAATTAACATGTAGCGGAATTGATATTTAGCTATGAAATACTTGACCTATACTACAAAGTCCTAATATGTTTATGATTGACATATTGTATAGAAATCTAGGAAAGCTGAAAGCCATTCTTATGCTGCAGTTTGTTGTTTATGAAACAGTAAAGCTGCATTCACACAGTGCTGACTTCATGGCAATTCAATACAGTGACATATACTGCATAAGCTAATATTCTTGTGTACAGATAATTTTGTGGGTTAGGACTTGTTTTGCAATTTTAGCAATTTTTTCATTCCTACACGTATAAGAAGCAATGTCCTTGAGGATGGGCTCGCAAAATTTGCAAAAATAACCACTTGTACAGTATAGAGTCTAGCCAACTCTAGTTTCAGTAGCTATTAATATGGCACATTTTCTTTTCAACTGTGCTTGCATACGAAAGCAGTAGGTTGATAAATACTGTTTGCAGAGTTCGCTAGCCTCTTTCTCAGCACTGTTCAGAATTGCCACCAAAGATGGCGATATGACACTTGAGCCGACTCACAGTGAAAATATGACGTTACTTCTATACTTACCTTTGGAGGTTGATTCCTGCTTAAAGGATCATCCCCACCTATGGATCAAGGAAAATATTGAGATGAGAACAATATCAAACTGGTTTATTGATAAAATAATAAATGAGACAGAAAGGATTATAGATAAGGGTTTTCATAATGTATGTATGATGATACAGATCATGTTTATTTAACTAGTGCCCTGTTACATAAATAGTTCAGACTAATTCCAAATTTGAAACAACTATTCTGATTGGTCACAGCGAGATATTTATGCAAGAAGTGCATGCAACAAGGATCCTGATTGGCTACTATCAATTTGCAATCGATCGTAAGTATTTATGTTACTGTGCCAAGCATGAACTTCTTCTTTTTTTCTTTTCTTTTTTTAAACAATATCTGATACAGCCATGTATATGAATTAAAATAGCCTATATGTTAACAACATTTAAGCAAAAAATAAAGGAAAAGATGATATATTAACAATGGGAAGAATCATATGAAGTTGTTTAATACTCAATAATTTTTCAGTAAATATTTTGTTTTGCACGTTTCCAAAACGAAGGATGAAATTGTATGAAATATTCTGAATGCTCTACATAAACGGACATTACAAGTAATCTTATCAATGTCTAAATCCACAGAATTTGTTATTAGTATTCTCATTTCTGTGACAAAATAGAATACAATTCATTTTTACATGTAACATCATTTGAAATCAGGCTCTTTAATTTTGTTAACTGTTGTGTAATAAATGCAACAATAAAGTTAACTTTTACATGGAAATAACAATTGGGAAATTCAGAATATTTGTATGACAAGAGATAAGAGAGGATGAATCATGCATTATTAATATAATTCTGAATGGAACAGACACTAGAATATACACAAAAAGGATATACATTTGTGCATGTTTAAGATAAATATGTGCAAGGAAATAAACTAAGAGAACAAGGGTTCGATGAAAGATGGATAACGCCCCCTACCTCTAGACCCGATGGTTAGTGTAACAGAAGTGCCTGTATCTTTGATCATATTGACGATGTCTTTGTGATGCATACTCCGGATGTCTATTCCATTGATTGAGATGATACGATCTCCGACCTCAAGGTCACGACACCTGTCAGCTGGGCTGCCCTCAATGATACGGCCTACAAGGGGGCGACCAATGAGGGCGGTTTCCGATGTTAGAGGGAGGTTATTACAGAGGTTATCTAAATACTGAATTGATTACAGAAGCTGCTTTCTATACTGTTACCATTTATTATGAAGTGTAATATTGTAATATAGTTAATATATATGAACCACTTTTTTCAAGCCTTTCTTTGTAACATAGTTCCGTTGATAAATAATACAATATTGGATTAATAATACAGTACATCAAAATATGGCCAATAAATGCAAGGTTTCTGAACCATTACAGAGATATTTCATCACAATTGTTCTTCATTGCAAAAACCCAAACAATTTTCCTTAGCCTTTATGTTTTGCATTCGCATCTCTGTTATTTGCCTTAATACATGTTTTGCTTTCCAATAATCAAAAGCAAATTACAGGCTGGTATAATAAATATGTCAATTAATCTAGATTTATCACAAAAAATTCCACAGATACCATCATATACATGTACATCATAACAGGCACGATTGGTTATTAAAATCAGGTTTGTCAAAAAGAAGATCACACCATGCAACATGAAAAAAAAGACACACAAGTTAATAACTATCTTATGGCATGCACTAGTACAAATATAAAAATTTAAAAATCTTACTCTGGGAACAGAAATCTAAATTCATTAATGTGGGATGGAGTCTATTCACTGTATAAGTAAAACTGAATAAGTACTTTCAAATAAATAGGATAGATATTATCAACAGAAAATGATTTTTTTACTTCTTTTGGCAAATTGCTACTTCATGGAAAGAAATATCTAACTTCATATCTTCTCCATGTCATCTGGAGTCTGATTCTGTGGTAAGCTACTTGGATGATTTTTTCAGTTAATATGTTATTTATATTTCCTACTACCCGACACAAAAAATCTTGAAATGTTTGTCATACCAATATTTGATCCAGACTTGAGAGTAGAAGAAAGTACCACCAATCCAAAGCCTTCATTATCTCGTCGATGAAGATTAACATCATATGGGTATCTCCTACCACCACTACCAGCGGGCGAGGCCGGGCTGAGGGGGCGGGATGCAGGTCGTGATCCTGCTCCTCCTCCGCTTGGCTGATTCAGACCTGAAGTACCTGTAAAGATACAACGATGTAGGATTTTATTTCTACTGGGAATACTCAATCAAATTCATAGATGAGGTTAACAGTAACAGGAATTTACATTGAATGGAATAGGAATGTGATTTTGAGAAACTTGTGGTTTACTTGTGGTTTATCAACATACCATCTAAATAATAAAAATTATGTAAATTCCTTTCCTTTTCTGAACTGCTGAATCTTTAATTGTACGTGCATCGTCATGATCATTTATATCTTTTAGAACTGTTTGTGTTGATGGTTTTGACTTGAAAACCTGTATCACTTGAGAATATTAATAAATGGTGTGAGTCATCATCACATCAATCCATATCACCATAACCATCATCACCATAGTTATCATCACCATCAAAATCTTTGTCACCATCAATATCACCATCACCATCATCATCACTATTACCATCATCAGCATCACAATCATTACCATCAATATCACCATCACCATCAATGATACCATCACCAGCATTACAATCATTATCACCATCAATATCACTATCACCATCATTATCATCCTTATCAACATCACAATCCACCACAATCGTTATCACTATCATCACCACCATAATTACCATTAACATCACCACTAACAACAACACCATCATTATCACCACCACTATCACCAACTCCACTATCATCACCACCACCATCACCATCATTACCACCACTACCACCACCACCATCACCATCACCATCACCATCACCACCACCACCACCACCCTCACCACCGCCGACGCCACTGTCACCACAACCTCCATCACCACCACCATCACCAACATGTTATTATCATCTGCTACTCACCGCTGACTCTCCTCCTAATTCCTAGAGACACACGTCCAGCTCTCCCGGCTGCAATCATCAAAGTGACCACTCTTTTATGAGAGGAACCAACTACCGTCTGACCATCCACATAGAGTAACTCATCACCAGTCTGTAGTCTACCATCCTGAGCAGCTACACCACCAGCAGTGATTGCTCCAATAGATACCTTGAGAAGAATTAATAACAGTTAAAAATAATTAAAGGAATATAAAAAAAAGTAGAGAACACTTTGCTGGGTTCATTCTCTCTATGCGATACATACATCACCGGGGCTCAAGATTATTTGGTGACTCCTTCAGTAAACTCATTTATTCATATTATATATTTCTGGTTAGTTTCTCCATTTGTTCAAATCCTTCAGTAATAAACTGGATTACATGTAAAAGTATGGGGCAAGGGACCAGAAATCTCATAGCATTCCAATCGTCTGGTAATCCATGGTTTCTCAACTGGTGACGACAATGATTAAAGCTTCATATATTTAGTTCCAAAAACACTAGCCACATTTTAAAGGTATTTAAGTACAACTTACTTGCGAGCCTTCCTCGTGTCCACCGATGATTCTAAAACCAAATCCCAAGTCATCTCTTGTTTTGAGGAACACAGTAGATTCAATATATTTATCATCTCGTTCACTTCCAGATGAAGGATGCCTGGGTCTGGATGTACTCCTCCTTTCAGGATCTTGTCCTGAAGAAAACACAAAGATACAACATGATTTATATTTATCCCCTTGGTCTACCAGCATTTGGTCCAATGCTCAGATTGTTTAATACCACCTGGGATACACCCATTTAGTCTAATACAAACTTGGTCCAATTCTTACATGGTCTAATTGCAAATTTGGATAATACATGTAACTAATTTTTTGTATTGCATTTTAGTCTAATTCGCAAATGCATATTTGGTCCATCGAGTGTTTCTACATGTAGCTTATAAATTAGTAGTGGAAGGTGAATTTTTATTTTCCGCAATTTGTGCCTCATTCTGCTGTTAGGGTAACAAGCCTGGAATGTGACTTACTTCTCCTATCATCCGGTGGTCTCCTATGTCTATCCCCTGGACCATGTCTCCTCATATCAGGACTCCAGTCTGTTTCTGAAGGTTCCCTACTTGGATCCCTACTCGGATCTCTACCATACCCAGACTCACTTGGTCTCCCTCTCCTATCATTCTCCATATGAGTCGGCTCCACGCTCCTCCTCGTATCAGGCGGTCTCCTTCGGTCCAGTGATCCACTCCAATCTCCATTCATATAGCGCCCTCCTTGGTCAGGCCGACTGCTCTGCGGCCTGGGGATGTTCTCTGAATGTAATCTATCACCTGACCGCCTATCAAGCTCTGCTCGGCTGTGAGGGCGGTTTTCTGTTCGGTGAGGACCCCGCTTGGGGTCGTGCCAGTCGCGACCCCGATGCCGATCTTTATTGCTGTTATAGTTCTCTACTTCCCAGTCTGGATGTGATCGATCATGGTCTCTGTCTGACCCACCACTGTCAACGTCTAAATTGTTCTGTAACCTTTCACCATTCACGGGTTTCCTATCGTGAACATCAGAGGGCGGTCTTTTCTTCAGCTGGTTCTTCATTTCGTCAACAAGAATATCAGTTTTCCTCTTTTGATCAGAATCTACGCTTACTCGATCTTCTTCTCCATCTACAAGTCAAGAGACAAGAATTTCACAAAACAATTAAAATTGGAGTGTTCTCTAGACGATGTTATCGTTCCCCATGAAAAACTTTTTCATCATCTCAATGATGTTTATGTGACTTCTTGACTTCTTCTAAATCAGTCTGTCACATGTCACTTTATCTACTGCTTCACTTATTTCTTTGAATCAAATTAAAATTGGACACATCAAAGGCCTTACATCTCACAAAACCTCTGCTTTCAAAACTTATGTCTTAAAAGTACATCTTCTTGAGAGACATGCCAAAACAACATTCCTGTCTACTTATCAATGCCAAGGATCTCTATCCTAAACTAAAATGAAGATATAAACCTTGACAATGAGAATTTCTTTCAAAGGCAAGATTACACTATGACCCACTAGGCTGGGCAGGAGAGTAACTATTTGTTGACAACTGTAGAATATGTTCCCTGATTGCCATCTCTATGAAATAAATACCATCATAAGAATAATATTATTACAAAGTTTGTTGAACTCAACCTATATTCTTATAAAACATTGGTTGAGTAGCTTTGTAAGATATCACAAAGAATATTCCTTAAATTTTACAATAACATATGTATGAAAATATTTATATGCCGTGAAATATTATTTTAATATGTAATACTTATATGAATAACCACAGTTACTAGTGCATGAAAATATGTTTAATATGTTGAGTCAGTGGTTAGCGGAAACTGATAAATAGAAAAAAAGATTACAGCCATCACTCAAAACAATGAATCAGATATAAACGTCATTGCTACAAATTCAGGTAAAATATTATATGAATAGTCCTATACATGTACTATATTCAGGTTTATTTGAACACAAGATTCAGGTAATCAGGAATCAAAATTCCACATAACGTTTCTAAATATTTTGACTCTTCATTACAGAAATAAAAATAAAAGTGTGAATTGCAAACAAATGCATGTAGAGCTGCTATGTTTGGCATCAGGGTACTTAACCCATTGTATACTAAGCCCGCATATATGCGGGCTGAAGAAACAAAGAACATATTTTTTGTCGACCGTTTATTTCACTCATAATTGCATAAACATATAAAGGCCTTACATAATTTAAATTATCTGACATTGATCTGTTTAAAGCTGTCTTTGTTACACCTTTTAATGAAGAGAATTTCTTGCAAGCATGCTTGACAATCATGATTCATTTCGGCTTTGTAAAAAGTTCTCAGTAGGAATGGGTTAAAAATTCCAGGCACTATAAAGTGTGAAAAGAATGCATATAGAGAAAAGTGTAAATGTAACATTTGACTCACCATCTTGCCTGCTGCCATTCAAGTCACCAAATCTCTCCTCTTCTCGTTTCTTCTCCTCATGGGACAATGTCTGAATAAAGACAAGCAACAAAGAGAAATAATAAAGTCATGTCCCAATGGATTGCTCAGAAATGGTCCAGTAGGGGCTGTTGCACTAGCTCGAGCTGTAAAAATAGTGTGCTAATTGGTGGATCGGGCAAAAACCCTTTTAAAAAAAACGGTCCTGCACTAGCTCAAGCTTGAGCTAAAGCTTTGCATTAATGACCTGACCTTACCCTGAACAAACAAGCCCAATATGTACATGTATTGTGTAACATTTGTGCTAGCATATACACGCACAGGTGCATGATTTTGGATTTATCTTGAGCTAGTGCAGCACCGCGCAAAATAGTGTGATACTTCGAGCTAAAACCGCAAACCAGCTTAGTATATATTTTTTTTAAAGCGCACGATGACTCGGGCTGGGATTTCATCTTATTTAGCGCGCTAATTAAGAAAAAAGCCTGATCGCCTCTGATCGAGCTAATTCATTGCTCGAGCTAGTGCAGCACTGCCTAGTGTTAAAAGATGAAGGGGCTGGAACAAATGTGCATGGCTGCAGTTGCATGCAACCTCTCTCCTAGGATGATTTATTCTTCCAGCAGATGGCTTCAGCTATTGCTAGTATACCTGTATTACAAACATGAAGATATTATCCATTAATTTCCATGGCCAACTGGCATTTGTACAACAAAGAGTGTGAGTGACAAGAAATAGCAAGACCTTAAAAAAATGTTGAAAATAGCTGGAAAAAGTTGAAATGGACAGAGCTCCTATATTTATGTATAGAGAAAAACTATCAAAAAAAAAAAAAAAAAAAAAAAAAAAAAAAAAAAAAAAAAAGAAAAAAAGAAAAGAAAAGAAAGAAAGAAAAGAAAAGAAAAAAAGGAAAAAGAAAAAGGGGGAGCTGAAAACAAGCTGAAATGCAAAAACACAAAAAGCTGAAATCAGCTAAAAAGCCATGACACCCTAGAAGACCTACAGTGCATATATCAAACCAGCACTAAAACAAATAATCACCTTGATTTGAAAATTGTATCCTTTAGCCAACTTCTCTTTGATGTATACATTAATATTAATACCAATCATGTCAACTATAAATATGAATCCTGAACTAATAAATCACTTACAAAGATTGCTCGTTTGTTTCTGCTTCTAAAAGGACTACTGAAACAGCCTCTGTCTCCCATGGTAGTCAATACACTCAATGCACAAATTTCAAATATGATTCGCTGCAGTCTGCGTACATGCAATCAATAATCCAAGCTCATATGTGGCAGATTAAACAAGTAAAATACAACCCTTTCCTGCTGAAGTATTGTGACATTAAATCATCACCTGCAACTAACTTGAGCATCACCAATATTAAGCAGTGTATCCCCATCAGCATCAACAACTACGGTATGGATTGGTATTGATCTCTTCAAACAATCAATGCATGTTCATGGTCACCAGAATTAGCTTATTGCATAAACACTGCTACAATCCAGAAATTAGCTTATTGCATAAACACTGCTACAATCAAGGGCATACTACATCACCCAGATACTGTAGTCATTTATCTGATTACTGAGCGATTTTAAATTATCAATTTTACAAATAAAAGTGGACATCCCTTTGGCTCTTTTTGAAATGAAAATATCCTGGGCTCCTGCCACCCTGATATAAACTAGTGGCTACTCAAAGTAAGCATTCAGTAAATTTTGAAGAAATTCTGTGTATTGTCAGAGCAGGAATATAAATAGGGTCGTGCTGAGTAATTGTCATATTTATCAACAGAGCAATAGTTGCTTTATCAGAGTACCGGTAAATGTCCGTGCAGTTAATCGCCTGAGCAAAATTATCACAAAGCAATTTTGGGTAGTATTTGTCACCAGAGTACACGTATGCCACAAACCCACACAAAAACCAATTATGGAATATCCATAAATATAGATATTTTTTTAAAGAATCATTATCACAATATAAATAACAGAAATTACACCAAAATATCATCATCAGCACTATATTGTACATACCAATTTCAGTCAAAAGACAAAGATGATTAACTTCTTATAACCTTTTACAAACTGATATTAGACAGGAACCGTGACACTAATGTAGCTCTTTCACAATGTGCTTCAGAAACAAGATGGTGTACAGTTTGAAGTGGATTATTCTTTCTAAAAAGGCTCCTGATCCAAAAGTCCTTCACATGTCCATAGCACAAGCCAATTTGGAAGAGAGGGGACAAAGCACACCCTGTCCTAATGAAATCTATATCATAAATGCTTATCTAGAGATGATTATATCACTGAGGCTGCATCTAGATAGATCCATAAACATACGGGAGTGGTAGTGCTGAATTATTGTGATTAAAATCCATCCTACAGCTTGCCACTCTTTTTAGTAGTGCATGGTCTAATAAACTGGGTTGTGTTTATTTCTACATGTCTCTCAGTGGCTGAAATGGTATAAATCACGACCAGATCTAAATGAACCAAAAGGAAGAACTCAGTAGCATATGGCTCATGACATCTCAATATCAATAGTTAGCCCCTCAGCAAACAGAAGTAGGCAGCGTCTATATTCCAAATTGTATGCCAAAAATTCAAAACAAACCTTCCTCTTCATTGCCAATACTATAGAGCTGTAAATTAATTGTAGTTTTTAAAACAAGATATGTCAATGTCTTAATTTAAAACCCTAATTCATTTCTAAAATGGCACTAATATTTATGGTACTTACATGTAAATCATTTAACAAGCAACAACAGCTCAAGATCTGTCAACACTACAAAAGGCTTGCAATAGAACCTAAAACTTGGAAGAAGTTAAGTACCTTTTTTAGATATTCATCCAATTCACAAGATATGTGCATACATTATACACTGTAAAGGAAAAAAAGTTAATTGCTTTGATATTAACTAACACATATAGTTTTTTGAATTATGAAATTTTATTAATCATCTTTATAGAAAGAACATGGTATCCTCATAAATTCAGCCAAATATTTTCTCCATTTAAGATTTTAATATTTTGGGGGAGGAAACTCCTATTTCTTCAGACTTTTCTTTTAAAACTATGAAAAGTTCTCTTGCTCCAATTGTGGAGTGATGAAAGAGTACACCTCAGGGTTTGGGTTTTTTTCTCTCCCATTTCCATGATGCTGGCCAGATCAAGTTATATTATCATGTTGAGAAAAGAAGAAGAAACGCTGTAACATATGACCTGGTAAACAGAGACAGACATATACATACACATGGTTCCATTACACCTGGTTTACATTACAATCAGTTCCCATTGCCAGTTTATTGATCTTTATTCATTGGGGTTGTTCAGTTCACACTGGACCATTTATATCAGAGTTTAAAAAATTCAAAAATGTTGTGTTGAAAGTGTATTCTTGGGTAAATGCATATCCATAGAGACAATTGCTTGCCCAAGATATTTGTCACATGAGATTCAAATCTGACTTCAATAGCATTCAAACAACATATATTTTCTATCTTCAATTAAAAAAAAAACATTTTAAAAACGATTAAAGAGAGTATCAGCCTCCTCAATTTCTATAAATTCTAATTTTTAAGACAGCATTTTGCTATAAAACATATCATGAACATTGTGAAATACAGGTGTTCCATATTATATGCATACAGATTTACCTTGACATAACGACCTAAACAACTACATTCCATTACTAATGGAAAAGGTTCAAGAACAACCATGTGAACTATGCACAGGAATTCACCTGTGGGATAGGCTTAAACTACAATGGAGTTAAGTACACAAGTATTTCACAAGAGAAACAACAATAATTTGTAACTTTTCTGTAATACGGAGGGTTGGCAGATCAGTTCAAGGGTATTTTTGTTTTTTATGTAACTCTGTGTACGTAAGACTTTACAAAAAAAATAACTTTTGCACTTTCTGCAACACTTTTATCTAAAGCCACACTTTATGAACGCAGGCCAACACTCTCTCACAATAAAATCCATAAATAAAAGGGGGCACAAGCTCTTAGAAATTAAATCAACGCTCATTTTCAATATTATTTGATGAAGAGAGACATAGCAAGCATTTGCTTTTAATACTTTGTATAAAATAATTCCAAATGCTAAGAAGTTTCAGCTCTGCTTACATATTTTTGTAATCAATCTGTTTCATCCTTAAAATCAAATGTAGTAAGACATATATAGGTTGTGGTGCCCTACAAGTTCAAGCTGATTTGAAAGTTCAGGTAGGTTAAAGCAGCAGATAATTGGGTTCTTATTTTTATTAGGACTAGTGATGACATTTTGATCTTATTCAAGTATGCATAACACTGTCAACCCTCTATCAAGTTCCAAATCCTAAAAATACTAACAAAAATATTGTTCTTGGGCTGATGGTTAATTTGCAGTAAATCCTTTGGCACTTGACAAGCCCTCAGAAAAGTTCACTTTCATACTACTGTCATTTGCAACAATTATAATCCAACATATGAATCTACTGAATTTAGACAATAATATGCCGATAGTTGCAATAAAGGGCACTGGTATCTACATGTGTAATAATTTAACAAGGGAAATCATTATGCAGTGTTTTGGAGCGAGATAGAGAGAAGAATTAAACATAAAGACAAGTTGTTGCAGAAAGATATGGATTATCTCTTGTATATCCATGAGAGAAAGCTAAAGACAATTATACCAAATGCTACACATGTTTATTATTATACAATATATGACAAGTGGAATGCAGATATTCTTCCAATAAAGAAGCCCAGAGGAATCAATCATTCACATCTTTAAGTAAATGAAGATTTTGTTGTGCAGTAGATATTTTTTCATAAAATCAAACGAAATAAAACTGAATATTCAAGAATACAGACAAAATGATACTGCTATTTGGTCAAACATGTTCTATATAATCAATCACATACACATCAAATATTAGTTTGTTGCAGTCACAGTTTATGAAATGGAGAGTAATTTGCAACTTCAAGTGTACATTATTGTGTACATGGTATGTTGCTATTTATGGATGACACATTGTCCTTCATAACAAGTGCCAGTAGCACCACAACAAAAACAAATTCATAAGCTACAATATCAAATCATACAAATGTATTAGATAAACGAAAACGAAATATAGTTCTCTATAATAATTATGTCAACGATTACGGTTAATTCCATGTTATCTGAAAATGAAAAAGTTTGTACACTCACCACTTTAGGACTTTTGTTGAGTTTGTTGAGACCTCGGACTGGCTTCAGCAGACCTGCAACGAACACGGGATCAAGAAGAATGTTAGCCATAGCGAAACAGGCGTGGTGGTAGAGGAGGTAGCGTGACGGTTCTTTTCCCACATAACATAAACAATCGGCCCTCCCAAATCTCCAACCCCGGCATACAAAAGAGATTTTCCCCCCTTCCCACGTGACTGGGTAGGTAAGCAAAGATCTTGAGACTCTATCTACCACCCCTACGCCCCTGACGCTACCTAGGGATTGCAGGCATCACATTACATTGGGAGTTATGTGAGCTGTACCCCGCTTTCTTGTTTTCTACTACAGCCAAATTGAGGAGCGTAGTAACGCAGTGATGAGAGAGCACAAAGTGGGTGGATAGTCTTTGTTACCCAGGCAATGGCCGCCATTATAAACAACATATTTTGAATGCGCCTGTTTTAAGTTCTAGCTAAATTCAGTAAACAGTCCTAGCAACATCATTAAAGATATTTTATATAAAATAGGTATCTGTTAGAAAGATATTAGAGGGTTAAAAAACACCATCTAGATTTGATATACTAGTAATCCATTTGTTCATAGTTAAATTAAAAATAATCAATTCAAGTAAACAACACAAAAGGAACATATAATTGTGACAAATCTCTAGTCCAGAAGAGTATTTGAATTATGAATGTATAAACACACAATAAGAAAGATAAATGCATTTTCCAAATGAAATCATGACCTGTTTTTCATGCAAACAATGCCTGGGCTACAAGTCTAATATTCAAAACATGTCTGGGGTCAGAGATCATCAAGAAAGGCATCCATAAAGATTTTTGTCAAGGTGATGAGAAGGTTTAGGGGTAAGGTCATGAAGTTGAGATGTTTGGATAAAGGCATGGACCTCAGTACATTCCAAGGGGATTTTACATGTTTGATGTTTAACTGTAACTGCTGAAAAATCAGGACAAATGTAATAAATGTTTTATAGTGAAAACATTTACTTTCATTTATTAAAGTAGACAACTGGAGAGTCAAAACTGCTTTTAATTGCAACTAAACTCATACCACTGCAACGGAAAATCTTTACTGATTCAGAATATCTAAACCCCTTGTCAGTATCTGTTTTAGATCGGGAGTTATCACCTTTCAAAGACGGGCCCCCATTTTCAGGCTTCAGCGGTACCCCGCAAGGGCGTCGCGATTATGACGTCACACCTTGGGCACCTGTACCGTGTTCACTTTATGCACGTATCCCGCGTACTGTGCTATATTGCGTACATTGCACATTGTGATTCTTCAAAACTTTCTTTCTCTCTTTTCATCTCATGCTTCACCCCAGGCCCTGACTAACTGGTCAAATGATATATCTTGCTGACTGTTCCTCTACCATTTGTCTATATATTTAAGTTATTCCGTTCCAATAATGTATTCTTTTTCATTATATTAAAAATATAATTAAAATAGGCCTATCCTCAGCACGAGAGTGAGTGGAAAAAAAACCCAAAAAAAACAAAGTGACCGTTGTTTTCATTATGGACTGTTCAAATCACACTTTAAGTTTTGTTTTCAGGACAAATTATTATAACCAGTAATCCTATAATATTCTATATTGTAGGTTATCATAATCTTGAAATTGTTCATTTGGTTTTGTAAGTCTTTATATTATTGGCAGAATCCAGATACTTTCATCCGTTATCTATAACAATAATTCGTCAAAAACTTTCGGATGGAATAGCTCCTTAGTTCTTCAGTTACAGTATATGTGAACCTTTTTTCATGGTTTTAGATATTGTTCAGAATGAAATAGGATTATTTTGTAGATTCGACATTGTGCAATGGATTTGACAGATTTTGAATTCGTGATAAGGCAGCAGTCTTACGAGAGACGACTGTATATTCCATCCGCTCCTGGCGGACTGCTAATCCCGTTCGCGTGAGTAAGAATTAAGCAAAACTAAATTAGTAGACCGTAAATATTGCAAAACAAATCAATGCTTACATTTTCTTAAATATTCCGTCTCTTCAATATGTATTGATTTTATTTTTATGGACGTTCTGGTCTTTCAGCCATTGAATTTCGATAAAATAAGGAATTTTGGAGGAAATGTGACTTGACCACCTTGTCAAACTAATGATGGTAGTGTTAATTCCGTGTAAGTAGTTTGAGAAAGTCATGACGGTGGCATGATATATTTGCTCTAAAACCTTATTTGGAGGATTCAGATTATAAAGAAACAATCATATTAAAATCAATATAGATTTCACACAGAATAAGTCTTCTTAAGAATTAAGTCACTCAAATTTAAGTGGAATTTTATGCATTATATCTCGAATGTCAATGGGCAAATTAAACGCTTCACCAACAACCAACGGGCCGCACCGTTCACGCCCCTCGGTAGAGATGAGCAAGGCAAATCCGTGCTTTTACCATGATTGCAAACTCTTCAAAAATCTATCGCGGCAAAGTTCAAATCTACAAAATAATCACAATTGTTAACAATATCTCAAACACGATATTCTAAGGATATACAACCCTGTATGATTTGTCCAGTGGTTTAATCAGTTGTGAGAAAAAAGAGCCATATTAATCCGAGACACAGCAAGCTATAGCAAGCTAGTATAGTGCGAGCTATGTGTTTACGTTTATATGCACAGTGCAGTATACAAATATACAATGACAATCGAGGATCTGGTTAAAACTATTCGCATCGAAGGAACATCACATAGTACTATTCTCTCGAGGGCCATCGGCCCGAGAGAGAATAGTACTATGTGATGTTCCTGAGTGCGAATAGTTTTATAACCTGTTCTGAGAATGAGTCATTGTATATTTGTTTTATATCCCTTCCACTAATACCATTCTTTTAATTTTTTTTAATGAACAAAATTATATAGTCTATGCTTACCTTTCTTCTGGATCCAATAAGTACAAGTAGGATGGGGGATCGTTGTCCGGACACTTAAGCAGATAAAAACATCATCTTTTGCTCTGGATTTTCTCAAAATTTGTGCAGTAATTTTCAAAAATATTTGTGATATTTATGCTTTGTTATATTGTCTGATATTATTTTCAATCGATTAATGAAATATTGATAACAAAGCTCCGAAAATTGCCGTCTTGTCCGGACAAACAACCCGTCCGGACATACAACAACCGGGGTATATCTTACAAAGCGCCCGTTTTTGTTCGAGCACCGACGAAAAATCTTGCGAGCGCTGAATCGAGTGATTTGATGTCGATCTCATCACAACTCACACCATCAATTTGTGAACAAAATTCACGGAATATAGATACAGCATACTTAATTTGTTTCTGAGTATTAACGCTGTCAGTCGATGTTCGTGAAATCCACAATTTCCTCGTCATTATACTGCTGAAATCTTCCGTTATTAGCATCAATCTGGCAACTAGTGGAGGCAGCCATTTTGGTCTGTTTACAAACAAAAATCAGCTGTTGCGCACCGGCCTGGTCAGTGCAGCTCGCCGAAAGTTTGCCGTGGCATGCAGTGGAGAATTCAGGTAAAAGCAGCAGAGTAGCACCGCTCGGCCGCGCGTTTGCGTCAACTCTTGAATAGGTAGGGGGGGGGGGGTCGGAAAACGCTATAGCCAGTCTTTTCCCTAGTGGAAAAAATGTACTATGCGTGACGTCATGAAGAAAACGAACTATTTCATGAGAAACGTTTTCTTAGTTAAACTATTCTTTTCTCCTGTGTACACTCTCAATGCAAACAATCTTAGATAAGGGATATAATACATAATATGCATGCATGCATGCAACATGCATCAAGCTGCGGCGCTCAAGCTCAGATCAGCTGGCTAGCTGTTGTTCGAGCTGCCCAAGTGTGACGTCACAAGCCAGGAGCTCGCACGCACGCAGCGGCCCATTTGGGGGCGGATTAAACAAAAACACTTAAAACCATTTACAGCTATTTCTGAGAGATTCAAGTCATTTTCAGCATGTCAATTGTATAAACGAAGGAAAATCTATTCAGCAACATGCAATTTGGCCATTATTAGCAAATATTGTGTATTTTCTCCGTGTGTATACTTTAAAAGGTCTCATGTGTTTATTGTCCCCCCCCCCCTCTCTCTCTCTCTCTCTCTCTCTCTCTACTTCTTCTCCATAACTTATTAATAATGTAAAATGAATATCATTCATTTAGGATTAAAATGAAATTAAAAAGTACATTTATACCTCAATTTCATGTCAACCACCCCCCCCCCAAAAAAAAAGTCAAAATGGTTGACCATATGGATGTCCCCTGAACTCTAGCATTCAAGTAAACTTGAACATATGCTAATATCAAAGGGAATTGTTTCTGAGAGATATAATTCTGAGACACATAATTTAAAAGCTTGCTCATATAAGGCCTACATGACTTGAAATATAGGCCTACATGTAATAGCTGTATTGTATAAAAATTAATTGAAAATGCAGGTCTATGTCATGTAAATTAGTAATTAGCACCTCTCAAAGTTACCATGCTTCCCAATTTAATCTACATGAAATTGGAATGGGCTTCTACAATTTGTTAAATCATAATAATGTTGAATTCAATAACATTGTGCCGAGAGACATATTTTTGTTGTTGTTTAATTCTAAGGACAATAATGTAATATTGATATTCATCATGTTCTTTTGAATTTGAGCATTATGGTTCATGGAGAGGACAACAGGTATGAAAGCTAAACTTGTTTTCAAATTTCATTCAATTCAATATATAATAATATACGGTTTTGAAGAACAAGAGACAACTCTCGTCGTGTATTTTTTAAAAAGTGACAATAAAAGTTATGTTGAATTCCATCATGTTAATGTTTGGGGATGAACTTCATGCATTCTGGTTCAAAGAATGGATGAACTTCATGCATTCTGGTTCACAGAAAGGACAGCAGGTGCGACAGCTAGAAATCCCATCATATTAAGCTTCAAGAACCTTGTCCATCTGTCAAGGCTAATCAGATTTTCATAATCTCTCATGTTCTGACATCTACACATGAATTGCCTACATGTTCAGTGTAAATAGCATCAATATCAATCACATTATTTTATCCTCTCTGATGTTGTATTAATCCTAAAGAAAACCCAGGGCACATCTGGTCTGTTTTTTGTAACCTTCCTGACACGTAGAGGGGTTCGAAGGTCGTTAAATATTTCTAGTCACCCCCCCCCCCCTCCCCCCCCCCCCAATCTTTTTACAGAATTTTTTAAAATTTGCTTTTTCCCATGACAAGTACCTGCAATTATTTCAATCTCACCAAATTTGAATGCAGTTAACAATTTACAGTATTATACCATGAATTATTTAAACCATTGATTTCCAAACAGCCAAGGTTTCATCATTATGTAAATCCAAATTCATAAGTTACACTAGATAGGAAAAGGATTTAACATTATCTTTACTAACAAAACTTCAAGAGTCTGCAATCCACAAATAAAATGATATATCCAGATCAAAAAGGAAACTTTTACAAAATGTAAAAAGTTACTACATTACTACACTAAAAAAAATATATATAGGTAGGTTTCGCATTTATTATTCCCTTTGGCAGATCCCATGATATTTTTTGCAGTTTTCTCATCTATGTAAAGCAGCCATTAAGAGTTTTAAACTGTTCTGATGAAAGAAAAATAGTCCTTGTTTAGTTGAAGAGGTGAGACATTTTCTCTGAAATGCTTCATCATTTGGGGGCACACATCATGTTTGGGTGTTAAGACATAAATCATCATAAATATATTTAGGAATCCTACATTTCGCTGCAAGACTTTCAAAAATGTAACCTTAGTATACTCGTGTTTTGAGCACCAAAGAGATTGGACAGTTGGAACACAGTAAACCTACAAAACTGAAGACGGTCAACTTTTCCAAGACAGATTCTTTTATGAGAGGCTTATCTCATACGTGACCTTTATTTCAATAGATTATTGAATTGATAATGATGCAATAGAAAACTTTTATTTACACTCAGACCAGATATAATGTTTGGGCAAACTTCTAATTGATAAACCCAGTTTCCACAGAGGTTTGTAAACCCTCTTTTATCCTGTCAAATTTGTTACTTAAATCTCACTGGTCTAATTTCTTAAATTTAACAGGTAAAGCTGTTGCATACCTTACAATCTAACTTTGGCTAAAATTTGGAAGAAAATAATTTCTATAAAGATTTGAGAATCAAATTAAGAAAAAAAAAAAAAAAAAAAAAATCAGAAATATCATATGCATGTACATGTAGAGAAGAAGTATCAATATTGAGGAACACTGTCTAGTCTGAGTAGAAGCATAGTACCAAAAGCCACATACCTAGATACCCTGATCACAACAGCCTATTTCTTCAGGTAAATAATAACTGAAAACATGCAACAATAACCAATGTTTCTATTTCTTCCTGTCATATTATAACCTCAAAGATACATAGAGATTTCAAATCTTAATATTAAATAAAAATTATTGTATCAATAGAGTTTGCATTGTAAGGTGCATGTCTTTTTGTGCAAGGGCTGTAAATAATTGTAGCCTAATAGAGTGAGGGCATCCACTTTTTAGAAAATGTTAGGGATTCTTCTATAGCCCTCACATCCACCATGCAGAGTGCTTATTGTACTCCCCGGCTTTGGCTTAGCTACAATTCTGGTTCATCAATTTATTACACCTATGCAAATGATGGTTCATGAAGGTAAATGTTTTATTAAGGGGTCTGTCTTCTATGTGAGTGCTCGAACCCATTACTTTCCACAAAACTCCTTCTCATAGAAAGCCCCTCCTACATTGGTATTTCCAAAGAGTTTCAAGACATTAATCAGTGCAATTTACACATAATACTCTTGACAATTTTATGTCTAAAGGGGAAATTCACCCTGGAATTTAATTTGTTTTTGAAAAAGCAAACATAAAAGAAAAGGAAATATTTAAGTAAAGGTTTAAAGAAATTCTGCCAAAGAATAACAAAGATCTGTATGAATGTTTAAAAATTTGAATTGGGATGTCACTTGTAAGCAGCTCTCCCATAAAAATTATCATTTTATCAGAAGAATGTTAAATATTTCACCTACACTGTATGCTGTTGATGTATCATCAAAACTTTTTTTTATAAACATGCTCCTATGAAATAGATCTATTCCTTCACAGGGGGGAAATGGAACTTACATACACAACAAATATGTATGAGAGAGCAGCTCACAAGTAATGTCACAAAATCAAAACTACGTGTATTAAACATTCAGAAATTTGTTATTCTTAAGTTAATTTTTTTTCAAACCTTTACTCATGATTTTCTTCTTCTTTCTTCCCTGCTTTTTTAAATAGCGCATAAGTTCCAAGGTAAACTTCCCTACAATAAATTAGGATTAAGTTACCTCCTCTCTGCACAGTGATGATGGTATCTTGACCCTGAGGGCAGTCTTTGAGTTTCTGGACTACTTGATTGTGCTGTAGGTTGGTGATGGACTCTCGATTGATCTCCAAGAGAAGATCTCCCTCTCGCAGTGTCTTACATCGCTGAGGAGCAAGTATCTGCTTAACCTAAAAGTTGAAAGAAAGGAAATATCGTGAGTTTCTGGACTACTTGATTATGCTTGAGATTGGTGATGGACTCTTGATCGATCTCCAGGCTCTTGCAGGGTCTTACATTGCTGTGGAGCAAGGAATCCATTTCATTTACATGTTAAAAGAAAGGAACTATTGTGAATTTCTGGACTACTTGATTATGCTCAAGGTTAATGTTGGACTCTCGATCGATCTCCAGGCTCTGGCAGGGTCTTACAATGTACATCACCGAGGAGCAAGGATCTGCTTCACCTACAAGTTACAAGAAAGGAACTATCGTGAGTTTCTGGACTATTTGATTATACTGTAGGTTGGTGATGGACTCTTGATTGATCTCCAGGAGAAGATCTGCTTAACCTAAAAGTTAAAAGAAAGGAACTATCGTAAGTTTCTGAACTACTTGATTATGCTTGAGGTTGGTGATAGACTCTCGATCAATCTCCAGGCTCTCGCAGTATTTGAAATCGCTGAGGAGCAAGGATGTGTTTCACCTATAAATTGGAAAAAGGGAAGTAACATAAAGCTTCAGAGTCGTATGCTGCTGGATTATTCGTCTTTTCTGTTTTTTAAGTTACTGAGCCAGGAACATTTCTAAACAATTACTACCCTGCAGCATTGCAATGATAATTGCTTTGGGGAAAGGTTGTCTATTCATCAGGGTTCTTACACTAGGATATTTTTTAAATTCCCTGACTTTCCAAAGCAGAAAACTATAAATTTCCACGACCATTTTACATGCTGTATCCTAGATTTTTGTAAACAATGTAAACGGTCTAATTCATCACATTATGACAAATACATGTAACTGAAATAAATGATTTCCCAAACTTTCCAGAAGAGATGACTTTTGGCTTCTGGGAAAGGTATTTTCAAATTTGTCCAGAGTATAATAAATTCAAAACCTTGAAGATTGAAATTTTCTCAATTTTAACCATAAGAAATGTCACCATCGCAACTCCTTGAAATGCAAATTCTGTACTGAGAATGATTGACACCACATAACCTACCTTCTGCCCATGAGGACTGTCTGCTACTGTAAAACCAAATCCTTGGTTGCTTTTGACAAATACTATTTCATGTCTCTCCAGCGGTCCTGCATCACTGGACAAACTGGTCCTATCACTTATCATAGGTGATCCTGGTATATATCCTGGATGACTGCTTAGAGATGGAGTAGGTGTCTTTGCTCTTGGAGTGTTTGGATCACCACCCTGCTGCTGTTGCTTGTGAGAGAGATCTGGAAGTGACTTGACATGAGGCATTCGATTGAGGTTGGTGTCTCTTTTAGCAGCCGGTCCATGACCACGCCTCTGGTTTGGAGGAGTGTAGGGGTAGTCTCGGCTGTTGTGACTGCTCCTGGATGCTGTATCATCCACTGGTCCTGTTGGTCCCAAGTTGTTTGGAATGTAGTCAGGTGGAATGTTCTGGTTGCGGATGTTACCAAGTGATTTTGATTTGGTCCCAAGACCATTTTGATTGGATACTCTGGTAGGGTCGATGGCGTATGAGGTTACTATATGAGCTTTGGGGTCAGCGGGGTCAAAAGGCAAAGGGTACCCCCTGCAGACTTCCAGCTCTACCCTGTCACCTGGTTTGATTCCTTGAAAGATTGTAACAACATCTTGATGAGTGCACCCAAGAACCAGCCTCTTGTTGACAGCTACCAACACATCGCCTGGTAAAGATTGAAATGGGAGATTCAATAAGTTATTCCACATAATTTACCTTGGTTCAACATAATTATGTGAAAGGGACTAATTCCAAAAACTAAATGGGATATCAAATGACCAAAATCAAAATGGAATTACAGGCAATGGCAGCTATTACAAATAATTAAATATGTAATATCTGTGTGCAACATCATGAATTATCATGCAACAGGGCTCAAGTATATCAGACAAGGTAGTAATAGTTTTTTCCAAGAATAAACATTTCATTGGTGATCAAGATTTTTTGTTGATTACAAGAAACATTCTACCACAACTCTTCCAGAACACAAAAATAACTTATGAGAGAAGGAGCAGTGACAACAAAATTAAATGAGCAGAGTGTTTTATCTCGGTCTGAGAAGCACATGAAAAGCTCTCAAAACACAATGCAAAACTTAATAAAAACTTAAAACACCTCTTAAAGGAATATCTACAGAGCACTCAGACTGGACTGTAAATTAAAAAAAAATATTTCTAACATGTCAGATGACATATGAGCTAGCAAAAGGTCCCTTGGTAACACATTTAAAGAATGCTGCCTGAGGCTCCTTGACCATGTGTTCAGAATGCCGAATTGGGCCAGGGATCGAACCCACAACCTCCCGATTATGAGGCGGACGCTCTATCCACTGAGCCAACACATCGGTGTAGGAATGGGAGGAAGAAGTAAGCAATAATAGATTGGTAAATTCCCAATTAGTCTACACCCATTTGACTAAAATGCCTGATTGTTATCATCCCACATGGTCTCATACTAATTTGTCTAATTGCCATTTAGTCTTATTGTCACTTTGCCTATTTACTATTTTGTCTAATTCCCATATCGTCTAATGTCAATTTTGTCAAATTTCCACTTGGTCAATTCCTGTAAGAGACTAGTAATAGACCAAATATTCATTTCGGAATTAGACGAAAAAGCAATTAGACAAAAAGTTAATTAGACGAATTGGCAATTTTACCAACTTGAGATTTAAACCAAGTATGTTTTAGACCAAGGGGAAATTAGACCCAATTGTTAGTAGACCAAATGGGTTTAGGCGATGTGGCATTAGACAATAAGACAATTGGACCAACTGCGTGTAGACCAAGTGGATATAAGCCTGTACCTGTTTGTAAGATACCATCTTCATGAGCAGGACCAGTAGGGAGTATGTTTCTGATTTGCAGGAACTCATTAGGATCGTCTCCTCCAATAATGGTGAACCCAAAGCCTTGATTGCCTTTGATTAGGTAGGTGGTGTAGCGTTTGCCAATTAACTTGTTGGGATCGTTGGTAAACTTGTACATTTCATCTTCTGTAAGATAATTACAAAAATCATATACCGTCATTCAATAACAGCTTTGATCGGGTAAAAATAATACAATAACAAATTACATCAAGGAATACTTTCTGAATAGAGCAAGCAGATCTGAGGGGAAGAATATAACAGTATTTTATTGGCAAAGGATAGCTCTTCAAATGCCCTCATAGTCATGTAATGATGGGAAACAGTTAGAATGTTTGGGTCAAACATTTTGCATAGTCCCATACATACATTTCTTTGTGTAGTACATATGACTCTCAGCAGAATTTAGTTGATTTCTTATCATTTTAACAACAGTAGATGGCTTATTATTAGCCTTTTTAAATCACTTTTAGATAGTTTATTCAAAAATTTAATCTCATGACCACAACAGTAATTTAAGTACAGTGGAAACTCGTTCTAATGAGATCAGGGGGGCGTTTCATCAAAGGACATGTCGGACATTTTATCTGACAAATTTGCTTTCAGCCAATCAGATGAAAGCATTTCAGTAGCTTATAACAGTTTGTCGGATAAAACGTCCGACAAGTCCTTTCATGAAACGCCCCCCTGATATAACGAAGTAATTTTGCTGGTCCCAGCTTCTTGTATTATTTTTTTTTCCATCCTGATATAACAAGATTGCCGATAAAACAATGTAACTTCTATTGTCCCAAGGACCTCGTTATAATGAGTTTCCACTGTATACATTAACAAGTAGTGCTTTTAGGCATCATAATTATTATGATTGATAACAATTTCTACATGTATACCAAGTTCATCTGGTCCTATGGATCCATTGGTCCTGTTCTGTTTGGTCACATCAGGATCATTGGTGGTCCTATGGGGAGTTCCTGGACTATCAGTCTTGTTCCTGTTTCTAGTCAGACTGTTATAGGAATGGGCAGGAGGAGCCCGTGGTGATGATCCCGAGGTATTGTCACTACTCTTTGAGGGACTGTCAAACTGGGTCTTGCGGTTAACGTGGCTGTGTAGAATAAAAGAAATTGATAATAACGTTATTAATTACTTAGAATCTACACCAGTATCAGCAAATGAGAGGTTAACATCTAGAAAAGATTTTGTATTCAGATTTTGCTTTTCATGTTGTTGTTTTTGTTTTTATTTTTTCTTTCATTTTTTTTTTCTTTACCTAAATGTTGCTAAAAGAGCCATGGAATGCTGGAAGGTGATATTTAATAATCTAGAGTGTCTCCAAATGAAAGCTCAACATCTGAAAAAGATATTCAGATATTGTTGTTTTTGTTTCCCCAAAACCTGACAACTTGGTCATGAATACCTTATGGTTGGTATAGAACCTGGGACCTGGGACTATATCCACTGAACCATCATGTCTCCTCTATGTAACAATTTTGACCACAGAACATAAAGTGCATCAAAGCTACACACATGTAGACAACATCACAAAAATCTTAAAACTCAGAATATGTTAACTGTTGGTGCAATGGGTAAGAGCAATGGATCTCCACACTACACAGGAAGCTCTGCCCAAGGAAAGTCTGGATAGGGAACTCTTCCAAGGGTTGTAACCCATTAAGTTGATTAAATTTTCATTTACTTTACAATCACATTATAGTTGGAATAATAAAAAAACATGTATTACCAACATGGTGATTTCACTGGTAAATGGAGCTGTTTGCATTTTTAATTGAAATTACTCTCTCCACATATCATCTGCATACCTGCCAACATTTTGAGTCCAAATATAGGGACAAAGTGGGAATACAAATTTTAAAAATAGGGACAATTCTGTATTTCCTATAGATTACTGTACACAGATTTTTCAAAAAATAGGGACAAAGGGTTGTAAATGGTGATAAATGCTCCTTCTTTTTCCCTAAAATAGGGACTGTCCCTACTAAATAGGGACAGTTGGCAAGTATGCATCTGTATAATTGTCACATCAATCATCAATTGCTTGAAACCATTATGACAGCAATCCTTTCCAGGCAAGCATTACACTGGCCTACTCTGACAAAATGAAGCAAGTGACATACATGTATTAACACATTCAGTTATTTACGTTATCGATCTAGCGTGTTTTTCATCCATCACTTCACATGTATGCTGTCGGAGATAGGTTAGGCAAGGCATTATCATATCGCATCGAAGGTCAGCATAAAGACGGACACATTTTGGTATTTTACATTAAATATCATATTTGTCACTTGCTTCCTTTGGTCAAAATATCTGCCCTAGGGAGATGAAGATTGAAGGGGGGGGGGGGGTAGTGAGTAGTTTCTTTACTATGGAGAGTGAATAGAGCAGGTGCTTATCATGAGGCAGAACAAGAGATAGCCCTGAACACTTCTGGAAATTGTCACTGTTTATCTCCCACAAGCAACTTGTGATAACGTGTTTTTTTTGTTTTTTTTTTCTGCACGAAATGTCATCATCATAAAACAGGATATCACAAGAACAAAAATATGAAAATGTACACTGTAACTAGGAGCATTCAATGTTTACAACTCTACGGTTTTCCCATAGATTTTCTCTTTCAAAGTCTATATCAGGTCAAGGTTTACAGTACAGTAATAATCATGTGGATTTTTAATTAGCACCTGAATAATTCTCTACTGACCAAGAAAATAAGAGGAGAATTGTATTGAAGACACAATTCAAGTCAAGGCCTAGCACACACACACAAGAATACTGACCTAAAATTAGATGATGCTATAAAAAAACATAACTGAAAATAACATTACAAAAATTGCAGAAGAATATAAGTTTGTCTTTAAAAATACAATTTGTCAATCATAATTTCTAACTTTTCAATAGTCAATTTAAATCATCTACATTTCAAAAAGGCAAATTTAAACCTCTGTGTACCTCTTAGAGTATGGTAACGTTATGATATATAAATTTTATAATTTAATCTTAAATACAAACCGCTCCTTAGTTTTCTTTTATTAAAACAATTTATGATTAGTTCCTAGATTCTTATTATGTGAAGGCCAAAACTTACATACAAAAAAGGGACAGTCTATTTATTACAAACAACCATTTTGCATCTCTAAGCACGAATCACAGTATTTCAAAGAGATAACTCTTCCCAAGGGAATCTACTAGTTGCAAGGATATGGACAAATTGATTATAATACCAATCACAATTTAGAAGTTCTGAAGAGAAAGCTCTAATCTTATCCTACATGATTACCCCTCAGTGACATGGTAATAAGGAAGTGATGAATGATAAGGAATTTCAGATAATTAGGAAAATCCCATGAAAAGACTTCTAGGTTCACCTCAGAAGAGGTTAAAGAATGGCTTAAACATGGACAGATACTTTGAAAACTCTTTAATAAATCTTTCTGGGCTACATATTAAATCAAGGTTATTCAGACTTGAATTTTGATTTCCTCATGAATAAAAGTAGAATACCTATCTATGTTCTTACCCTGCCATTGTGTGCAATGTGTTGGACATGTAAAATTTCTTTAATGGTTACAAATAAAATGCATTCATGTGGTGTAATATTTATTAAGAAAAAATGATTTTAGCACTTTAGTATTTAGTAATAGCAACAACAAAAAAAAAAAAAAAGAAAAAAAGAAAAGAAAATCATTTCATATCAAGATAGAGAAATAATTTTTGAGTACTACTATGCTATGAAACTAATATAAAAATTTAAACAAGACAAATTTGACTGCATCTCCTACATGTACATGCCTCCATCCTTTTACCATTAACTTCTAACCTATTAAACCTGTAACCTTTGACATAGGCCCAAACTTTAATCAATAAGCCTGTCTTGCGATGGAGACTACTATCAGCAGGTTTGAAGTTCATATCTTCTTGAGATAATGAGGAAATTATTAGGAATGTCATAATTTGACATCCGTGACCCATGACCTTTGACCGTCTTCCTATGGTGATGCATAGTAACATCACATCAGATAAGATATTGCATTAATTAGAAATTGAGACAAGTGAGGTACATGTACATGTAGAATAGGCCTGTAACAATTAAAGATTTCAGGGCCAATAAAAGCCATTTGTTAAAACTCATATTCTAGAAATATGTTTGAAAGATGTCCTTTGACTTTATAACACAGGTTTTTTTTTAATATTGTTATACATTGTACATTTCAATATTTAAGGGGTGTTTATAATGACTTTTCCTTCATTCACATTGAGCCTTCATTAAAGGCCTCATTTCATAGTTCTATAATTTCATAGGCCAAGATGATATAACTGTTTTCTGCATCAATGATTAAAGTTGCATTCAAACAAAGAAATTAAATTGTCACAAAATCAAAGAAAAAATGTCCATGAAATTTTTCAAAGAAAATTATAAAATTCCAAAGAAAGGGAAATGCATGTACTAATGTTAATTAAGAGTAAAGTGTATTTCTTAAAAAACATTCCAATGTTATATCAACTTAATCTCTATTTATAAACAATTATATGTAGTAATGAATACCCAGTTAAATATTGAAACGTATTTCACAGGAATCTACACCAAAAAAACAATGAAATTTAAGCAAAATCAATTGCACTAATTTTTTTTAAAGTATAAAAAGTACCTTTAAAATTCATTATTTGAAGATAAATGAAAATTTGCTACGTCATCCATTCATGAAAATATGATTTTTAATCAAAGAAGCCTTATAAAAGATTCCGGCTTGAACTTAGAATATTTCAAACAAAAGGTCATGATATATCGTTCATTTTTTCTCATTCATCTCTAGCACAGGCAGTGATTTAGAACACAATACCAGAATTAATCATGTAATGTAGCCATAAACAATAGGTAATAAGCTTCATGGAATAACTTCTGAAGGAAGAATTTTCCCTGTACAACGCCCAGTATGTTCACTTATATGCAAATCGAGCATTAAATCACAATAGGGCTTACACAGTAAATATTCTTTAGTACACGTTTTATGTCTCCCCTTCATTTGTCTTCTAAAGTGAATAGCCTTCCCAGTGTAGAAAATCTATAAATGAGGTTCATCGTATGATCCTATATTTGCTTACATTAATCATTACCTGTACCTGTAGATATTACCTAATAACACCATATGGTAGGTTCCTACTTAAAATACAGAACTACAGCAAAACGATTGCAAAAATAATTTCCAAGGCCCATTAACCTTAGACTAAATTACATATATCAACAGAGATAGATGAAGTATGAAATAACGATGGTTTCGAAGCGTTTGCCAAAGTATATTCCAGGGTTTAATAATACATTAGAAGAGTACACATCTGTGTACATGACCTGACAACCTGAGTTCAATAAAAAAAAATTAACATCTTGATTGTAGACTAGCAGTATGAGGTAAAGTAGGACCTCACCTTTCATGTGTGTTTACTCATGATCCCAATATTGGTTTAACTGTTCAAATAAAAGCCAGCTCCATGGAGCTCACAATAATCAAACATATATCCTGCTATAGGGCACTTCACAAAGGAATAAAGAAATGTTACAAATAATACGTCTAATGTCATTGCAATTATTATATTCTGAATGTACCCCATTAATTAAAGGCAGATAACTTACTATACGCACTTGATTAAACACTGACACGAACCAAGGACATTTCTGATTTCAAATGTAGCTCAGTGAGTGGTAACATTACGTGCAATAGAACGGTTTGCATAACTGATCAAAAGCAATCAGTGATTGATGTTATTATTAAGAAAAAAATAACATGTTGCACTACAGTCTACTGAATCTACTAGTAATTTTCTTTGTTTGTTTGTTTGTTTTTGTTGTTTTTTTGGTCAAAGATTCTTAACAAATCACAGTGAGAGAAGAGGGTCTTACATAAATAAATCATACATGTACACCATTCCATTTTCAATACCGTAGATATTATTGATATCAATCTTGCACTCTCATTATTATATTATATGAGAAAGGAATAGGAAATAACGTGCAAACTAAACGCACATGTCTGCATGCAGCAATGGCAACATGCACAAAAACAGGTATTTTCATGGTGAAATTCAGTATTTTGAAGAGGAAATCAGTAATTAAAAAAAAAAAAAAAAAAAAAAAAGCCATCAGGACAACACATGAATTTGAACTTTGGATACAATTATTTTTTAAGAAAGTATCAGTATTCTTCCTAAATTTCAGCCATAAATATTGAATAGCAGTAATACTTGGCAACTTTGTGCAAGGCATGTCACAGTACCCCTTCATTTTATTTGCTGATCAATATTCCAGCTCCCACAGGAATACTTCATTGATACAGGAATACAAATGGCAGCTATATCTAAACTAGTTCATGAACAATGTGTGTACAAAATGTAACTTGTAGGAAATGCTCAAGATTCACAAGAAAAGAAAAAAATTCTGGATATTAAAAAAGCCAGAGCAAAATATTTTGTCTTCACAGAGAAAGAATGTAGTACAGATATGATGCAAAATACAAAACAATCCCAAAACAAAGTGAGCTCATATCATTACACAGAATGCTACATAGTATTTCCCAATGACCGTCATTAAGGTCAAATCTGATTCAATGTAAATATTGGTTATGATTCCTAAATGTATGTTTATTTCCTTGTATTTCTTACGTCAGTAGTTTGTTTGTTATTCTAAAAAAATGATGACAAACCAATGTACTTACTCAATGTAGTAGGTGCCATATTGTGGATCATGTATCTTTTCCCATCCATCTGGAAGCTCTGAATTGTATAAAAAAAGAACAAATAAAGATTGATCAAACTTCCTTGCTTTAAAAAGAAATGTATTTATATATCATTCTAAACAACAGCACAATTCCTTTAAAAAAAAATCAAGATAACTAGAAAATTATCATACCCTTCTCATAGCATAAAATCTGGTCTTTTAACCACACATTAATTCCTCTGTGATCAATATTAGATCAAAAATTTCCCATGTACATTTCATATTCTCTTTTAATGTTTTATAACTAATGAAATGATGAAAATATAGATAATATAAACAAATTCATGCATTAAGTGTGAATTCTCTAGATAAACATACCTTCTTTAGATGGGTCTGGTGTGGTATGTTTCTTCTTCTTTTCTAATCTTGGATCCAACCACTGCGTCCTTTCATCTCTGTGACTGTCAATGATAATAGACAAATCAAATTTTATTAAATAAACATGTACTCTCAATATTTAAGAGACCTCAACCCAAAGCACCACATAAGTGGGAGATTCTCCAGCCGAGACTCCCTTGCAAACGGGAGACTCTGGCTCAATGTTGTGACCAGAAGCCATTTTAGCATTATAACAGCTCTATGGTGCTACATGTATCTTTATTTAACAGAGTGACAACAGCACATGAGGAAAAATACAGGGATTCAGAATGACTTTGGTTAAAGAGGTGGTTAGGCAGGAGAAAAAGAGGAGAATACAGGAGGGCAAGGGAAATTCAAACTCAATCGGGAGACAAAGCTTACTTTACACAAATGCATACATGTACTTTATAGAAATGTTGCACTTTTAAGAATTACAAGTGGGGTACATTATGAGTGGTAAATTACTAAATAGCAAGGTATTATAATGAAGAGTAGTGTGTACATACTTTTTTTTCAGCAGGTACAGGTATATCAAAAGAGAGAAATTTAAATTGCTTTTGTTTTGTATATGGTCTAATTCCTCTGTAGATGTATCAGTACATTGTATAGTTCATCTGTTCATTGTGTGCGAGTGAATATTTGGAGCATAAAAATGAACCGATGACCTCTACCATTTGTCAATACTATTACAAAGCCACCATCCAGAAAACAGTAAATTTAGATAGTTTTGCCATTTAAGAAAATTAAAAAACAAAACCTCCAGAACATCATTTTCAAAACAAGAACGCCTTTTTTTCCTAGTTTCTTTTCACATGAATTGGCAGAAATTACATTTTCCTCCTCGTGTGAAAACCCCGATGGTGTTGATCAACAACATCTACTTTTAAGAGCAAAACAAAAAATAAAAAGGAATAAGGAAGGATTCAGTGGGAAGGGAGAAAGAAGGATAGAGAACGGGAGAGGGGAAGAGCTGAGGGTGGAGGGGAGGAGGGAATATATCAAACTATTGTGACGACAAAGTACGTTAACACATATTTCTGTTCCACGTCACAAGTTGGAATAAGTTTTAATGGTAACACATTACAAAAACTAAAAAGAAACATTAGAAGAAAAAAAAAAAGAGGGAAAAAATCCTAAACTAGAAGCTCTGGCTAAGCTGCATCAGATCCAATAACCAGTGGCACACCGCACATGAACCTTATAATATATTATGCATACAATGCATGCAAAAGGGTGCAGTGAATTATAATGTGGTTTCTGCATGGATCTCCGCTCGAGGTTTCATATTAGCGCTACCACTATTGGTAACAAAATGAGAAGAAAAATAAGCATAATAAAGAGAGTTATTATACCCGATCGTAAATCAATGAGACATTTACGCATAAATTCTGTGGTCATAAAGAGATCTTCGTGTTATGGTAATGGAACAAAAACCGAGGATGAATAGGAAGTTGCATATTTTAAACTTTAAAAAGAAAATGGGGATTTCATCCGAGTCTAGAATATATTCTATTTTCATATGCAAACATGTATATGTTTAAATGCAGCAGTACTGTGTATAAAACACAAGGATATATTTATTCATTTAATACCACTCAATGTCTCTTTCATTTCTGAAAGTGACGCACACATATATGAATTTATACAAATTTTAGATGGAAAATTCAATTATTCTGTAATTTATGGGTATATAGTTTAGCACTGGCAGATAATATTCAATCAATTTGTTAGAATTAATGCATCAATATGACCTAAAGTCTGTAGAACTTTATTTCTTTTGTTTTGCTTCTTTTTTTTTTAAATAGATGTTTTGTTCCTACAATGTATATGCCCTACATAGATGCATTATCTCCCTTATGTACAAAAGAATATAATATAATATAATGCTTGGAAGGAAAAAGAAGAAGACAATGCATGATCACTCAATTTGAAATCCAAACACCAACAACAGCACACGGGACTGATACAAATTCAGATGGGCCACTGAGCGATGTTTGACCCTGGCATGAAACAAGTCTGTTAAAGTCATTATCATCCAATGCACTGCTCCACACATCATTCAGCTAGTAATGATCTCAAGCAACCTAGACATGCCGAATAATGATTAGTGTCGTTGTCGTATTAGCACTCTACCATAATTAGAGCATTGTCAGGGAATTAATAGCAATACCCAGATGACATATGGCTCTCTTCAAGACTGAATTGAAGATGCAAGTTGTTCAGTGACATGTATGATGTACAAAACAAAGGGGGACACTCCAAAAAGTCAATTTACCATCACTACACTAAAAGTTTAACACCACCTGAAAATTTGTGTGTATAGTAAATGTATTTTGGCATATTTTCATCGTAAATTTTTGTTTATTTGACTATGAGTTATTTCATGAAACTTGGAATACAGCTTCAGTAGGTCATAAACTATCATGAGCTCATGCCATATTAAATTTAAAGGTCTTGTTGTATTGTGTTTAAAACCATAAGCATTCTTTTCATTAGCATAATTTTCTTATATCTTGTGCTCACAGAAGCATGAGACATCAGGATTTTTTTTATTAAAATAACTTTAGAAATAATACCCAAGAAGAATTATGATATTTAATATTGTCCAGTTGTTTTCCAGAATATACACATAAACTATACACATAAATTTTCAGGTGGTCTTTAACTTTTAATAATGATGGTGCATGTACAACTGAATTGTGCACATTTATGAATTCTATAATGCAAATTATAGAATCAAGATTCTTGATATTAACGTCAATAAATAAGATTTTATCACAGGGATTTCCCCCTTTTTTCTTCTATGCTTTTGGTTTAGTTCTCTCTCCAGTACATGTATTGACTTCTATAAAACGATAACATCAGGCTCACACGGAATTATTAAAATTATTAAAATCGTGAAAATATGCATACAGTAATAGCTGACTTACTCGATGTAGTACATGTCTCCAGTCTCTGTAAATGCAATCTCCCAGTCCGGTGGTAATGGTCCGAGGTCTTCTTCAAGTTTCTTGACGGTTTCAAGGTTCTTTTCTTCCTGGGTTTCCACTGGTTTAGGGTTGAGGGTGGTAGCTTCTATCGTTGACTTGTTACGCTGACGTTTACCAGGAGCGGATGGCTTCGAACCTGTGTTGAAGATGGGTATAAACAATTCAATTACATAGGGAAAGTTCAGAAAAAGGAATAAATAAATCCTAAATAACATTAACATCTTTCTTTGTTAGTAAAATGAATAGATAGCTGTGTTTATTTGTTACAAACTAAAAGAGGTCCATCAGTGTTATTTGGAACAGGTTGGTAAATTCATGCTTTTATGTTAATCGGTAGTATAAAATTTGACATAATATTCAATAATATTAATCTTCACTTCAATTAAATTGAATTGAATTGAATTTTCATTGTGACTAGCTTTCATTTAATACTTGAAGGCTCCTGTATTTTCATCAAAGGAAGTAATATGACATTATATATAATTATGTATACACAAGAAAACATACATTTTGATACCTTGTCAGGACTACATAACACATTATCTTATATAATTACCCACTTTATGTAAATGTATCAATGTACATAGCCATGAATTGAATTTTGATTGCTTATCATGCGATCTATCATTCCATATGTGCAAGCAACTTGATAATACTTGTATAATAATTATAGATATGTGGGGGTGGCGAGTACGCTAAAGTTGACTAATGATGAATGGTTGATTTGTCAATTCATACGGATCACAATCCATTGTCCATCTGCAATAGAGCAAATTACCGTCATTTGTCAAGCTTATACATTCTCCATTACCATAACATGGCTTCAAACGGACGCATTAAAAGGACAACTGTTGAATATTGAATGTACCAAGGGAATGTCACGATGGAAGCCTGTTTGCCAGTATACTACAGTAATATTGATTTTTTTTTTCATAAACATGCTATTTCCATTAGGATACCATTCAATGTGGTGGCTTTTCAAAAAAAAGATTTGGGTTAGGTTGCCTCTATATGCTCTGCTATTCAAGTTAAATTATTTTTTTCTTTTTCTTTTTTTGCATACAAAAAAGGATTTAACACTGGTACAGTAATATATTTGAAAGAGGGAATTTTGATGGATTTTTTATTTATTCAGAGAGCAATTTAAGGGTAAAAATTGATTTTATAAGGGTCCAATTTCTCAACGCATTCCGCTGAAAAAAAAAAAGAAAAAAAAAAATGGAGATCAAAGTACACAAGATAGAATTTTCAAGGTTCTAATGGTTTACAAAATTGTCTTACCTTCCAAACAACAAAAGTCTAATTCAGATCTAATGTCAGTAGTGACTTCTTAAGCGCAAAATGGATATCACAAAGGTACCAGGTTTTGAATAAACGTGCTTCCAACAGTTTCTCTACAATATAACTCTATCCTCTGGGCAATATGATTAAATATATACGTACTAGTACTTGCTCCATTATATACATGTATGTATGCGCCTCAGACTGAGTGAGAGGTGCAAGCTTGGGCAATTTATAGCATATTTGGAACCATATAAGCATTTGTTTCCTGGTGAAGAGGAGTTGATGCCCACTGCTCAACAACAAGTGACAGCATTAAAAGCAATAGCCTTTGATCAAGCCACACATTCTTTATTTTATACGCATATAACTACATTAGTTTGCGCCAAACCACTAAAATATAAATGATAATACTGTATCTTAATATTAAATATTAAAGGTAGTATAGAAATAATATTTTTCTAAAGCCTGAAATATCTTTATTTATTGTTTGTTTGTTTGTTGTTGTTGTTTTGTCTTTTTTCCCCCTTTTACAAAAATATTTTGGGGCTTGGAGAAGGCTAAGCAGGAAGAACAGATAGTAATGAGAAATTGATGGAATGTTGCTTGTTTAATAAATACTTCAGTTGTTACCTCGATCCAACATGAGGGACAAAAATTTCCAATTAATCCGATTTGTGGCACAGGCAGTATTTTTGTCTTATATTATATAAAATGCAATCTGTTTTTAGTTAACCGGACTACCTCATCGTGTATATTAATCGTTCCTGAATATAGTCATTGCATTTCACTTCATAACGGTAAAGAATATATTCAATACTTAAAAGCTCTATTCACCCTGCATATTCGGATAAGTGGTTAAAAGCAGGTCAGTATGACAAGCGTGTTGTGTGTGTCTCTTAAATAAACACAAATCATATGTATCTTAAATATTAAATATTAAGGTAGTATAGAAATAATATATTTCTAAGCCTGAAATATCTTTATTTATTGTTTGTTTGTTCGTTGTTGTTGTTTTGTTTTGTTTTTCCCCCTTTTTACAAAATATTCTTGGGCTTTGAGTAGGCTAAGCAGGAAGAACAGATAGTAATGAGAAATTGATGGAATGTTGCTTGTTTAATAAATACTTCAGTTGTATACCTCGATCCAACATGGAGGGACAAAAATTTCCAATTAATCCGATTTGTGGCACAGGCAGTATTTTTGTCTTATATTATTATAAAATGCAATCTGTTTTTAGTTAACCGGACTACCTCATCTGTGTATATTAATCGTTCCTAAATATAGGTCATTGCATTTCACTTCATAATGGTAAAGCAACGCTCAACACTAACATTTTTTTTTGTTGCCCTGCGGGCAACCAAATATCCAAATTTTCCAAATTTGGGAGCCCGAATCAATAATCTGGTTGCCCGAAAAAAAATATGATAATAAACAAAACAACAAAGTTTCCTTCTTATTAGCGAGGGAGGCGGTTGAGTTGGTGAGGGGAAAAAATGGGTTCGGGACTGGGAGCTACTTTTCTTTATTTCATCTTTTTTTTCCATTCATAATTCATACACCAATTTTGTATGCCGTTATTTACTTAATGATGATGCAAGAAATCGATAGATTAAAAGCTTGACAATCATTTTCTTTAGAAATGAAAAATTGACATTAAGAAAAGACGTCAATGACTGATGTTAAAAAAAATAACAAAAACAATGACCGGTAAAAACTGACTGCTCTCAAAAAAATTTCTATCTAGTCTAGGAGATCTGAACAAAATGTAAATTAGACTTCTGTTACAATGGAATTCAATTTTTCTGTGGTTTAGTTTAATTTAAAAAATTCATCCACCATTTCACCAAAGTATGCTAAGATAATTGATTTCATCAGACAATCACTGCATCACTTGTAAAGATGATAAAAGTAGGCCCTTCAAAGTTTAGAAGTTCCGAAATGCATCTGCTGTCAGAGGCTCTCACTGACAGATTCTGCCCCAAGACTTCTGGGAGGAATACAGCTCAGTTCATGCTACAAACAGTGCAGACATAGCCACCAAAAAATCAATCTTTTTTTACTAATTGTGAAAACTAAATTTCAGATGTAACTGGGGTAAGAGGTTTCAAGATCATATTTTCTAATGCTCATTCCTTGAAAACTGGACACCCAAGACCAAATTTTAACCTTAAAATCTATGAGCAAAAACTTCAAAAAATGTCAGTCTAACTACACCAATTAGCAAACATGGGACTAGACACAAACGATCGGTGTTTTAAGAAATATCAGGTCATTTCTGCTCTGATATTTGACTTGAAATTAGTTTTAATATCACATTTAGGTGTTTGGAATAGTCCTCAAATGTTTTAATACCTACATACCTAGTGTTATATTCCAAATTTTCCCTGTGCTGGCAAAAAATTTTGAGGGTCAACTCGGGCAACTACTTTTTGGTAATTCCTCTGATCTGAGGGTCCTGGTAGGTAATATAGGCGCCCCGGGCGCCCGGGCGCCCCTTAATGTTGAGCCCTGGGTAAAGAATATATTCATATTTAAAAGCTCTATTCACCCTCCATATTCGGATAAGTGGTTAAAAGCAGGTCAGTATTCAAGCGTGTTGTGTGTGTCTCTTAAATGAACACAATCATGTATTCATGTACATTTATAGGTAATATTTTTTTTGGCTTTAAAAATTTTCAAGGGGTTGCTTAAAGCAACAAAAAAAAAAAGAAAAAAAAAGCAAAACAGCCCCCCCCCCCCAAAAAAAAAAAAAATTTAAAATTTAGACAAAAACAAAAACAAACAAAAGAAAAAGATCTTAAAGACAAAATTGTATGCTAACCTGGCCTGATATGCTTATTGGTGGTAGTACTAGCTGGATCTGTTGCTGTATTACTGGAGGAGTTGTTCTGCTGAGGCTGGGGTTCGGTAGGGCTAGAGACGGGCGTGTCAGGGGGTTGATCCTTGGGTGGTTTGGGTGTCCCGTAGTGATTACCTGAAAAAGAATCATACATTCAATTAATAACCATTATCGTTAATATGATTTCAAAATTTAAATCAATAAAAGTAGGCCTATATTAATGACTGAAGCAAAAAAGAGCTCGACATTTTTGTTTCAAGCTTCACTCCCAAATCATCGACATTTAAATTACGCTTTAAAAGTTTGTAAAATTTTCATATCTAGTCCATAAGTATATCAAAGCAAGGAAATAACTTCTGGAGGCATCCTTTAATAAAAGTGATCCTTCAGAAGACTGCAAAATGCTTAAGCCAACACTAATGCTGCAGTCACACAGACACTTACGTATAGATACGTTTGTGTTGTTTTAATCTTATTTCATCTTCTATTCTATCATTTCTTATGTATTTCTTTGTTTTACTGGATGAACGAAATTATCAATATTTCCACTGCTGACTATGACGGGTGGGCATCCGTAGGGATCCGCAGAAAAGAAAATAATTTTTGGACGCAACCGGACGTAACTCAACGTAAGTGTCTGCGTGACTGTAGCATGAGTAATAAATATCAAAATACAAAAACAGTATTAATTAGTTAGGCCTAAAAGCTTAGTGTAAGATCAAATCAATTACATACATGTAGTACAGACAAATTACGAACATTCTTACAGTTGATAGTATTTGAGTAAGTTTGCTACTCATAGACAGACGATAAATGCTTTACAATCACAATGCTATACAATTACAATGCTATGCAATCACAATGCTAATAACTGATTTGACCTTACCAACACATTCTATTGATACATCCTTCATAATGAGCATTAAATATACCATGATTTGACTTGAAATTCTAAATCATCGTTAATACTAATATGAACTGAACGTGATTGTAATAAGTGGTTAACAAATTTTGTTAATTTGCATAATTCATATCTTATATTACAGATTTGATCTCATTGTAATTACGAATGACAATGACCTTCAATTTCAATATGGAGTATTGTTCTACTTGTCACAGTGTGTACAAGTATACAATGTATATGTACATATGCATGTGTCATGATGAATCCCTCTTATGACTATTGTCAAAAGTATAAGGAACAGTCACAGTCACACACACAAATATGAAAATAACAATATAATCAACCGTTTTTCAACAACTGAAAGGGTAAAGACAAGAAATTTGGCATGAGTTGGAAGAGGGCATCATCATCCCCCCCCCCTTACAAAAAATAAAGTTCAAAGCAATGCCCCAGATAAATAGATAGATCCTCTGCTTCATAAACTATATTATTAGCCTTGTCTCAATGCAATGCTTCCATACAAATGTAGTGCATATGAAACACAGATGTGTGTATCTACTATTATAGAAGAACCAGACGATGAAACAGACAAACAGATGGAATCTAATGTAATTTTCAAGCTCTTCCAATCTTCTTTCGGCTTCTTTTGGCTTGAGGAAGGGGAAGGATACAGACTGAAACTATTAATAGTCTACCAACACAGACCCTCTTCTCAATAAAGGATTAAGTTTTGTAGTTTCTTATCGTAGCCTACCTGCCACTGGCACGGATAGAAACAATTTATTTTAATTTACCCAATACTGCCTACTTCACGTAATCTCAGTGCACTGTTAGATAATTGAATTAAGACCAGTTTGCATGTTTTCCATAAATTGACACCAGAATGGAAAGATGTTATTTCTCCCTCAAAAATACAGGAAAATACTGTCCTAGATTCGTATTCGTGACCTGATCAATGGGTTGCAACAAGGTTGAAAAAGGTCAAGAGACAAAAATCCCATGGAATGCCTGAACTTTTGATACCCCCTCAATAGAAAATATATCTAGATAAAATTATGTGCAACATCAAGTGTAGTAGATGAAGGAAATTATATCATGGTTATAGGATAAATGGTTTGTGGTAATATGCTAGACATAGCAGACATACATGTATGGTCCATCTTTGAACTTGTCTGTGACTATGCAAAGTCGATGATAAAATTTCTATTTCAATAAAAGTAGACAGATAAACCATGACTGGACTGAGTGAACAATTAGGCCTAAACTAAACATGTATACATATGATTTATTATTCTTAGTCTGTCTTTCCCAACAGATTACTCAAAAAAGCATCTATTAAAATTTCAATCAGGCTCATCAGTTTCATGATACAATCACCAACCTTGAATGATGAAGTACAGGAATTATATATCGAGCAACATCAAAGCATCTCAAGCATACATAAAAGGCAATTTCTGTTGGTAGTGATGCAAAAAGGTGCCCTGATATGCAAATAATTGCTGTATTCAATTCCTTTTATCAAGATGAAATGCAATACATTCAAAGGGGTGTGCGTATATGAGAATGTATTATCAAGTCTATGGTGAAGTGCAGATTAGACCTGAGGCAATATGGCTCCAACCATGGACCCATGCTCACACACAATGCATTAGAATACCAGAGAAGGGTTACGTGGGATGGGCTATTCAGAAGTTACAATGCCTCAAAGACGCTCCAGACTCGGATTTGAATGGAATATGTGATAAAATCAAAATGTTGGTTCCTTTTATAACCCTGGAAGCGTTTGTTTGAAATCCAGGACAGCAGAATAAAAATTTGTTTTGATTTGATTCTCCACTGTATTTGCTCTCTCTTATTCAAAATATGGCAATGACATTGGTGTCCTGAGATATATAGACCTGCATAATTTAATTACCTTTACTGTGATGCAGTACTGTACGCATTTGTAGACTTTCTTTTAAATAAACTCACATGATGACAACACTTTGATACACAAGAAAATAAACAGATTCCTTGAGGTTATGCATTTTCTTCTTTTTTAAAAGATTGTTTTATAAAGCGAGTTCTGATCCACCAAATTCAATGTACAACCGTATCCTTCAGAAAAGTGAACATTTTTTCCTCCCTTCTTTTATTAATACTTGCAATTTTTTCCAGTCTGTAGTCTACATAAAGTTATAAAAAATGAAGGATATACTTTAATTGCTAACAAGTGCATGCTCTGTTATAGAAAATGAAGGATATATTTTAATTGCTAACAAGTGCATGCTCTGGTTATCAATTGGAGAGCAGACCTCAATATCAAACTCTTCTTGAATGCACTTGCTTAAAAAATAGTTTTAGTTTCTGTATTAATACATCTCCCCTTTGTTGTGTAAATCATGTTTTTGAATTTGGGAAATCACCTCACATGCCAAATGAACAATCAACGTTTGAATGTTTTTCTTAGAAACCAATTCAAGAATTAATAACCAGGAAACACAGCCACAAATACTTTGTACCTATACTTACAACTCAAAAGTAAATAAGACAACAGATGATCACAGAGCAAAGGGTTGCAATGAATTGCATAGTGCATTGTAAAATAGAAAACATTGATTTTCTTATCTCACTCTGTTCATACACAAAAGCATGTTAATAATATCTCTGCATGAATTACTTTGTCCAATGTACATGTGTGAGTGAAGTTAAAATAATAATAATAATAATTTTAAAATAAGAAAAAAGTAAGAATTGAGATTTGGTCCCTATTATGCTGTGCAAACAAGATATTCTAAAAATGTAATTTTAATGAACGCAATCAAATCATAAGAATGTTTAAACATTCTGCACTAGCCAGAAACAGGAAACACAACCAAAAATACATTTTACACATTTATCATAAGTCATAAGATAAATAACCTAATTGCGTTTCATATAGAGGAAATGCTACAGACCATTTATAAATCAAACTCACCAATTGATATGGGCTACTAATCAAGAATCGTCCACCTGTATCACTTCAATGAATCAATCCTTGTATATTGAGAGATATCTACAAGCAGTTTGAGACTGCTACCTGCGTATACCATGTACTTGAACAACACACAGCAAACAGCGTCACACCAATAAAATAGAGCCGTCATGCATCCGTTTCTCAACAAATCATTCCCAAAGAAATAGTTTTCCTATTCAAATCAACAAAAGATCCCATCAAGCGAATATCTTTTCATGGAGCCTGAACAATAAAAGCACAATCTTTCAAATGAAGGTCATAACATGTGATCTAAATGGCATCTTTGAACCAACAATAACACAAATCAAGGCTGTGGTTGAGGCATAGAAAAGTTTATAACGTGCAAAATATGGGCACTCCTCTTAATGTTGATGGGACAAACAAAAGTGTTCCGCAATTGAACTTTAAACTTACTAACATTGTGCCACAAGTGTCTTCAAATATCACTCACATTGTTTTTGAGAAAAGTATTTTTCATTTTCATTTTCAGTACAAGTACATAGGCCTACATTGTATGCACACGAACTAGCTTGTACAATTCCAGTTAACAATATGAGCATGTACATTGGACAAATAACTCGAGTTTTATACTGAATATCACTAGACATCCCATATTTTCTTCAATATTTGCAGGTCTCTTAAAAATATCAACAAGCCATTGGAACACCTGCATTTTATTGCTGGTTCCTATGATCTATTAGACAGTTCGCTTGCTATACACTTTTACATACAACCCCATCTACGAAATTATGGTAGCAGTGTCACTAACCCTTCAAGCCCAGAAGCCCATACTCAAAAGCACAGAGGAAATTGATCACCGAACATATAGCATTCTCTACTTCACAATGCTGTCCCGATGTTGAGCAACGATGGATACACGAATGGTGAAATATTAGGGTTCGCGCGAAGTCAGCCGATGTCTACAGAAGGTAATACACGATTGCACTCGAACAACCACTGCTCGTGGTTGACGTTTGGTATTATTATGTAATATCCCCCAGGTGAATAGCATTCTTTATGGATTTATGCCAACGTGAGTAACACACGAAGGGTACACGAATGGCCCGATGCTTTTGTTATCAGAGCAATTAAATTAAAAAATTTCCATGACCATGGGTCCATCCTTGCTAAACTTCGGGAAAGTGCGATGCGGGCTTGACAATACTATATGATGGGCACACAATGGCTTGAGACTAGAGAGGGCATCAAGAAGTCATGTTGCCTTCGCATTGCCTTCGTACGGCAGAAATGCCTGATGCTACGATGCTCTAACGAATAGAACCTTCGCAAAGTTTTTTTTTTTTTTTTTTTGGCTGCCAACGATTTTGCCGATGCATAGGAAGTTGCTGCCGAAGCCTGAAAAAAAATCCACCTATGGTCATGTTGTTTTTTTTTTAATTGCTAAGAAAATAGCCTACTCTAAACAATGCCAAAATGGCCCGATGCTGCCAGATGCTTTTGTGATCAGAGCAAAATTTGAAATTTTCCATGTTCGTGTGTCCATCCTTGCTCAACTTCGGGGCTATGTGATGCTGGCTTAAAGGAGGGTCAGGATTATATTCTTAAAAGAATAGTCTGGATATACGTGGAATAACTGTTGTAACTTGTGAGAATGTTCAAGAAAATTTTCTACTTTCAAGACATTCTGTTTCACTGTACTTCGCTTTACAATTAATTTCTCTCATGTGTCTGTTTTTGTTTCAAATCAACTTTTCTTTTAATTCTCATTAACTCAAGAAACACAAACAAGAATCGAGGTTAATAGTGACAAAAGTTCATGTATTGTGTGGTTGTGTATCAGTATTGCTATTCAGTCATCTGCATCTTATTGTTTATGAATGAAATGTTATTGTACGTGCAGGTCCATGTCATTTGGTGAGCATGCATGCACAAATACCTCTCTTTGATACAGTATGTTTCAGACATTTCACATTCCTGTCTTTTGTTTTCGAGGTGACATTGAACCTTAAATGAACTTTGTGCAATGCTTTTTTTCTTTTCTTTTTTTGTTGGTTTCTAACTAAGCAATAGGTTTATCTTGTGTCTCTGACAATAATAAGTTTATCTTGTCATATTTCGAGCAATAGGAAATTAGCTGTATTGTGATTGCGAATAACCCAGTCACATAAGTGTGACAAACCCAAAACTGACACCCTGGGGGGCGTTTCATCAAAGGACTTGTCGGACGTTTTATCCGACAAACTGTTATAAGCTACTGAAATGCTTGCATCTGATTGGCTGAGAGCAAATTTGTCGGATAAAACGTCTGACAAGTCCTTTGATGAAATGCCCCCCTGAAGGAACAAAATATCACATTACTACGAAAAGCAATGGTTGGCTTTAGGGTCTTCTGTCTGTGCAGTGGCAGTGTGTGACAGGGGTAGGCAGACAGTGTAGGTGTTACACTAACACCAATAACTTCACAATCTATTCAGTTTTCCTAAATGGGAGACATCAAAAAGTTGATGCTTCAATTAAGATTTCTAAAATGCAAGATATCAAATTGACACTGCATACATTTATGTGTTTCTGTAAAAATTAAATGTTTTCAATAGCATCATGCCATCCATGTTCACAAGAAGTTGTTCATGTTCTTGGTTCATGTCAGGTCCAGTCAAGTACTGTAAACGTGGAAATATTCGCGGTACATTAATTTTCGCGGATTTCACGCGAAGATCAGCTGCCACGAATTTAAAAAAACCCGCGAATATATGAGCTTGCTTTTTTATGCATGTATTGGGATGGTTCAATTGCGTGCTTACATGTATAAACATGCAGCGCGAATTCAAGAAGCTGTGAACATTCTTTGAGGCTGCTCAGCGCGAAAAATTAATTGCGCGAAAATAACAGTAAATACAGTATATGTCCCGCATCCTGCATCAGGCAGCAGCTAAATCCTGTGGATCCTTGTGTTTCCTGGTGAATGCCACACCTTCCTGCATCATACACAGGACTGCGAAATCTCACGTAGACCATACGCAGGGAGGCAATTGATGCACACCCAGTTGCGGCCATGGAAATGAAATAGGCCTACTCATGTCGAGAGACAAGGCAACATATCTGGGCCCCCATAACACAAAGGTTTGCAACCAATCGTAAAGCGGCAATAGCCAATCACAATCATTGTTGCATGTGAGTTTTGTTCAAAAGACTGACCAGTAACCGATTAGAATTCTTCTTTCAAGTTTGTAATTGATTACAAATCTTTGTATTACAGGGTCCTGGATATCTAATATTGTAGAGGTATTGCAGTCAGTGTTTGAACTCATCAGTTGGTTAGGATGCAAAGGTCATGGGTTCAATCCTATGCAAGGCACAAATTGCACCAATGACCAGGGCAATCATCTATAAGCACTTTGTTTGGTTACTTATAGCAGATATCGATCAAGCACATTTTTATCTGAAGAAATCATCCTCAAAATGTTATCAAATACCTTCAAATAGACCACTTTCTAGAAGGTGACCACTCTTTTCCAAGGCTAGGAACTCATCGACCGAGAGGAACTTGTAGTCGACACCATTCACTTCTCCTTCCCTTGGAGGTCTAGTAGTACCTGTAGAAAGACAAAGTTCAAGAGAAGGAAGCAGAAATTGATTAGGGATGCCATCTTACATTTGTATTTCTATAATTTGTGATTCGCAACAAGATTTTGGTTTGAGATACATAGTTGAGTTTACAAGGAATGAAAATCTCTCCAAAGACAATTTCTTGTTTTAATGGCTACTTAACACAGGTCCACCTTTCAACACTTATTGATTACATTTGCATTAAAAAAAAAGCACTCAGATTTGTTTTAATAATTTGCAATTAAAATCAAGAATAGAGACACTTAAAAGCAAAAAATCCTACTGCAAAACACTGAAAACATATCTGTGTCATAGTACACGCTAATTGTATAAGGTTCCAAGAATTCATAAACACAATATCATAATGCATGTATAGATAATGAACATAATTTACCATGAAAGGTGAATATCTCTACACTCCTTCGTTATACTCTCCCAGGGCTACAGTATGTAAATTATGTAAGTATAATGCTACACCAAGCCAAACTGAATGCATTTTATTATCGTACATTGATGTTCACATTGAATTCAATACTATTCAGATGTATATTAATCCAAGGATGTTCCACACCCTTGTATTTTCAAAGTGATGTAAGCCATGCTCAGACTTTGGCAATTTCACCTTGAATATGAATAATCAGATTCTCACTGATATTGTTCTTACACTGTAGGGTGTGTTTATATTAACTTGAATTTTTGTTTAGTTATTCTCAGTCATGTTGAACCTAAACTATAAGCGATAACCTAGAAGGGCCTATGAAATCAATCATAGAAATGGTGTTGTGTTTTTGTCTTCGCTTACAAAACTAGATCAGGATGAAACCTTGTTTTGAATTGCAAGAAGACCAAAACACTTGTACCATGCTACAAAAGAGAAGTACATTTATAGCACTCTTGATAGACAAAGGTTTCATAATACTCTGTTGACAATATCATGTCTGCTGGTGCATGCACTCAATTTAACACCAATGCCCTCACTGTTTCACGTGAGAGGTTTTAATCTAGGTTTTCAATATAACATTTCATTTTCCCACCAGACCATTCATTGAGATTCAATTATTTTATAGTCCACAATTTCAATAGGTTTATTTGTTAATATCTCTTTTCTTTCTCAGTACATGTAGAGAGGAACCCGTACGCTCATGTGAACACTACAGTACTAAATATTATGTTGGCAAGAAGCGATACCTAGCCGATTATCTGGTTTGGATGAGACTAAATTATGTAGAAGAGATGGGGTGCATAGATAGAGAAGATCAGATCTATTCTTACTTCAATGTGCATGCACATGTATCTCCATGGAAATGTGAAGAACAATTCATAATTAATCTGAAATTTTATAGAAATAAGCATCTTGTGTACCAGTTGCAGTTGTTGATATATTCTTTCCTGAAACTATCTTATATTTTTTTCGCCACATACATTTGTAGTTCAAATGATTGTATTACTTTTCCTATCTAATTATACCTTAAGTTCCAATTACATGTACATGTATGTAGTTTATATAGAGTGAGTCCTGCATATATATTCAAAATACAATAACTCCTGCGATCACATTTTCATATATTATAATTTGAAGAGTGAACAGCAATGCACAATGTTTTATACCAAGCTTTTTGTGATGTGTTTATGGCACTTTAAATGCACATATCTCATCACAAATTTGAATATTTGTCAGTGCTTTTTAGTCTTCAAATATTATGGTATTCTGATAAAATTTTTCCAGGGGTTGATATCAACTTTTTAAACAATAAAAATAAACAAATTGGCCAAGGTCCACGGGATTGCCAAGGTCCCCTTCCGAGGTTGGGAAGGGGGCAGAGCCCCTGATTGGAGGACAAAAACGGATCCCCACCTTTGTTTTCTTTATTTTTGTTTTTTGTTTTTTTGTTGTTTTTTTTGGAGGGGGGGCTTTTAATATTAACATTAATTAATTATCAGAATTCCAATTTAAATCAAATGGATATCAACAGTGAACACTGATCCTTTTGATGATATCACATTAGGGAAGACATATGTATCACTCTGGAAATATAAATTTACACTATATGGACCAGTTGACTACTCAACACAAAAGATAGCTCTGAATTAGAAGGAATAGGAGGGAAAGTAAATAATTGAGAGGTGAATGACTTGAGAGGACCTAATGGGATAAATGTAAGTTCCTATCACAAGCCTAAGGTCATTTATAATCCAGATAATCTTGCCTATGGTCACAGGCACTAATGGAGTACAGAAAATAATGTTTACGCTCAGACACTTTTACTACTGATCGCAGAAAGTATACATGTACTATCTCAATTTCCTGACGTAAACAGCGAGGCTAAGGTCTACATAGTCATCAAAATGGTGCATTTTCTTTATTCCTAGTTAGATAGATTTACACTTTTGTACATATTTCCTTTGCATTCTCAAGTCTAACTCATGGCAAATTTAAGCACAGACTCTATTTTTTTTTCCCCCTGTAATCTGTACATATTCTATGTTGGCCTATTAAAATTTTATATGAAAATAGGATTATAACCAATTTTCTTTTTATACAGACATTGAATAAAAGCTTGCATTCATTGCCAAGCACGAGGATTGCCTTTCACATATTCCGAACCTACATTTATGAACTTTGAATTTACAAATGATAGCATTACCCCAAATATGAAAGTTTCAAAATATTTCAAAATTGCTATCAGATGCTAAACCCAAACATAGAAGTGTGAAAATGAACCCAACGCCCTTAGCCTTTCTAGTGAATAACACTGGGGCACATTGTTGACATACCACAAATAATTCAGTTTATTTCCCAGTTTCCAACCTAAAAACACTCATATAGCAATCGAATTTTATGTAAAGGTTATTGTAGCCTAGATATCTATGTAGATATAACATTTTAAAACCTTATCATTTGCACATGTATGTTGACAATGTAACAAAATTTATTGATTTTTGTTTCCCTTGGTTTAGCTGTAAAAATAAGGTTTGAATGTAATTTATTCATAAAATTCTCTAATAAATGTGTGTGACAAAAACCCTGGATCTTTTATCCTTTGGTTCATTTTTCTGACTATCCTTGAGTTTCTTAATATTAAGATGCTAATGTTTTATCCAATTACAAAATTTCAAACAATTTGTGTTGTATTATCCAATGAAGATAATTTTGATTTTCAACCTGAAAGAAAATCTTCTTCGGGTACAGACGGTTATGGAGCTTGGCCTATATGTATCTACCGGTATATGTATCTAAATGGTACTATTAAAGGTGAACTCTAACCTTACATTGACATCCACATACGTACAAGAAAACATTATATTTCTTCTCCCATAACTTACAAGGCACTGTGCGAACATAAAGGTTTTCCCTGATGCTCTGCTGTAGATCATGATCTGGTGATCCTTTCGGCATTCGCATGCTCAAGTAGCGACGTAAGTCCTTTGGAAGATTTTGACCTGGTTAAAAATAAAATAAAAGAACACATACCAGTCATGAAAAGAAATCTTTTATCATTTGGTCCTTCAAAGCAAACATAAAGTTTAAGTTCTTTGGTGCAAGGAGAAAAACTCTGCCGCAAACTGCAACATGGGAGTAGTTTATTGTGTATAAATATAAACCATGAACAGAAAATCTGATTTGGGACCTTTTAATTTGAACTTGGGTTTAAGCTCCAAATATGAAACTGCTGTACATGGAATATAAATGGTACTAATTACTTAACTCACTGGCACAAAAAGTGACACAGATTACAAGGTTTAATTTCCATGGTAACCAATTGAGCAATGGAGATTGTGTTTACACTTCCATGGGCAGACTATGAAACATGCTTTAAATACTGTGTTGTGTTCCATGGGGGTACAGCCCACAAGACCGACAGCCACGAGACCGACGGCCCACGAGACCGACGACCCACGATTCCGACAGTAAAGTAAATAGGCCAACGAGATCGACTATAAACAATTTAGGCCCACGAGACCGACATCCCACTAGACCGACACTAGATCAAACAGGCCCACGAGACCGACACTACAATGATATGACCCACGAGACAGAAAATTTGTAATTAAGGCCCACGACACCGACGGTAGAGCAAAACAGCCCACGAGAACGACATTACATGAAGTATACCCACGAGTCAGAAAAGGAACGTCTAAAAGGCAAGAAAGGGGTGGAAGAGGGAGAAGAAGGACATGGGAAGGGGCGAGAAGTCAGACAAAGGAAAAAAAAAAGGTGGAAGGGCAACAGAGAGATAATGAAATCAAAGAACTAAGGAGGCATGTGACCAACGACAGGTTCGGATAATCCATAGGCTTTGGAAGATTTTCAGGAGGGGGGGGAGGGGGCTCAATTTTTTGTACCAACTATTTCAGGAAGTTTTTTATTACCCCCCCCCCCCACATTGACAGAGGTTTGTGAAAAAGAAGAAGAGAAAAATAAATTGTAGACCAGGGCCCCGTAACACAAAGGTTTGCAATCAATCGCAAATTTGAAAGAACCATTTTAATTGGTCACTGACCAGTTATTTGTACAATAAACGCATGCAACAATGATTGTGATTGGCTGTTGCAACTTAGCGATTGATTGCAAACCTTTGTGTTACGGAGCCCAGAAAGACGTTGATTTTAAAAATTTATGGTTTCACTTTTTAACAAAATCAAGCGTGCGAGCCAAAGCGCAAACACTTTAGGCTCCAATAGTATTGTCCTAAAATGATATTGGGGAGTGCGAAGAGGGAGCAGGAATTTTTTTATAAAATGAGCCGGAAAGCAGAACATTTGGAGAACTTTGACTTTTAATTTTCTTCAATATCACCCTGAAAACTACACACTTTAATTCCCTTTTTACCTCTATGCTCATAAAGAAGATACTTTCATTAAACATACATGTACATTGATTGAAGACCTTTGTTATGGTCTTTTAGAACCCAATTGGGCCTATTTCGCGTTTCTTATAATTGGGCGAAAATTCTACAAGCATCACCCCTTATTCACTTCCCTGTCTTTCTTTTTCTTCTTTTCTCCTCTTTTCCCTTCTTTAATATTATCCCTTTTCTCCTTTTTTTTTTAGGGGGTGGGGGGTCATTAAAACCTCCTGTCTCCTTATGGTTCTTTGCTTCTAGTCTCTGTTGCACTTCCCCACCCGAAGCTTGGGGCGGGGGTGGGCATGGCCTCGTGCCCCAAAGATACCCCTGGATATTCGCTTGTTTCGTTTTCATGGGCCTAATTGAAGAAACGTCTGACTCGTGGGTATACTTCATGTAACGTCGGTCTCGTGGGCTGTTTTGCTCTACCATCGGTGTCGTGGGCCTTATTTGCGATTTTATGTCTCGTGGGTCAAATTATTGTGGTGTCGGCCTCGTGGACCTCTTTGATCTAGTGTCGGTCTAATGGGTCTTTATTTGCTAGCATCGGTCTAATAGGCCTTTTTTGTCTAGTGTCGGACTTTTGGGCCGTCGGTCTCGTGGGTGTCGGTCTAGTGGGATGACCCCGTTCCATGGTCCACCCAACACAGCATGCTGAGCATCCACACTGACATGAGATACACTGTTTATTACATGTATCCTACATATTTGTAGGCCTACATTGCCATGACACCTGACCTAAATATGTCCAATTTAACTTCGAAAGGCATGCCAGTTTCATATCCAATCTAGCAGCCTACATGTAAGCGTGATCTACATAATTATAGATTCTGCAAACTCTTATGGAGTTCCTGAAGAGTTTGGTGTTCTATTGTCACCTCCTACAGTACATATTAGCCTTCATGTGGAAATGTACATGTAGGTGTATGCAAGAACGCCATTTGGTCCTTAGTTAGGTCGACTCTGATGACATTGTACAGCTTTCACACTGCTGAGATTGCACTATATCAGCAGGTGTAAACGCACCCAAAGCTAAGTTGGGAAGGGTTCTAACTCAATCTCTAATTTGCATCACGCTTCACGTTCTGACCTTTAGCAATCCTACAAAATCCTTACTAATTCATGCAAATTTGACCACATGAAGAATCGTAGCCTCAAGCACACGCCTGTACTGCACAGGTGTTGGGAGATTACATTTCAACACATTTTTATGGACTACATGTAAGTATTCATACACTAAAGCCCCAGGCTCATCAATTATTTACACGGTCGCCTGTTATGAGCAAAAACATTTCATTTCAGATGTTCGTGTACAAAGAGCCAAGCCAACAAAAATAAAAGAAAAATATCAGTTACACATATACAGGTACATGGCTAATTAATTTCATGATCATGTCAATGCTAAACATACATTTTCCCATATACACACATGTAGATAAAATGTACAAGCCCCCCCCCCCCCCCCACCACAACACACACAACTCCATGAACCCTATATTTCTTTTACAAGTACTTCACATTATTTCCTTTCCACAATATTTAGGTAATCCTAATAAAAATCTAACAAAAAAATCTTCAAGAGGCTAATGTTACATTTATAATAAAATCATAAATTCTGCAAAGACTAATATTAGAGAGATTATACAAGTCAAAATGATGATAGGCTTATATTCAGTTTAGCTTATTCACAAACAAACGAGATTTGTTGGTGTTATGCTAGAAATAATAGGGCAGTAGCATGAATCATACATTGTAGCCTGCATCAACTTGATTAAAATCATATGCTTAAAGCATGTAATAAAACCAACAGGTATACAATGACGTCACTCCTGGACATCAGACAACATGTGTAAGGGCATGTTCTATACACACATTAATCTGAACTGTCGTATCACTATCAGTCAGTTGGGTTCAAATTATAACTTTCCAGATTTTTGAAGAAAACGAAAGTGAAAGTTCTTTTTAATATGTGGCGAAAACTGAAAATTGCATTTTTAAAATATTTTTTTAAAGTTTGGGATAATAAAAATGATTTTCAATGGAAGGACACAAATTTTATACAACATTCCCCCGAGTTGATTTCTATCCTTTGGGTTTATGCCAAGATTCTGACCACTTGAGCATTGAAAATTAAACTGGTTTTGGGGATGTACGTCGTCATGAGTTTGCAATAGCTCATTCGGTAGAGCACTGCGATTGAACCCCATTTTCTTTACTCATTTTTTGTATTATTCTGACAGCATTAGAAGAAACAAATAAAAGAGTAGCAAAAAATTTGGGATTCAGGCAAGTGATAGACCAGTTATAGAACCTGTTACGGACAGCTTAAATGTAACTTGGGAAACATGTTTTCTGCAAAAGACTGTTTCCTCATACCCAACTTCATCAACACCGCTAAGACGACCACACCTACATGTTAATTACAGACATGTAAATATTGGCTATGATCCACAGTAAGTGTTAATAGCTGGGCAAGTCTCTTGCTTTGATTATAAACTACAAAGTGGCGGAAGGCCCATTCATGTACATGATGGGCTTAAAATATTGTACACATAGTTTAGTGTTCATTGGTGTACAGTCTTTAATCAATTTCATTTTGTCTTGAACCAAACCTCAACCAGTTTTACAGTTATTACTGTAAATATTTGCCCCGTGGGAAAAAATTCTCATGAGCTAAAAGGCTAATCTGCAACTTGGTTTTTATGAACGTGTGGATAATACAATGTACAAATGTAAATGTACATGTTAAGTACAGATCCGTATATTGGTTTATGTGTGAAAAATACCTAACAGCACAATATTACATGTTTGTAGTGTATATAAATGGACATACAGTACATACATGTATAAGTTTGTAACCGAAGTGATTTTCTTTTACCAAAGTAGAATTTACAATTTACTCATACTATCTGACAAATAAAGTTTTACATAATTTGTCACCCGACTCTAAATTTACCCCAGACCCCTAGTCTAATTTAAAATGCATGTACCTGGGCAATAATCTGATTATTGTATAAATTTAGTCATCTACCAACAAGTCTGATGAGGACACACCCAAATTCATCATCCCTCTGGCATCAGACAATGCCTTTGAACTCTAGAGTACTACTAGAAAGAAACACAGACTGGATCACAATTAGTCATGGACTGTATACACGTGGGCTACCAAATGCAATGTAAACTCTTATTTGACATGGAATTGCATTTTGAGATGACCTGGCTTCAAGGAATTCTGAATAGCTCATACTATGTTTGTACTTTATACATGTAAGGAAATGACAACAAAGCAATTATAACCTGCAGTAATTCACGGATATTCTCTGAAAAGCACATCAAACATATATTGTACATGTAATTGCATTTTATTGAGGTTTGCATAATAAAGATGTTATTCAAGTAGTCAAACCCATGTCATAATATCCAAGTAATTTTGAGGAATATTTGTTTATTTCTCAATAATTATATATATATATGGTTCACTTGAAGCTGAAGAATCATTTACAATAGGCGCTGCTGCACTAGCTAAAGCTAATAAATAGCGCGCTAATTGGTAGAGCGGGAAAAAAAGAAACCGGTCCTGCATTAGCTCAAGCTATTTTAAAATTTCGCATTAACGATCTGACCTGACCTTGAACAAACAAGCCCGATGTGTATTACGCAACTGGTGACTACCGCTAGCGCATACACGCACAGGTGCACAATTTTATATCTATCTCGAGCTAGTGCAGGAACGTGCAAAATAGCGCGCTATTTTGTACCATTTGAAACCGCAAACCAGCTCGAATTTTTTTGAAAAAACCTAGGATGACTCGGGCTGGGTTTTCAGCCAAATTAGCGCGCTATTTAAAATAGCTCGAGCTAGTGCAGCAGCGCCTAATGTAGGCCTACTACACACATGTACATGTATAAACAAACAGGGTTCACATGCTTAAAATGTGTTTTGAGGTGGCCCGCAGAGCAACTTAAGTATACAATCCACGTACTGGTAGCTGAATGGAGTTTAGGCTTTACAATGTATTTCCAGGGGGGCAGATGAACCTACATGTACGTAGGGTCACTGCTAAATTCAAATTCTGCATGTAGCCTACATGTAGGCCGCCTATATTGTATATTGTAGGTGTGTAAAGCATAAAGTTTGTCATAAACATAACATCCTTCTATTTTTTTACCATATAGGCCTATACAGTGTGTCCCAAAAAGAACTATACACTTTTGAAATGGCTACCAAATAAAAAATATAAGATTCTTGGATACGGTAAAAGGTTTGTATGTATATAAGACTCATATCGTCAACTATCATTATGACACCAAAAATGAATGAATGAATTTTAATGAATGAAAATGAATGAAAAATGAATAGTGAATTCCTGCGCAGGCTAATTTTTATGTCCTTTACAAAAGTGGGCATTACTCACTGAAGCATGGGTTATTTTTGGAATTTTTTGTGTCATAATGATAGTTGAGGATATGAGCCTTATATACATATAAATCTTTCCCCCAAGAATCATATATTTTTCTATTTAGTACCTATTTAAAAAGTGTATAGTTCTTTTTGGGACGCACTGTATTGTAGCCTACACAGTGTACACAATAGAAGAGAGCCAGTCACAGTGAGAGGACCTGATTCATGCTATGAATAGAACCATAAGCCCACGCCTTATTGTTCCCTCCCTATAGACTACTATACACTTTGAATGACTGTTCATAGTTTGCATGAATGACACAGAATTACCACTCTTTCTAATTACACTACACAACAGGGGTGGGTGTTCCAAAAGTACAGCACACTGAAAAGGGTCCTTATTACAGACTCACTGACTGTCAACAGAGTGTGTCATTCGCCTTTCATTGTGTACTCTTTACAGGCTCAGTAACTTTGAATGAAAGCTTAATAGAAATTCAATTCAAAACACTGGCAGAGATTTGAATTTCAAACGGTTACAGTTGAACAAGTTGTTTATGGTCAATAGCATTACTGTAGGCCTACTGGCTACAAAAATGATCTCACAACTCTGTTATGAACAATCCCTGCATACAGAACTTCAGAAGACCAAGATAAATGTTGAAATAAAAACTACTTTTACTGCAAAGTTTACATGAACATGTAGGCCTACATGTATCGAGGTACAATGTATTGGGAAAAATATTATCATAAAACAGGCTCACAAAATGCCCTACAATGTATTTTTTTTTTTTGGGGGGGGGGTCAAGACTACACGTGTATGTGTGTACATTGGATGTTAGAAAAAATATTTATTCTAAATCTCTTCGCATCCAAAAGAAGAAGATGGTAAAAAGATTATTCATAAAGAAAAATATTTTTACAGGTTACAGGGTGCAATACCCTCAGATTATTTACTCTGATATTGAACCAAATCCCCACATTAATAACACTTACATGTATGAAGACAGGCCTGTACAAAACATTATAAAATCAATTGTAACTACATGTAGATGCCACATTGCAAATTACGTGTGTTTTTGCTTTGTTTTTCCCTTCCAGGTACAGTTAAAACAAAAGTTGACTAATAGTTAAAGAAATTTACAACTTTAAAAAAGTACATGTAAATAAATAAAATTGAATGAATGAAAGAATTCAACTGCAGATTCCTCAATGACTACAGTTTGCAGTGGTGGTCATAAATCATTGATTTGGGTGTGCAGAGGGTTCCTAATGAGAGGTCAGTTCAGGTCACACGAAAACACGACAGGGTATAGGGGTGAAGGGATATTCAAATCCTAGTTGCCTGTACTGTCTACTGATGAACACATAACGCAGCGTGTAGGTGAATGGCTAGATATGGGTCGTGTAAAAATATACCGTACATTGTACAACATAACCACCAATGCCAATTATCCATAAGTACACAATAATAGGTTTATTATAATTATTTAGAATATTGGCTGGTACTGGAGGCCTACCACAAATTAGTAAGAAGTACATGTACTTTATAATGGGTTGCCTACATGTACATGAAAAATATAGGCCTGTACACGATATACATGTACGTACGTACAATGTCCAAAGAATAGCAATGACCTCATAATAATTATCGATAATACATGTTCTCAGCCCAAATCTTCCTGGGTATTGCAATGAAAACTGAAGGAAAATAAGGATACACCCTCGAAAGTTTGGTACAGCATATGTTGTTCTATTAAAGCAATTTTTTTGAATAATTGTTTTCAATTACATACCCCCAGCAAAAGGCAAAATGATTCCTTACAAGTTACATGTACATCTATTTTTCCCCCACAGTAATCAGAATAGCAAGTCTACCAGTTACAGAGTGATGGGAAGGAGGACAGAAGTATTTCTAGGCCTATGTAGGCCTACCGGTACATATTTACCCATTCAGCACAAACCCATGGGAATTATTATTCATACTTTGTAAGCGTGTTCATATCAGATTGAGAATGCCTACATGTATGACCAACCATGCTACAGACAAAGAAAAAGATGTACACAACTCCCCCATTGTGGGTGGGTGTGTGTAAATTACAAGGAACACATTCCTTAGATTCCTTGAATCAAAGCTCAGTGGTCAAGGTACAAGTACGTGTTGATGTTTGCTAGAGTAAAATACATGTAGCAACTCAAAACAAACTGATACTGTCCCTTTGACACAAGGAATCGAGAAATATTCTATTAATCTATAAAAATTGGGAGCATTTTTATTCTGGACATCTAATATGCCTGTTTTTCCTTTCAATTTTTTTTAGTAATGAATTGAAATCTTTCAAAAAAATTGGTAGACTAATGCTGACTCTGAGTCCAAATTACGGTCCCTTTAGAGAAAATTCTGTGAAGGCTGTGTATCTGATCTTGATTTGATATTATTAGGAGTCGGTCTCATTATAAAGTAAACACACACAGACACACATGTAATAATATATCTTCATAACACAATTTACATATACAAAATGTAGGCTTACATGTACACATGTTGGACTTTATGCAAAACATATAAAAAAGTGGACAGGTGCACCTATCAACCTCTATTAAATAATGTCAATATGAAGAGCGCAGGGCAATCTGGTGAGACACATGCATACAGGTGATTCCTCCAAGGCTCTGGTGATTTCCTGATCCACAGGTTCTTCTCACTTTATAACTTCCTCCTTGCTAACTGATCCCAATTTCCTTAATTCTCTGATGAAGGTTTCCGCATTCAGTCACTTCAAGAACATCAATCTAATCCTCTTTTATTTCAACCTTTATCTGAACCAAGACACAAAGAACATTCCACTGGCCGCCCGCCTACTGGTGGTCATCTCCATGTACCGTATTCATTGCAAGTCAATAACCTTATTACTCCATTCCTAATTTTTAATACACACTGACAAAGGAATAATGCAAAGCATATTATTACATGTAGTTGTACATAGGGCTACAAGTACAACAATACTATGTATGATATATCAAATTTGTTCTCTTTCAAAATGTATTCTTTTTCTTTTTTTCTCTTTCTTTCCGCCTTTTTTTTTTTTTTTTTCATTCAATTACATAGCCTACATTATCATATGATGCAGTGTGAAGGGAAGCATTTCTCCAGATGGTAATGTCCCAAGTCACATACAATGTACTTTACAGTGTCACAATGTGTACAAATGTACTACACAATGTCTTAGTTTATGAGAGGGTTAGAAATAATTTCCCATTTCCCAATTTGTAATTCAAGACACCAGCTTGCAGTTAAAAGTACATGCTCAAAATTAGAGTGTAAGATCCTTGAACATGAAAATTACAAAACACAACATGTGAGCTTAAAGCCCATTTGTGTACATTCAAAGTCCAATCAGTGACACAATAAATAAATATATTACTCATGATACCATTTAATCTGTGAAAGCTACAGCACCCACATAGCATAGATCACAGGTTTCATAACAAAGACATTTCTGTAAGGTGAACATTTCTTTAAAAAATCTTCCTAACCACATTTTTTAGAAAAAAGACAATGGAACAATGATTGTACATTGTGTTTTGGTGAGTCCACTCAAAAACGATGTGTTTATTACTCAAAGTTAAATCAAAGTTACAATGTCACTCATTTCAGATAATTAAATGCACATGTACAAATTGATTCCTGAATGTAGCAAATTCATGCACATTTTTGTTCATAGGACAGCTTACCAAAAGGTAATAATGACCTCATTCAACTGTGTGTGTGGAATGCATTGCACGATATCACATTATCTTTTCTTCTGTTGATTTAAAAGGAGGGGACTAGTATATCCAGTATAAATTCCAGTGATGCGGTCCCCGTACAGAAGACCGTAGGCATTACCTTCCGGTAAACTCCTAAATCTTACCTTCCTAATTTAATTTCTAATAAGTATGCACATGGATCATAATCCATGGTACACATGTATTCACATAAAAGGATTTTTTTAATTGTCAAAAGTGGGTCTATAATTCAATACAAACTTACCAGCTTTCAATGTTTTAAATCGAAGTGGTTCACTGCCAAGGTGATTGATCAATGATTTTAAATCCCAGAGAGTGTATCCTGCTAATTTATAATTATTCAGCTCCAAAAGTAAATCATCCACATGAAGTTTCCCAGTCTCCAGCACGATTTTGTCATTACGAATATCCAGGACGTACGGAAACTGTCCATTTTCAGCCCCACCACCTACAGCAAAGTGTATACCACCATCAGCAGCCCGTCGTACAACACATTCATGGATGTTCTGGGTCCAGTGCTTGGGAGGTTTAGTACTTTTCTTGTCCTTCATTGTGGCAGTTACTGACGAGACAAGGGCCATCTAATCATGCACATCATCATACATCCACCAATCCTTGCAGTTTTGCTTGATGTTACTGTCTGTATGCATGCAGTTACTCCACTTTTCCTTGGGGATACCTGTTGTAGAAAGAAAAAATAGATAAATCCACACATCCTTCAAAATGTATTATAGACTGGCTAGCCATGCATCCGGGAACTACTGGCCGCAAAGTTGGAGGAAAAGAATTTGCCATTCTATGAAATGGATGATGCACATGGCTTTCAAGGGTCAGAATGAATTGTAACTATGGAAACTAGTCTAAACCCATAAACAATTCCATATTGACCTTATGCCCACAATTCCTACCAACCCACTCATACCCGTGCACCATCCGGATACTACCATACTCTTTGGGGATGATCACTAATCAACAAGACCCCAGGATTACCAAAAGATGGATAATTACATAGGTCCTTATGTACAAATAAACCTGGTCCTCAACAATATGGCTGACTGGTCAATGAAGAGTTGACCTCAAGGAGCAATAATTGATGCCAGATAAGTTGCATCATCCACAAAGACTTATAATTTCATTAGGATTTTCTAAACCTTTCAATGAAAAGGTTAAGGATTACTATATTTTTAGCCAAAGATTTAAGACTTGGTCAAAGGGTATAATAATTATTGATAAATGCTAAGTGTGTGTCCTGAAAGGTTAAATTGCAAATGCTGAGGCTAAGCACTCAAACATGTTATAGTAACCTTTAATAATCTGGTATTAAGAAAGTTCAGAAAATACTCAAAGATTAAAAAACTGCTATCATAACCTTTCCATTGGGTATTAGGGTAATTTTGTTTCCATGTACATGACCTCTAAAGTGATGAATTAGTCAGGGCATTGATTTTTTTTTCATCAAAAATATATTTTAGTAACATTTCCTCTCTTTGGAAAATTTTGAATGCAGATAAAACAAAGGTTTATGCTTCTATTACAGCATCCATGCCTCAAATAAATCAATTCACACTATTAATTGAATTCACACTAAATCGTTTGGACCTCTAAGTACTTGAGTGCAAAGTCAAGATAAAAGTATAAAGTTAGCTTTATAATAAAGATTAAAAACAGACAAATCTTTTCAAATTCTTATCCAGTTTTATTAACCCTAAGATACTAACATATCTCAGCTAAGGACTTTTAGTATATTTTAGGATATCTAATAGACTACATGTATACATCATGGAAATATTTTTAAAACTACATGATAGTACAGCGAACACTGACACTAGTCACAAAAGTAAGGTCTTTAGGACAAGCAGACATGGGCCACTATGAATTTTGCTTCAGTCAAATGAAAGAGAAATTCAAGACAGAAATGCAAAATCAGAAATTGAAAACTTGCTCAAAAAAGTTCTGCACAAAAGGAACAACAGATGAACTAAAGAACTACATGCATTTGGCTTCAGTCTAGTGCGAAGCAAGCAGCACTTGCCCTTCAAAATTCCACTGTTTCACGTAGAAAAACAAATCAATAATGTTGTTCCATGGCTGAATTTGTGAGAATTTGTTTAATTTCAAAGACGGTGTGTCGTGAATGCCAGTGTATTTCTCAGCCGTCTTCCCAAACCACGAATTCACAGATTTCCGAACCCCCCGGTCAAGCTCAGTGAGTGAAAAACCATCTGGATTCGTTCCTTCGCTACTCATCGCACATTGTTCTGTCCGAGGCAATGTTAGTGCTCGGCCCCTATGCCACCCACAAAGATTCGCTAACCCTCGGTATTCGGACGCTGCAGTCTTTTCGAAAGTAACAGCAAACAGAGCTTATCATCCATAAAACTTGGCTGGCCACTGTCTTTAATCTAACAACTTCACAACATAAATTTTTGATTAAAATATCATGAATAGATCATGATCATGATCATGATAGATGAATAATAACAAATTGGTACTTAAATACAAATATGTTTGGCTAGATCATGGTTTAAAGGTTTTGGAAACAACTTCTACTTAGATCTAACAGTTACAGTTACACTCGCTCGAAATTTCAAATGAACACGCTGTCACAAAAATGAAATTGAAGGTGGAAATAGGATAGAAACCAACTGAACTGAACTGAAAAAATTATGTCGGTACAAAGTGAATTGTGGTTTCCTAAACCAGGATAATGCCATATATTTATTGCTTAATTTCAACGCAAATAGGCATGCAAACATTCTTAAAAATTCACTCATGCAGCTGCGGAACGAATACCACTCACTGAACCCACTCACTACACTGCACTGCCAACCGGCCAGCGGGGGAAGCCATGGACGAACGGGATCGACTGATTACCCACCGACGGTCACGGCACGGGTCACTCCATTCAATTCGGTTTTTTAAAAGTTGATTTGACTTCTTTTTAGGCAGTAAATCAACTTTGTCACTCATCAAACAAAATCCATATATTCACAAAAATACATACCTTTTAAATGTGATGTCGGTTACAATCAACGTTTGCCCTCAAAGCATATCAAAGTGGGATTTTCGTCTAGTAACGTTCAAAATATGTCGTTTGTGTACAGGTAATTACCGTCAAATGCGCATGCGCAGTTAGGCCGCGTCCAATATTTTCGGCGAAACAAACTCCCCTTGAATGCAACCGCGCCCCTCTTGTGGAGATCTAGACCTAGAAAAAAAAGCTATATCAAAGATTTTTTTCGTTTTGTTTGTTCCATATCTGCAAAACCGTCAGGATCATTTACGCACAAAAATTATAAGAAAAAGATTTATAAAAATCTAGAATTTATACAGTACAATACTTAGCTAGCTCTAAAAGGGATATATGGTATCCCGCTACAACAAAATTTTGAGATACTTGGAGTAGTAACCACGCCCCCTTGCATGTTGCTAGAATAGTCACACAGCTTTACTATTGATACCCATTTGTTTTCAACAACTAGGCCTAAATTTAACCGGCCCAACCCCCCCACCCCCCCCCCCTCCCCAAGCAGATACACTTTGCAAATTTATGTCTCCATCGAATTTGGGGAGAATTTCATAAACATTGGTAATTGTTTGTCTCTTTTATCATAATTACGACACCCAAACCAGAAATGTTGTATGTGCTCCAAAAGATCTACTTTCCGCTTTGAAATAAATGAAATTTATCAACTTAAACTTTAAAAACTGAAACGAGGCCGGTTTCGGAATTGAAGAATGAATAACGATACAAAGCCGCGGACTGAGCCGGAGGGGGGGGGGGCTGGGGGCTTCAGCAAACGTGTACAAAACGCAAAAATGTTTTAGCCAATTAAAGAGCCATCATCCCCCCCCCATCGGCTCAGCCCATCGACTTTCCAAAACGCTTTGCGGCCTCTATAGATGAATCATGAATGATCATGCCCAGACATGCCAGAGTCAGAGACCTCCCGATTACTGTAGACAGGTGCTCTACCGGCTGAGCTATAGAAAACCCACGCTGACATTTGTCCCTGTATCTCGTTCACTCTTCAATTTCTGGCCAGATTCCTTCGTTGTTCAAATTAAAATAATATTAAATTGCAAAAAGGGGTTGGGATTATTTTAAAGCGATATCCAGTTATCTGTGTACCAATATAAGGCCATTTGGGTAAACATTTTGAAGACAGAATCGATAATACTAAACATAATAATAATAATAACTGGATTTATGAAGAACATTTTCCATACGATTTAAAAAAAAAAAGCAGACTGTGTTAAACTTTTATATATACATAAACTTTGAATTACAGCTTTTAAAACGCTGCGAGTCTATTCTATCTTTTTAAATTTAGATTTAAATCGTAATGATCATTCAGATTATAATCTAAATCTCCAAATCGGTTGGTTACTACTCACAGCCGTTCCTGATTATCAATTCAACGAATATTACAATTTCTCATCAATATGTTATCATGGAGACTGCCATCCTGATCCTCGTACAGTGATAAAGCCCCTTTGAGAATTATGCTCTAGCGCCATCTCTTGAATATTGCAAACTCTATTTGGCCAGCATGCGTTTTGAGGTGGGCCCTTTTCTGTTACATTATATGTTTTCAAAGAAATCGTACCGTTTTTATTTAATAGAGTATTATTCTTATATTTGACACCCTATACCCATAAAATTATACATATTCTGAAAGAGAATTGTCTGAAGAATTCAAAAAATTATTCTGAAAAGGGATAGGGTTAAGTCATAAGAAGTTACAGATCAAAATATGTGAAAAAAGGTGAGAAAAAAGTACTTCCAGAAAATCTTTGCAGAGAAAAAAAACTAAGGACCCAGCAAGAAAATAACATGCATATTTGAACTCTTCAAAGTCAGACCTTTCCAACAATATATAACTTGTTAGAGGTTAGTTGTGATAAAATAATTTTGCGCGATCATCTTTCCAGCGAAAATTTTAGATCGGAAAATTTGGGGAAATATGTGTTATGATGTTTATTTACCCTAGAATTATATAACTAAGTTTTTTCCTTACAACCTTTTGAAGTTATACACTAATTACTTGTAAACACTTAAAACTTCAATAAAATATATTTACTGTTCTTATTGTTGATACAAATGATGCGATCTGGCTTATAGCGAGGGATTTGACTTTTCTTGGTTCAAAGACATGTGAACAGGTATGTGTATATCTGAGAGTTATACATAATATGAGGTTATACCATTAATTAGCTTAATTAAGTAACTATTGATGAGTGTAAATTTGACCCACTATTAATTCTCATATAAATATCAATCCAATCAAACTGTTTCATGTTATGTTCAATGATATTTATAACTCATTTGTTTAAACTGAGAAATAGAAATTTATGTTCCCCTCCATCATCTGCTGTACATATATGGGTACTTGGAGTTAATTAATCGTTAATTAGTCATAAATAAATTAACCACAGGTATTTTCTTTACCTTTTAGATTAAGTCCCTTCAAACTGATACCCAAGTTACCCATATAGCATCCATATTTACAGTTTGACACCAATTTTCAATTTAAACTACAATCTTACTCATTTAGGTAAATTAATTAATTAGCTTAATTAGCTTAATTAGGTATCCTTAAGTTCAGATTTGATCCATTTTTACTCATAAATGGATGATATTCCAATTAAACTGTTTAATGTGAAGGTAATGTGAAGGTAAAATCTTAATTTGTTAAAGGATAGAAATTTATGCTCCTCCTCCTCATGCTCCTCCTCCTCCACCACCGTGCAAAAATGGCTACTCAGAGTTAATTAAACGCTAATTACTCATAAACTAATTAACCATTTGCATTTCTTTTACTTTTAAGTAATTGCCAGATTAATTCCCTTCAACTGAATACCATGGAGAAAAGAATACCAAGCATACCCATATAGCACATGTATTTAGCATTTTATATCTTCATTTATTTCCGTACTTGTCGCGCAAATGTAACAACACCACCTATGCATGGGGGCCCACTGTTAAACACATGGCCATTTACAATCATATCCACTCCTCATAGGCCTGCCTTCTAAAATCGAAATTTCGATATTGTTCTACCCAATTTCCCTACATGTATAACCATGCAACCAGTTATTATTTTTTTAAATTATCATACCGACTATGCCTATTTAGTTGAAAAACAGAAATACACTGCATGTGGTATGGCTTATATAAAACTGTTATGTATTTTTCTTCAATCAGTTAAATTTTTTATTCCCATTACGTAAAAATCAATAAAAAAATATTTTGTTCAGAAGCATAGTGAAAAGATATAATATATAGGCAATATACTAAAGTGCGTCAATTTAAAGTTCTTTTTGTCCTCTTTCTTTAGACAACCAATATACGAAAAAGCAAATCATGGTTGAGCAAGAAGAGTTATGGATTTTAATGTAAAAATAAAATTGCGCGTGTGGACCAGAGACTACGGATAATCACATTGGGAGTTTACAACATTAGTGATTCAGATCATTGATAAGTTATATGAAGAAACTTCTAAAGTGAACATAGAGAAATGCTCCTGAAGCATCCTTTTCGTTGGCGAGGCCAATCTTGCCAATTTATTCTGTGCAATTTAAATTTGACAAAATACACTTATTTTATTTTTTTTTTGCTCATCTATGCTTTCAGTGTAGAGATTAATATACACTCACTTAGCAGTGGTATTGCAACATAGCTAAATGCGTGCATTTTTCATATTTACAAGTCTTTATAATATTGTCATATTTCATCTATGGCCAGAGATTTTGCAAAATTCTTTGTATATTCTGAAAGAGGAGACTTTTCCCTTTTCATTCCTGACATAAGTAAATACTCAGACAGTGGAAATTTTTTAAACAAAGGGGCGACAAATGAAAAAAAGGCCCCTAAAAATGAAATTTAAAGAGGTGGGGATTATCAGTGAATAACATTATTAAAGGGAAGCTCTGGACCAAAAATAAGTTGCTTTTATAAAAAGCAGAAAAATTAGAAAAACAGAATAAAAAAAATTTTGAAGAAAATCGGACTAATAATAAGAAAGTTATGAATACCTTTACGATGCACACAAAATTGAGCGCTACTTATTTTGGGTCCAGAGCTTCCCTTTAAGGAGGAGTTAAATTTCTCCGCAAACTGTTTACATGTTTCCATTATCCTTGTGGCAAATTAAAAATAGTCATAAGGAACCATCACAAAGGCTAATGAAAGAAACATCATCACGCACAGAAGAAAACAAATTGTTACGTCGTTGCTAAGGAGGATGCGTGGCAAAATCAGAGGTGGTGAATATCCAGCAAAAAATAATTGTAAACGACATTATATTTGCTACAAGAATTCAACAGTAATTTGGGACTTTGGTGGAATAAACTTGCATTAAATCGTCTCTGCACTACGGGACTAATTTTTTCCTTGGCAACGATAGAAATAAATTTATCTTCATCGGGTGTTCCTCCTTTTGTCTGTCATTGTAGTGCTACCTTTTTGGCCATTTTTAATTTGCCACAAGCATGATGGAAGCATTTTAACAATTTTGGGAGAAATATGACTAATCCTTAATAATTTTATTCACTAATAATCCCCACCTCTTAGAATTTCGTTTTTAGGGGTCTTTTTTCATATGTTGCCCCTTTGTTTAAAAAAGTGCCCCTGTCTGAGTATTTAATGATCTCAGGAATGAAAAAGGACAAGTCTCCTCTTTCAGAATATCCAAAAATTTTCTCAAAATCTCTGGCCATGAATGAAATATGACAACATATAAAAGACTTGAAAATATGAAAAAAAAATGCACACATTTAGCTATGTTGCAATACCAGTGCTAAGTGAGTGTATATACGCCACACTGCAAAAACTGGGGTGTTAAATTTAACACCACGGGTGTTAAATCTAACACTGGCCTGGAATCTGTATTCATCCACACCCATGTACTGGTGTTTTATTAACACCAGTTTGGGTGTTAAAATACATTACTAAAACTATTGGTGTTATATTAACAACACATCCTGGTGTTAATTTGACACTTTTCATGGTGTTTTTTTCCAATATGATTCCAGTGGGTGATGATTTCACTGGCGTAAATCCGTAAAGAATGCTTTCATCTGGGGATATAACATAATAATACAAAGCGTTATCCCCCCTGGGGTGTTTCATCAATATTTATAAAAAATCAATTTTAAAATTAAAAATCGATTTTATATCAGTTTTAAGATTTTAAAATTGATTTTAAAGCCCTTAAAACTGATTTAAAATCGATTTTAAATATTGATGAAACACCAATGCAGTGGTTGATTTGATTCTTGTTGGTGTTAATTTAACGCTAATCGGCGTGGAAGGTTATAAATTCCAGGGCCGGTGTTAAACTTGTGGTGTTAACACTACTTGGTGTCTATACAAATTCTGAAAAAACCCACTTTGTTGACATTTTTGCAGGTAAAAGTAATATAATTTGACATAGGCTTCGGAACTGGGGGGGGGATCCCCCCCAAAAAAAATATATTGGGGGGCTCAGATATCATTGAGCCCCCCCCCCCAATATTTTTGATGCCATACAGATATCCGCCATCGCCCTTATGATATAATCTTATGTTTTTGAGCCCCCCCCCTTCTGTTTATATAATTTGAAATGGTCATATTTCAAGTTTCTCATTGACACGTTTTTAGCTCACACTGCGCTCTCGCTTGTCTTTCTGTTTAAACCTTGTTTAAAATATAGGAACAAGGGGTCCCTAATATCTTCTGTGGTGGATCCAGGGGGTCGAAGTGACCGCCTCCTCTGTTGGCTGCGCAAAAATAAAAGAAAAAATGGAAAAAGAAGAGAAAATAAAAGAAAAGATGGGGAAAGAGGAGAAAAATAAGAGAAAAAGAAGGGAAAAGGAGGAGAGGAGAAAAAAAAAAGGAAGATTAAAGTAAAAAAAAAAAAAAGGACGACAAAATAAAGCCAGGTCATATTATATCAAAGGTTTTTTCGATCGCGCTTAGCGCTCGCAAATCATGTATTATGAGGATCACAAAAAGTGCTTACAATTTCAGCTCTTGCTCTGCACTCAGATTACTTTATCTTATTTGCTTGATGAGATATATTTATCCTGGTTTTGAGAGTATAGCGCTTAAAATATAAAGCTTTGTGGTCAATATATATATATGTAAAAAATAGCCCGCGGTTCGCCGTTCACATTATTATTATTTTTTTAATGAGATAAGTGTCACCAAAAAAAAAAAAAAAAAAAAATTGCTTGAAATGTAACGTTTCAGGTTAATATATTATTATTTTTTTAATTCGGCTCACGCTGCGCGCTCGCATTGTTTGATTAAATATATATCTTCTTTATGAGCATAGCACCAAAAAACGCTTAAAAAAAAAAAAAATAATGGCACTGCTTTCAGGTAATATATCAACAATTTTTCGGCTCGCGCTTCGCACTTGCATTGTTTCATTAATGTTGGCCTATCTTATTTATGAGTAAAGATATAAAAAAAAAAACCGCTTAAAATGCACTATTTTCAGGTTGATATTCAAATATTTTATGCTCGCGCTTCGCCCTCGCATTGTTTAATGAAAGTACCTTCTCGACTTAAAAGTGCACTGTTTAAGGGGGGATATAATAATAAAAAAAAAAAAAAGGATTCAGCTCGCGATTCGCGCTCGCATTATTTAATTAGATATTTTTATTTTTTTATTAATATTAGCTAGCACAAAAAATGCTTACAATTTTCGGCTCGCGCTTCGCGCTCGAATTGTTTAATGAAAGTATTCTTATTTATGAGTAAAGTATTTAATGTCTTTATATGCCGGGGATTTGACCCTTTCTCTCGTTCCTGCCTATAGGCAATTGATATTGACATTTACATTTCACCAAAAAAGATGTGATGTAGGCTACATTCAAATCAGGATATATAGCTAAACAAAAGTTGCGTTGATTTTAATATGGGAATTAAACACTGGACAAATTAGGTGTTGGTGACGATGATGATTTTTTTAGGCACATTGCCCATGATGTATCCAAATGGTGCCCCATGCATGTATCCAATCATTCTGTTTTTATATGCGCTGGTTATCCTTCTAGATGTGTCATGAAATGAGGACTCAAAATGAGAAAATGAAAAACAGACCACACAGACACAAAATTATAGGAATGATTACTAAACGTCTTGTGAACTTCGGCCTAATGAATGAATGCTTGCGCACAAAACGGACAAGTGAAAATTGAGGTGGCCCATGCCACATCACACGAGCATCTGTTATCTACATGCAAAAATTGGCGCCGCCGATATACGAGCGAGATGTGAAAATGCTCTCGATTAGATGCAGCAAAACAGCTAACGCATTGTGCATCATCATCTTCTACATGCACCATCAATGAGAGATAGAGAAGCCGGTTTCAATACACACTGATGAGCAACCTTTTGTCATCCACTGTAATTCAACACTACCAAAGGTTGAACCGAGTATGGTGGTAGGGTCACTCAAGTGGAAATTACAGGTATTATAGAGGGTGAAATTCGGAGATAATAAGCAGCATGTATACACGTCGCTCTCCGCTGCCTGATCAAGGGGAGTCGAGTTCTGGTAGCTCAACTTCCGCTGCATCATCTAGTTCATCTGACCCAAGATCTCCATCGAAGCCGTCTAAAAACAGACCACAACGACCTGAACTGTCGACCCCACTTCCCATGGAAACAATCCAATCGTTTAATGCGGCGTATAATGCAGGACCAGTTTATATCAGCGAAGGTTTAGGGAGCCCTGTTCATGGTAGAGGTTCGCCCAATTCCAGCTCCAGTGGCAAGTCAAACTCCCCCACACATAGCCGATCGAGCAGCCTTGGATCTACCCACGGTATGAGCAACAGCTCCCCTCAGGCTCAGGCGGCGATGCAAGCAGCCGTCATGGCGGGCCAACATGGAACCCATCATGATGATATTCGCCATGGAAATAGAGACATACATATGGATATACACACTCAAGTAAGGGAGTTTCAGAGAGAAAATGAGAGCCTTCGTCAGGAGCTGGATAACAGAGAGACAAAATTGAATTCTAGCATGAATAGTATCAAGACATTTTGGAGCCCGGAATTGAAGAAAGAACGAGCATTGAGGAAGGAAGAAGCTGCTAAAATACAGTCCCTCAAAGAACAGTGTCGAGTCGCTGTCGAAGAAAATCAGGTAAGATACAGTAGGCCTAAATAATAATAATAATAATAATAATGATGATAATACTATAATTTATAATCCACTTTTCAAGTAGCAGCCCAAAGCGCTTTACAGTATAATGAAATAAAGATTCAATTCAAAACACTGGCTTTAATATTCCAGTATAAAAAAAAAAAAAAAAAAAAAAAAAAAAAAAAAAAAAAAAAAAAAAAATATATATATATATATATATATATATATATATATATATATAAAAAACAAAATGTTGTAATGCATTTTCGCCAATTTTTATTATATATATATATATAAAGTTATAATCAAATAAAGATACAATAAAAGCAAAATGAAATAAAATATTCAATTTCAATAAAGGTAGGCCTATATATTTCATCTGCATAAAGAGAGATGGGTGTTCATCACGTGTCAAAAATATACTCAACAAGAATAATATAAGTTGTGTACATGTACATTTATTACGTCCCTCCTACTCTCAGTACACGACAGCTGACATGTATATGACTATAAACAAAGAGGAAGCTCCACTTGTAGAACCTTCAAGTATATGTGTGTAGCCCAATCTATTACCCCGGTAACTACATATAGGCCTATATAGATATATTGTTGATTTTTCGGAACAGTGTTAAACTGTAGGCCTATACATGTACATCTTCTTGCAGTGGTTTAGCGTCCATAATTTGTAAAATAAAAAAAAATTGAAATGATGTAGGAGTAGAGAGCACTTTATAGTGAGCACAGGTGGAGGAAAGGAGTGAGCCAAAATTACATGGAGGGGGAAAAGAGGAAAAATATATCTACATTTGTAGTCCTAAGGAGAGACGAACCATATTATGAAAAGCTGGTCACTGCGAAAGATTATTTTTCCCATAATGATTTACAAAATATATTATACAAGACTTGCACTATATGTACATCCTAGTCACTTTGATCTGATTTTGATTGATTAAGAAATAAAAATATCGGTTATATAATTTACAATATAATAATTATTATTATAATATAATAATTTATTACTACAAATGTCATATGGCAAAATGTATACAATATGTTGCCTGTTGGTGTAAGATTTGTTTGCCATATTCAACTGGCATTCCCTTCTCAGAACACATGACACATCCTTAGTTTTGCTGTAACTGGACCCCCAACTGTTTCATATTGGTAGAGAGCACTTGGTACATGACCCAAGGAGTAGAAGGTCATCTAGCCCTATGAATACCACACATTTTCAAAGCTTGTTGCCATGGTGTTAGGACATTCCTGTAGTGATGTCAAAATACCTGTTAAGTGTAGAATCACACTATCATTGCAATATTATTATTAAATATTGCAGTATTATGATAAAGAAATAAATTCATGTAGCAATGCACACGGAGATGGCGACAATATTTGACCCAAATTGTATGTTAAAAGTTCGAACTACCAACCAACCAACTTTCATTGATAGAACACAAATTACATGAAGTCTTTGTTTTGATGGAGACCCCTGCGATACAAGGAAATAATCGCATGAATTATTTCATTCATGGCATGTAATTATAAACTAGTCATCCAAATGAATGAAATATGATGTTATTGTTAACGGATGTTAAAGGACTATATCATTTCCTGCAGATCAGTAGAGATGCCTATCTATAGGCCTATCATAATGTCTTGTTAATTTAGGTAGTATTTTCATTATTTTTACAAACTTGTAAAAAAAGAAAGGCTAAAGACTCAGTAACCGGGTTGAGGTGTGAACAATCACTTGTCAGCAAGCATCTAGACTCTCATTTTGGCACTTTCAGAAAATCATATGTTGGGGGAGACACTCGTCAAGCTTCTTACTCTTAAAGTAGATAGTACATTGTCTATTGTAGTCTTGTAGATTCAGACTCTATGTTATGCACTATGGGACAGACATGTGGATGAGCCTACAAACAATCACAACCCTACAAAATCAGATTTTGAAAGTATAAAGTGTTTTTTTTTAAGTTTTTTTTCTTCATTTTGAGCAAAATCGTAGTTGTAGGGGATTAAATTATCTATATTGGGCAGGGAATATATAGGCCTATATATTTTTTAGCTTTCGCGTGGATATTTAAACACCACCCATCTCCTACCCTACATGTAGCATTCACCATTACCGCGTTTCTCGTGTCGAATCCTCAGGAAGGGTTCGACACTGCAAAGAGTGAACCTGTGATCGTGTTTATACACAACAAAAAAGGCGAGTTCAACATGGCTCCCAGATCATGACCGGAAGTAAGGGCTGCATTAATGTGTGTTGTGATGTATACCCAAGTCCAAATCTGACCTCAAGGCCATCTACTTCGACACGCCTTTCTGTTTACACACATAAAAATTGCCGTGTCGAACCCGCCTCCCGGATCGAAACCTACGATTTTGGCAGAGCAAAAAAGGCGTGTCAAACCCAGGTCGCGGATCACACTGATCCCGTTTACATGGCATAAAATTGCCGTGTCGAACCCGCGACCCGAGTCACAGTGTAAACGAGGTTATAAACAGTACTTTGTGTGGAATGTGTAGTTCATGTCCCACTTGAGATGATCTGTGATGGGTAACTGTTGGAGATGTGAGATGACTGAACAGGTGAATTATATATTGGTAGATGGGTGGGTGATGGTCAAGCGTTGTAATTTAAAACTATGAAAACTATGTTAACAGCAAACTCTGTACTTAAAGGAGGACTCCAGGCTGAAATTCAGATTGTTTGAAATGTACAGAAAAATATATGATCATCATCAAGTACAGAACTGAAAATTTCATCAAAATCAGATGAGAAATAACAAAGTTATGACAGACCATGGAAAGTCTCATATTTAATTAGCAAGTTGATCCACCTTTTCTTACATATAATTTTACTATATGTCTGAAATAACAATTATTAAAGACTATAAATATATAATATCGAAGGGATGATTCTTTGTGGAATGTTCAGGTCATTATTGTTGTAACTTTTTAGTATCAATATAAGGAATGGATTTTTTAAATACATATTAATTTTTTTTGTCTGCTGATACATTTAAATAAGCTCCGAAGGAGGTACATGTAGACCAAACTCTGAAACTGCTCTGGCTTATAGGCCACAATATAATGAAACAAGAATGAGTTACAGCAAGGAATGTTTACATAATAATTTTAACCCTTTCGTTACCAGGCACTTTTTCCAAAAAACTCCCAAAAACCAAAACATTTGTTATTAAGTAAATTGTGTGTTTATTTCATTTATTTATTTTTACACATAAGTGTATCTTATGTCATGTCCAAACTAAAAAATAGTGACCGATATTTTTCTATATATCTAGCAAGAAGAGAATTATATGTAAAGAAAATTTTGTGGCTTTTTAATGAGTATTTATTCATGCATATGATGTGGTATAACTACAGGTGTTCTTTTGATCATGTCACTCATCAATGGTTTTGTATGATAATCTAAGTCAATAACATGGTCTACAAGTTCACAACACAAAGTTTGGTTAATCTGACAAGCAATTTTTTTTGTTTAATATGATTGTGGGGAAGTATCAGAATAAAAGTAATAGTTGAATGTTACAATTTTTTTTGTGTATTTGAGCACTGGGAACGACAGTTAATATAGAATGGATTTGTGAAAAATGTGAATAGATCTTCAATTATAATGTACTAGTTTTTGTTTGTTTTTGTATTTGATCTCCAATATTGGACTTTGGTAAAAATTTTTTTTACATAGATCTACTCACAATGTAAAAATTATATTGTATTGACATTGATTCCCTGTTTTCGTGTGTCATGGACATGTACAGTATAAGCATGTTAATTTTAATAATTACCTATATCTTGTAGGTACTCTATAAAAAACTGTACATTCCGTCTTAACTATACAAGTCACATCCACCAGCATATCATATAGTTTCTTATATGCAGTGTTGAGGTTGTCCAGGCCTACACCATTAGCGTAATATTGGAGGTAATAGCTTAAACCTGGTGTATAGTTTTGGTAACAAAAAAGGAATTAGCAAAAAACCGATCAAATGTAGTTACATGTTGTCCACATTGCACTAAAAGATATGTGTGAGAGATCCTGTGACATTACTTTCATTATTTACGATGAATTTCATTGAAATTGAGTGAATGAAGGGTAATTTAACTGCCGTTTATACCTCTGCTGACAGATTCGCACGCCGGAGGTTACGGCGTGAATTAGTGCGAACGAGCTGTGTGTAACACCCACACAAGAGAATCCCCATTGGTTTTCCACGTGAGCGCTAACCTGAGACGGGTCCCCGACTTATCTTTTTATCCTTATATTATGAAATAAAGACACTAAAACGAGATTTCAAGTACTTTAATTTGCTTTATTATAGTTCTTGGATTCAATCTTTCATAATTTATCTTAATGTGAATCGAAATTAATTTTTATTTCTCCCGAAACTATACACCAGCTTTAATATTGAAGGCATATCATCCATAAGGAGTAGTGACCTCAGAATAGCTTCAAACAATCCCCCATATTACCAAGTCCCATACATGTGTATAACATGACACCACCATACCAGTTACTTCCCGTAGATATGAGATGATTTGTATGCTGTACAATAGTACAGGATGGTTGCCTTGCATTGGACAGGCAAGGATGCGCTAAATATTGCATGTAATCATGTGCATCGCAGTGCAATATATTATGAATATTAGTTTTTTGGCAGTTTATACCTATTCTACATGTCACCTACACCTACATCAGACATGCCAAGTTAAAAAAAAAAAAAAATGAGTGAGATCATTCGCATCAGGTTTGAAAGCAGTGCACACGCGGTGCGCGTTACCACATGTGCTCGTGCGCAATAGTAATTTGTACACAAAGGAGGCACGTGCGCACGCTACACATGTTGCACGTAGTAAGCTATCTTAACTATCCCCTGCATGAAAACAACGAACTTGCAGGAATTGATTCGTGACAAAACTGCCGATATTTAGGGTTTTGAGGCTCCAAAAGGGTAACAAAATCTATAATAATGCTACTTTTTTTTCCTCCACCTATTGTATTCAGATTGCGTGAGAAATGGGGTGTTCAGCGTAAGATCGTGAGACAGGTCCCAATTGCGTGATTCTCACGCAAGATGTGTGAGACTTGGCATGTATGCTACATACAAAATTTTAGGCTTGAATGCTATTCTGTTGTCTTTTCGTGTGAAATGTTATCTTTGATTACTGTATAATTAGAGAATATGGTAATAATAATAATCAGTATATACTGGCAGTATGGTTTTGTAGTAAATCCTAGACGTTCATATCTTTTGGAAACTCAAACAATCTTTGGCATAAATTTTGCAGTTATGTACAGCCTACTAAATTGTATACAATATACATCGTTGTGTGTATGCATTATGGGGAGAATAGTCCAGCCATCTGTTATTGATGAGTTAATCCCTTATTATGCAGTTTATAGAGGAGATACATGTATCCCCTCAATGTTATTAACTTCTACCTTGCCATCTGTACATGCTAAGACAGAGATGAAATTACTTGCATAGTAAGGAGGACAATAACAAGTACATTACGTCCTTCAAGACACTTGTAATTAACTCTGGAATGTTGTCCTTCTACAATAAGTTCAATAATCAATTCTTTCTGAAATTAAGATTTCATTGTAATGTAGATAGTACATTGTACAATGTAATTAGATTTTTATTCCATTGTATGTCCTACCTCGTATAACCGCAGAATTTTCTGAGACTACCTCATGATAGTTAATATGCTCATCAGTCTGAAGAAATCCATGAAGGATGGCCAGATATTGCCATCAGCTATGGAACTGAATGAGGCTCACACAAGGTGGTAACTGGTATGGATCATATAATCTGATTGAGTATGTGTACTTCTACATTATTATAAGACATGCAGAGTAAAACCTTCAATCACAAAATACATCATAGGCCTAAATGATGTAATGTACAGACATTTGTATATTTTATTCATTACAAGAATATTGGTTTGGGGAATTGGGAAAGTGTATTAATAATAAAAGGAATTGTTCAGTAGGCCTACTTCAGTACAATCAATCACTAATGCTACAGTTACACAGACACTTACGTTTAGTTATGTTTTTGTTGTTTTATCCTTATTTCATCTTCTATTACATCATTTATTATGCTTTTCTTTGTTTTATTGGATGAATGAAATTATCACTATTTCCACTGCGGATTATGACGGGAATGCATCCTTGAAGATCCGCAGAAAAGAAAATATTTTTTGGACGCAACCGGACGTAACTCTATGTAAGTGTCTGTGTGACTGCAGCATAAAGTGTTTTCCTAACTACTGTACATGTATACGTGTAGGCCTATATGTGAAGTTCAGACTTACAATGCAGTGAAACTGAAACCGGTTTTGATTATGGCAACATCGTGTATGAGGAAGGGCTTTATGATCATGGACGCCTTGACCATTGGCATACGAATGGTAATCAGCAATTATTATCTCCTGTACTAATCAATTGATTATTTACATTTGTTCCTCAATCATTACATGGTTAGAGGAATTTTCTAAGAAATTTCTTCTGAAAATATTTTTGAAAAATATTCAGAAGTTATATTCTTTACATGCACAACGTTGATACATGTGAGTGAAATAAAGTTCATTCATAGTAGACCTACTAGATGAGAGATGCAAAGCAGATAATTACATATAATGATTTTTATCTACACTGTATTTTTTATTTTTCGCCTGAAATATTTAGGTTGTACGTATTAAACTTTTTTGATGAAGTACATTGTGTATTTGCTGAAAATTGATGACATTATACTATGCGTCTGGTGCAAATGATGTAAAATAGTATAGCAATCTCTCAATGTAGATTCGTATAGCTGGGATAATCACGTTTCAATCCCACATTATCATTTCACTACTACTTGTATAAGATCTAGTTTCTCTCCAGGGAAACTCATCAATATTGATGCGAGTTAAATTTAGTACTTAGTAAAACACAAGTGTAGGGAGTGATGACCTTACCCGTATTTATCCAGCACTGCTGAGGATCCAGACTTGTACACAGGAATGTACAAGAAAGTTTAGTTTTAAGCAATGCATTTGATCACCCCCCCCCCCACCCTGTGTGAAACATTATATGTAGCCTACATTATTAACCCTCTCATTACCATAGTCGCCTTTTGGCACCATAGAACACTGGTGACAAGGGAAAGTGATTTTACTGCCATTTTGCAAGAAAGCGCCCTCTCTTGTTGAGTTATGTACCGTTGGAAAGCTGGAAACGATAGTTTCCGCATGGATGCAAACACTAGGGGTGTTGCTAGAATTATCTTTTTGAAATGAAGTGAGAGAATCCAGTTTTTTTGAAAAAAGTTCCTGGTAACGAAAGGGTTAATCTCGAAAAAAATTAATTTTCATGTCAACTTAACAAAGGAAACTCCACCCTTGTATCAAGTTACTCTAAAAGCAGGCATACAATTACAAAAGACTTTTTTTTTTAAAACTGCAAACTTAACTATTATATTTCTCTACTTTTTATTATTATTTTTTTGTGTGCGTGCTTTGCTTGACATGAATATTAGGACACTAGTGCACATTTTGATAGATTAATGACACAATGGTATAGCATATGACAGAGCAAACACCATATCTTATGATAAAAGATGCACATTGTTGTATTAGCGCTTTGATCAAACTCGTTTGTTTGTAAAAGCGCTTGATAAATAACAATTATTATTATTATTATTATTATTATTATCAGTATTGTACATGTAGCTGGTTAGCAATACATTTTTAAAGCAAGGTTTTTTAATTTAAGGTTTAATAACATGGTCTGCCATATACTTTTACAAATTATGTACATTCAAACTACAATATAAATTGTAGGCTAAGAGATTCCTGATATAGCAAAGTAATTTCCTTTGTCCCAAGGACCTCATAATAACGAGTTTTTGCTGTACACATTCGATTCCATTTGTCGAGCTGCATGAATTTCCTAGCCATAAGAAGGATGAAGTCTCTTTTATTATTCATGTATATTCATGTTTAAGATTTGTAATCCTGAAGCTTAGTAGAAATAATATAGGGTAAGCTATGAAGTATGATTAAAGATGCATGTAGCACATTGCATAAAATATATCAAAAATGTATTGGTTATATGTCAGTACAATAAAACATGAGATACAATATTCATAGAAAATTGATTGTTGTCAAAGAGAAATGTCACAGTACTACAAATTTTGAAAAACTTTTTACAAAAGAAAGAAAAGTATTAATCATCCATTGCAGGTCCGGGCATAATAAGCAAAACCACTATCTGGATAATTCATGAGATCAGAAATAATGGCAGGGTGTATTGAAACTTCGGTTTGGTGAAGCACCGCCCTACAGGACTGAAAATAATACCGCGTTTACATTGAGACTCGGCTCTCGTGTCGAATCCACGGGAAGGGTTCGACACTGCAAAGAGTGAACCTGTGATACACAACAAAAAAGCTGAGTTCAACACGGCTCCCAGATCATGACCGGAAGTAAGGGATGTCATTAATGTGTGTTGCGATGTATAGCCAAATTCCATATCTGACCTCAAGGTCATCGACTTCGACATGGCTTTCTGTTTACACACATAAAAATTGCCGTGTCGAACCCGCCTCCCGGATCGAAACCTACAAATTTGGCGGAGCAGAAAAGGCGTGTCAAACCCGGGTCACGGATCACACTGATCCCGTTTACATGGCATAAAATTGCCGTGTCGAGCACGATTGCCGCGTCGAACCCGCGACCCGAGTCACAGAGTAAACGAGGTTTAAGACTCCCTATAGAGGTGGAATGGGTAGGATGAGACAAGGGTCATGAGGTCAACGTAATCCTTGTAAGTTATTCCAGTGGTTATTTTAGGCATCACAAGCTGACATCTTGCTACACAATGTCAATATTCAATATCTGTTGTTTCCCAATGTGTGATGACAGAACATACCTCATAAATACTTCACTCTGGAAAGGTTTATAATCTTAAGACATGGATTGTTCAATGATTCATAGCTAAAGGCTAGACACTAATAGGCTTCCAAGCTCTTGAATCTGAAAATTAAATCATGCATATGATAGGCAGCCAGACTGGACTCCCTTAAATCTTCATGACTGCCTGCATGTGCATCTAAAGTATTTATGAGTTAGAAACCATCTAACAGGAAAATGTGATTAAGAATATATATACAATATAGGCCAACATGGAAATTCATAGCGACATTGTACATGTACACAATGTACATGAAGCTCTTACAACATTGACGACATACATATACGCTTATTTACTGGTTTAAAAAAAAAAAAAAAAAGAAGCTAGATAATACATGGCCTTTGATGGGAAGCTAAATACATGTAAGAAGTTATAAGACCATCCTAAGAGCAAAGTGCCCATAGTGTGTTGCCCATATTTCTTTTTCCAATTGTCTGAAGACACAGAACAGGCAACAATCACTGTGCAAATATTGAACAACATAAGAATACATGCATGTTTTTAATACCCAGATATCAATGTGCATGCCTCAGTATCATAATCGAATACTGCCATTACCTGTAGGTTTTCTTAAGAAATATTTACTTGCATGTTTTTTTTTTGTTGTTGTTGAAAGTTCACACTAAAATTCATATGGGCAATTCCACAGAAATCCGGACAAGGGTGCCAGAAATTCAAAACGATATTTGGTTAAAATAATTTTGATTTTCAAAAAATACATGAGTTGAAGTTTTAATAATCAATAAAATTTTTACCGATGGTGGCCATTTTCACCTTCTAAACAAATGCCGAAGTATTACAATAGATTTTTGGTATAGAAAAGGTAT
>CALNVZ010002100.1:49270357-49382691 GCA_940671915.1 Paracentrotus lividus | reverse complement strand
TCTTTCAAATTAATATACCTAAATAAGTTAGTGTAAAGCAAGGCGTTGTATAAAAAAAATTCCACCCAAACGTCATTTCAATTGAAACGCCAAGCAAAACGGTGTCGGTAACTGACGTTACAGAAAACGGACATGCAAAATCAGGGTGTTTGATCAAATCTCAATATCTCATGTCCACGATGTGTTATAATGATAAGTCTTATATGACATCATTCCTAGGTCTTTTATGAACAGATTTGCAAAATAAGAAGAGATTTTCATAATTTTTGTTTATGCTGGGAAACTTTTGTGAAGACATTTCGGTAACTGACGTTACGTAACTGACGTTACCCTTACATCTTTCATAGACTTTACACATGTAAAATCCCAATTTGAATCAGAATCCAAATATTTTGTTTTCCTGGCTTTTGAGAATTATGTGTTTGATTATGATATCAAACCTATGTTATAGGCAACAGATTGGCCAAATAAAAAGTAATGTAATCATTGTCCTATTATTTAGCTAAAACTTTACACGTGAACATGACAGTTGTACACATACATTTCCTATAGGGTTGTACAGAATATTTTGAAATTTATTTCTTACTACAGTTGTACTATTCCATCACATTATATATTGGAATATGTTAGTATTAAGATATCAGAAACTCTAAAATAGTTTTTTGAATGATTAATACACGTAGGATGTCCACACATATAATTTTTGTGTAGTGCACATGAATCTGGCAGAATTGGGTTCACTTATCATTTGTTGATTCTAAATCCTTACACACACAACAATTCTTATGTGAATTGTTATCAACTTTTGAAAATCACTTTTAAACAGTTTCTTCCTCAATTCAAACTTGAACAATAATTTCCATTTAACTCATTTTGTACAAAGTTATGATCAGTAGTAATAAAATGCTGAATTTCAAAGCTGGTATTGAAATTTTGTTGAAAATTGCTGTTAGTCATTGGCATCAAAATGAAAGCCTGTCAAAGTAATTATTGTTTGTTCTGTGCTTTTGTTCTATCAAAAAATCGCGTACATCTCAGCAGATGCACAGACATACAATGTAGGAGCTTTGATCATACTTTTTTTCTTTTTCTTCTTCATTTATGTATTATAAAAATACAGAGAGGAGTTTTTGAATACAACCAAAAATTGTATTTTACATTTTATTCATAACATTTTAAACTTGTGGCTCATATTCCAAATACAGAAATTATAGCAATGGATCCTGATCACATCAATAGATAATTACTGAAAATCTCAAGTAGATTTGAGGGGCTTAGGCCTACATGAACATGTACACGACACGGCTTTTTCCCGAACTCTTAAATCTTTAAAAAGAAGAAGTTACCATTGACACATACAGTCTTTTTATCGCTGAGATGATTAGTTTAACAATGGTAATTACCTCAGATACATACAGAGTGTTCAAATTGTAATTTTTTTTAAAGAAACGATAATTGCATCATGTTTAACTGACGTTACACTAGTGTCATGGTAACTGACGTTACACAAGAATCAGCTGTCAATTACTTGATTGTATGTTGAATATCCATAGCTTTGCTATTGATATAATGAGATGCAGTTCATTCATTAGAAATCTTAATTGGCATAGTTGATACTTCTTCGTTGTGGAAAAAAATAAACAAGTTTCATGTTTTCAGGGTAACTGACGTTTAACACCCAGGTATTCTTATTTATGTAACTACAACACAAAGAATGTAGAAAATTCTGGTTGTGTGTAACGTCAGTTACCATGGAATTGCCCATATGCATAAAAAAGAGAAAAAAGTATAGGTAAAGTACTATTTCCTTTTGATTGGTGGTAGCCAATAAATACCTCAAGTGATTACCTTCCATACTGCAAATATCATTTAAGAAATGCATCATTTTACACTATTACATAACAAGGTGATTAGTACTTGTACAGAAAACAATACACAAAGTCATGGTTCAGCATGGAGTTTATATGGATCAGCATTCATACACATCTACACAATAACAAACACCAGTTTGTGTAATGTATGATTAGGTTAACTATATCACGTACATGAGATTCATGATGATTCACGGGCAATGAATAATATATAGAAGGTAACTTCATGTACAATGTAGTTCCAGCATGTATTCAGTCATTTAGGCTTCCAAATGCTACCTGACTCATCAAAAGGTCCGAGAGAAGCTTTTATTTTAATCTATTCCCATCAGTCGGCTGATGGCACATTCATCTTGGGTAGATGTAGACTCATTACTACTTGTTTGCTCTGTGAATATATGAACCATTAACCCATAGACATACAAGATTCTCAAAGGTCTAACTTGATTATTTTTTATCCTCAAATTGGAACCATTGTAGTTTCATTCACTCCTACAGCCATTAAAAACCACATTTATACTTCATGACACTTTGTTGAAAAAAAAAAAATTACAAAGTGCATAAAAAAAAGCTAATTTATGCAAAAAAATAGTGATTTCACATTTTTATTCGCATTGCCAATTTAAAGATTTCAATGATTATTTCCATTCAAACTGTTGTTTTTCAACAATCATTTGATGTGCTACACCAGATATGAATTTATCGGTGATTTATGCTCCTTCTGCTGATCTGTGTTATGTAATTCATACATGTACCATTTTGGTTTCAAAGAATATGCCCAAGTGTCAGTAAAAGGAGACATTACGTCTCTTTCACTCCATCCATTTCTACAGTCTGGACTATTAGGTTTTAGTATTTTCAGAGGGGAAATTAAACATGTAAAATTTAACAATTTGTCTTTTGGGGATGTATGAAAACTACAGTAGATGTAGAATCATTACACTGTTATGGTACAGTAACATACAATGCATTGATAAGTTAGAGAGTTGACTTACATTCTCTATGTAAATTTAGAGAATTAAACAACATTAAATGTAAGATTGGAATAAGCTTGGTGAATTTATAAAGTTATATGTGTTTATACGTAAGAGGCATGAGGTTTTGAACATCTTATTATTTATTTAGCACCTTCTCATTCAACATACATCTGTTGTGCACATTCTGAGTGCTTGTAGTATCCGGTTGAAGCTAGGAGCTTTTTCAAGCAAGAGAAAGGATCCATTGTACAATCTATCTCAGTGACTGAGTCATCACAGAGCTATATGTACAGTCTGTGTCAAATAAAATGGTACAAGTGGAAAACCTTTTTTTATAGTATGAAGATTAATCACAGCCTGCTATTGTTTGGTATTTTCATAAAGCAGGAAGATCGGACTTTCACCTGCAATTTTTGTCCCCGCCGAACGAGTTCGAGCAGGGGACTATGAAACGGGCTCCGTACGTATGTGTGTGTGTCCGTCCGTCCATCCGTCCGTCCGTCCGTGCCGTCCGTTAGTTTTCGTTGCCGTGCCGTTGTCCATGCGTACGTCAACGTGTGGAGTTAATTTGCTACCCTGTCCTATTCTGCCATTTTTTTCGTCCAGGATTCGCTGTGGGATTCCGGGTGTTTGCTCTCTAGTATTGATAAGCTCACGTGGTGATGGCTACCAATCTTGCCAGAATCTGATCTTTTTTGTTTTTGTCCGTATTTTTGTTTCCTGTCGCGCCGTTGTGATCTAATTTGCCTACTTCATTCTTCGCCATTCTTTCGTCCGATTCGGATTCGTTTGCCTTTTATGATAGCACTAGTGTGATTGGCTATACGATAACTTCTTCACAGAATTTTGAGACCTTTGACCTTTTTGAACCTTTATTTTGCACCTATATTTGGTTAATTGGCACTACAAATGCTACTCCTATCGCCATTTTTCTATTCCGATTTCGATTTCTGTTGTGCTTTATATGATCGTGTCACTGGTGAGGGCTACTACAACTTCTTCCACAGATTCTGTATCTAGTATCTCTGTTGACCTTTGCATCTTCTTAATGGACGTCTTACTTATTATATTTGCTACGATGCTTTTCCCCGATATTTTATTTGCTATACAAAATTGCTCTACTCCTTCGCTCATTTTTCATCCTGATTTCGATATCCGTTTTGCTTTATATTAGGCACTAGGTGCAGGGCTACAAACTTCTTCACGGAATTTTTGACTTTGAGGACCTTTGACTGCTTTCTGACCATTGATCTTATACTTATAATTGTACATTGGCTACTAATGATACTGACTCACTATCCTTTCTTACCTACTTTTTTCTTACCTCCGATTTCGATTTTATCGTTTGCTTTTATGTGTAGCTCACACTGTTTAGAATGGCTCACTAAAAATTTCTTTCAGCCGACTCTACTTTGATGACGCCTGACCTTTTTTGATGTTTTTTTACCTATATTTGTTATCTGTACAATATCTACTTCTGCGCATCATTTTCAAATGTTTCCGTTCTCGTTTGTTATATGATAGACAGCGTGCATTGGTATTCTCAACTGTCTCACAGAATTCTTGACCTTATGACCTTTCCTGTTCTTTCGACTATATCTAGTAATATGCTTACAAGTGTATGCTTGACACATTTTCTCTGTTCACACTTCCAGACTTTATGACCTTTTGTGATAACACTAATTAGTGATGCACATATCATCTACTGAGAATTATTACTTGAATCCTTGGCTTAACGCAAAATTGTAACTTATGGCTACAAATGCTAACTCCTTCGCCATTTTTTCATCCTGATTTCAATTCCGCTTGTCTTTATGTGATAGCACTACATGTAGGTGATGGCTACATACTTCTTCACAGAATTTTGACCTTTGACCTTGATTTTTGACCTATATTGTTAATTGGCTACAAAATGCTACTCCTTCGCATTTTCATCCGATTTGATTCCGCTTGCTTTATGTGATAGCACTAGGTAATAGCTACAAACTTCTTCACAGAATTTTGACCTTTGACCTTTTGACCTATATTGTTAATTGGCTACAAAATGCTACTCCTTCACCATTTTTCATCCGATTTTCGATTCTGTTTGCTTTATGTGATAGCACTAGGTGAGGAACTACAAAACTTCTTCACAGAATTTTGACTTTTAACCCTTTGACCTTTGACCTTGATTTATACTTATATTGTACATTGGCTACAAAATGCTACTTCTTCGCCATTTTTTACCCGATTTTCGATTTTGTTTGCCTTAATGTGATAGCACTGATCGTGATATAATGGGAATTTTACATTATCGGCGGGGACATATATTACGCATCGCGTAATTTACTAATCCACTTGTTTCATCTCATTTGGTGTTGTAATTTTTGAAATATGACTAGTTTTCTACAATCAAGAAAAATTCATTTTTCGCACGCCGTCCCATGCCTTTGTGTATAGGTTTAGCATAATGGCCATGAAGTGCTCAATTTCGATTTGTTCCTCGTCACACAAAATTTAGCATAACTTTTGTTTTGCGAAAGCAAATTATACAGAACAAAGCGCATCAGCAAGGAAAATCTTTTGGCTTTATTTTGGTACCACATGCACACATTATTTGAAAATATTTCACACTTAAATAATTTTTTTCCGACTGTACCTTTTTTTTTTACACAGACTGTATATGGGTAAAGTAATTATTTCACCATGTATCTTGTGATTGAGAATTTGTGTTCCCATGTTGGCCACTGCCTTCTAGAAAATTTGAATTGCTCTACCATTGACTGTGGAGAGGTTGAATGGTAACTATTGTTGCAGCCAAAAGTTTGTTATATCTATCAAGAGCATGTATGAGGAACTGTCATATTTGCCTGTTTTTGACATACAAGAGGTACATATGTACATAAACAGTGTTGAGGTGGTCACACAGACAGACACTTTGACTCAAACTTCCATTGCATTGATTTTGAACACTTGAGCATTATATTTACTGATTATTTACGTCTCGAAAACCATGAATGGATAAACCATGTGATTGTTATTCTCACAAAACTGAAACTTGAGATTTGGTATCCAATAATAAACACATAACAGGAAACAAATGTTATGTGCAAAAAAAAAAAATAAAATAAAATAAATAAATGGTAATTAACAAACATAGAATAAGCATGAATGTATTTCATGTTTGAATATTGGCAAGTATCAACCTAGCTTTCGACAAATGTGGATGCACATTGCGATAGGTACCCAATCTCTTTGCTTCAATCATCATTTATCAGTTGCCAATTCATCTGAATATATCCCTCTTGTCCGAGGCACTTTATATTCCCTGGGAATATTACTAAAAATATCAGGCACATAGATAAAACAGAGGGAGGTTTAAGATCTTGGGTTTGTTCACACAAGAGAGGAAGGAGGCATTGTAATAAATAACATGGAGTGAGGTTTGGAATATTATGGGTTTGTTTACATGTACATGAGTGAGAAAGGATTCATTGTGAGGAATATCAGTCGCAATTAGATGACATGCACTGATCTTTGGAACACATTGGGTTCGTTCACATCAGAGAGGAAAGAGGCATTGTGAAAAATACTAGTCACATAAAATAACATGGAGTGATATTTGGAAGATTATGGGTTTGTTCACACCAGTGAGAAAGGATGCATTGTGAGAAATATCAGTCACATAGATAACATTTAGTGTGGTTTGGAAGATCATGGGGCAACATCAAGTAAGGTTTGGAAAATCATGGGTTAGTCCACACCAGTGAGAAAGGATGCATTGTGAGAAATATCAGTCACATAGATATTATGCAGTGACGTTCGAAAGTTCTTTTGGTTTGTTCACACCAGTGAGAAAGGATGCATTGTGAGAGAGTTACATACATACAGATAATATGTAGTGAGATTTGGAAGATCTTGGGTTTGTTCACATCGGAGACCAAGGAGGCAATGTGAGAATGTGTTTTGGCTGATTTATTCATCTCAAAGCTATTTGTCCACCTGCCAATGATGATCATCATTTTTCCATGCCTGATGGATGCCTCAGATGCCTTCCATGTACTGTTATCATTGGTAGCTCAGCGTGATGGAGGCTAAGGAAATGTCAGTCTTCCTATATTGATGTTGGTTTGCTTATTTGATCTTATATCGCCATGTCTGATTTATCTGTGATTGTGAGATGAAGAGATATTATTGATAGTGAGAGAGAAATGGACGCACACATAAGTGTGACTAATTCAATGTGTGTGTGATATTAGATGGAGATGCGATATCGCTGCGTATTCAAACACTAATTCAATAAAATTCTGTTTCAGTGAAAACTCGAGGTCTGACCATGGAAATTACATTGTTATATCAGGAAACTTTTAATATCAGGATAAAAAAAGAAAGAAAAAGAATACAAACCACCGAGTCTAGAAAATTTTCATGGTCATATCATGACTTTTGTTAAAATCCAACCTCTTTATAACAAGTTTCCACTGTACATATTTGAGTAAATCTCTTGAGTTTCAAATGTAGGCCTATGTCTAATGCCTGTATTGTTCCTTTGTCCGGTACAAAGATTTTGTTGTGTTATAGCAAAGTTCCGGTATTCGGCTTGGTCAACGGGAGTGGACTGCAATTGGAAAGTTGAAGTGATTGAAAAAGGGGATAAACTTACGAGGAAATGAAGAAGTAAAGAGAGATAGATTCATACATGAACAGAGAGAAATTAAATGTGGAGATACGTTATTGTAAAATATTAAAATATAAATTTAATGAAATTCACGGGATGAAATAAAGATCGTTTTTCAAAACAGTTTAGTCATAAGAACTTTTTAAAAACATAATGTGATATACATTGTACTTAACAATTTACGACATTAAGATATATGGGAAATTAAAAATGTGATGACCTAAAAAGTACAGAGATCCTCTTATTCTCAGTCATAGTTTTTGTTGTGAACCTCCAATTGCTGATGAAGCCCATGAAAGTAAAACTCAGAGCTTCATGTTTGTCCTCGACAAAATGGAAAGAGGCATTCGATTTCAATATACACTGACGATACACATCCATTGGTATTGCCTACACGTCTTCTTCATCTACATGCATGTGCATAGGGAGAAGGTGGTTCATCATAGACTATATACTCCCAACATGTAATTGACATTTTTGGGGATAAGAGCACAAATTATTGATGAACGTGGCCAATAGCTTTCTGGGATATATGGCGGTACTTAGGCACCTCTGTCCATTAAGCGACATGTGCCCATGTACCTGTATGTGCGTAGTGTAATATGCAGTGATTTACTGCTGGGGAAATGAACTTCAGTGGACTATGCATCACAATTTGTGTTTGGATGAATACACAAGTGTTTTAGCGGCATGGACAAATTGATAACAGATAGGACCTGTCTAGATATGGGTAGTGAATGAATTGTAAATAGTTTTAAATGAAGATTAAAAGGTTATATAAATTAAGATGTAAGCTTGAAAATATACATTTTGTGTTGTATATTTTATTGATTCACATCTATTGACAATATTTGCCACATGTCCATTATCAGTCAAAACCTTGGAATAGGTTTTTTTTTATCAGGCCTAGGTGTGTCCTGATTTTTTCTCTATTTTAATGCTTTAAGAATTAATTAAAGTTTGCCGCATTGTTTGGCGACCTAGGAATATGTGACACTGAGAACATACATACATACATAACATAATGTATACAAGCTAAAAAAGAACAACTTATGAATAAACCCTCCTGTATCTGTATCCGAACCAAATCTAAATTATATCCCATTCATAATAATTCTATCTTGAAATGAGATCAATTCAGTTTGTTTATTTGTATAAATTCAATTTGAAGCCATTCATTGTGTGAGTGAGCAGGAATTACATTTCAGTTGACTTATCAAGTCATGTACAGTTTGGATATAAATGAGTACGATCGGTACATCAGTGAAGGGGGTACAATTGCCTCAGACCGTATCTTTCCAAACCTCTAAGTGGTAAACAAGATCAAGTGTGTGCAAATGGCCTCTACCATGTACCCAGTCACATCAACACAACAGACAGGACTGATAAGATTAACCCATAGCAGTATAAAATTTTACCATTAATCAGACGTTTTTCCTCATCAAATTAGCAACATTTAAATTTTTATTTTACCCAGGACTACACTACATAAGCCTACCTCTTAAAAACAAAACACACAACACTTTAAAAATTATAAAATATGCACTAAAACTTCATCAATTTGTCTGTGAGAGTAGTAATGATACACTTTTCTTTGCATTGCCAATTTAGAGATTTCACCAATTTTTTTCAAAATGTTTGATGTACTGCACCAGAAATAAATTGGGAATGTTGTTAGTGATTTTTGCCTATTTCCTGATGTGTTCAGACAAACTTCCTATCAATCTTGACACATTTCTGTCAATGTTCATCATGAACCGAGTCGAACTACCCTTTCTGTCATTGAGACGTTTCTCTGAAGTATGCACCTTGCATTATATACTACATGTAGCTTGGTCGCTTCCATTCATGATGCCTTGAACCTTGTTTCCTTTACAACAAAGTGTATTGGTAAAGTACTTGTCTTCTGAAGTACATATGAGAAGCTCATGTCCGTGCAGTGCTTTTGCTGATAGATGCAGGTTGATATGGGACTCTGTCCTTCACCATTGCTGTGGATTAGCCAGAAATAGGAAGGATCAATAAGACTGCTCAACGCAGCCACATATCCAGATCAATACAGGAATTTCATTAGGCTTAGCGATCCCACCCCGCCGTCCATCGTACATGGAGCCCCTCTACCGTTGCTGCGTTGCTATACCTAGCTAGCAGCTCTAGCTCAAGACAGAAACCCATAAGGAGGTCACGCATATCAAATGATATGGGGTGGTTTCATTTTCGTATTGATCAGGGCACATGAACAACATAGCCGCTTGAAAGCTTTCAAGATGTGTACTTCTACCGGAGGTTAAAAGTCATAGTAACAGAGGGAGTCCTTGTTGGAGAAAAAGGGACAGATATCTTTTTGTTTGTTGGAGAAATAGATGGAACAAGATGGACATAATCTTCTATTTAACACAAAATAATGTAAATAACCAACATTCATCTAGAAATTATACATTTACAATGTAAATATCCCCAAAATATTTAGTAAACTAGTTGGATACTTTTGGGTTTGACATACATACATTCTAATAATTAAGTCATTTTAAACACTTTAGTCAGGTATATCTAAATCATCTTTTAGGGCTATTCTAATTATGTGAGGCAAATTACTTGTTTTCATCTATTTTATCCAAAGGCAGATATTTTTGTGATATGACCGTGAAATGTATTTAAGAGGAAAGTAAGTGTTCGGCGGAAGTCATATCAACAAATGGTTCACTTAGTTTTGGATACAAAAATATATACAAAAAATAATTTGCCCCATGGGACATTCTGCATGGAATCTCCTTTTTGGTCTTTGTTCATTTCCATAAATGAAACTCCTGAATCAAGAGTTGGAGGAGTGGGTCGAATAAATGTGTGAATATTGTATTCTGAGATTAGAGATATTACTTTAAACTGTTATTAAGTGTTACATGTATATCTGTCAATGATATGGCCGCACACATTGAGTGTAAAGATCACTACATGCTCTCGGGTATTGAGTTGCATACAGTGTTGGATATATTCATCATCATCCTATGATAGAATGTCATCACACTGCGCATCATCACCTTTATACCCACTGTGTGTTCACTCTAGCTCCTATTCAATGTAGCTTTTAATTAGTAACCTTTAGCATTTCATTTCAAATCAAATTTACCTCTCTTCATGCTGTCTTCGGCTCTCTATCTTACCTTTTAACTCATTGTCTGCCAAAGTTAACATGGTCACAATTATATGAATCATGTTAATGAATTTTGTCTTTAATAACGCTGGGACTAGCTGATTTAGAAAGCAACAATACTGCTTATATCGTGTCTATTCACATCACACAAGACTCTTTAAGATCATTTAGAAATTAAAAGAGAAAAATATACTTTTTGTGTGTGCTACAATTTAGTGTATAAAATCATGTGAAGGGTTAACTTGTCGGTGTGGTTTTAATACCATTCCCTCTGCACAATTTTCCTTAGGCCTAAATGTACATGTTTTTATTTGTAAATTTTTATTGCAACTGATCTATTGATTTACTGGTATTTATAGAAAATGTGTTTGTAATACAATCTTCTTTTAATAACATTTCAAAACTTGGAATAGAATGCTCAGTTCAAAATCATTCATGGACTTGAATTTCTAATAATTCTCCATTCGTTTTGAGACTAAATTTTCTTTTCCAAAAATCACTTTGTGTCAATTACTTTATATTGTATCTCTTCTGGGATTGATATGCATTTGGAAGGGTTTCAAAATTGTAAGAACTCGCCTGCAACAGTTAACAAGAATTTCATTATGGTGTAAATTTCTTTACCTTTCTTCTATTTCTACGCAAGAGCAAGGAGTGCATACATGTAGTTGCTCTGTATTATACAATCTGCTTCCACAATTAGAAAGGCCCTTGGAGTCAGTTCTTGCTAATGATGCAAACTGCTCATTTAGCAATTAAATTGGTTTCATCAGGAGGCGATGCTGTGTCTGTCTTTCAAAGTCTGCATTTAGATTCCCATGAAATCTAAATTTAAAATTGCTTGTCTAAAAACGAAATTAGACTGGGGCAAGGACATTCATCGCCAATTTATCTTCCCTGGACGCTCTAAATGAGCTTGTACCAAAGATGCCATTGCATGCCCACATCTCTCCCTAAGTACAATTTAATAATCATCATCCTGTTTGTAGTACATGTACATTCCAATACTCAAGAAAAGAGGGAGTGAAAGTATTTTGTTACTTTCTGCTATCCAAAGGTACATACAGTAGGATGTAGCAAGAAGCTCATTTCCGTTGGTCATTTTTTTTGAACGATTTTGGAGATGAGGAGGTGGTCTAATTTATTACCTGAAGATTTTTAAGATATCTCATGATTTCATAGTATAAGATATATTTGTATCAATGTACATACAGAAGAAAATAAAAAGTTATATCTGTTTATTTTTTTTCATTATGCAGAATAAGATTATCTAAATGCTAATTTTCAGTAGAGAGAACCATTTTTTGTTGTTGTAAAAAGTAATAAGTTGAAAAACCCCTGTGAACATATATTTGATGAAATAATATATGTTATTCTTAAACTTTAAAGTTTGAGCAACAGTAAACTTGATCATCTTTCTGTCTTATTCTGTTTTGTGCAGCAATTCCTACGGACAATACAGGAGTTGAAGGATCAGCTTCAGCATAGGGAACACAACCTACGGCACTCGCCCAACGGGGATGTACCCAACGGTAGTTCGTCTCCAGGAACAGTCCTCCACCTGCAGCATGAGGTCAGTGATCTTCGGACAGATCGGGACCGGGTGTCCAGGGAGGTGTTCCTTCTGCGGAAGACCTTGGAGGAGATGGAGCTGAGGATCGAGACCCAGAAACAGACCCTGACAGCCAGAGATGAGAGCATCAAGAAACTCCTGGAGATGCTTCAGAGCAAGGGGTTAAACACCAAGAAGCTGGAAAGGGACCAGGAGGAGATGGATAGGATGAGGTTTAAGGTGGTGGAAGCAGAGGCTAGGGTCATCAAGCTTCAGAAGCTCATGGAGCAGAGGGATAAGGACATTGGAGGGTTTATGGAGGTAAGATTTTTGAAGAAAGATGGTTCTTGTTATGGAGTGTCAAAAAAACTATGATATATACAGGATCGAAAGTGTCTAGTTATATCTATTGGCCAAGGTATAATTTCAGTTTTACCTACTAAAGTATATGTTTTATACTTTTGGGGGTAAAAACTTCATTTTTTACTTAATGGATCTATTATAAAGTGAGCATAATCATATTTTTCATGAGCGACGCAAAGATATAGGCATACATATGATATAGGCACTTAAACCAGTTCGTGAAATAGACAACATTGTAAAACATGATCACTCCTTTTCAGGTATATTTCCTCCAGCACTTTCACCTGTTATTTTGTTTTCCTATTAAAAGATGACAAATGCTTTCTGTCCAAGGTTTCAGTCTAAGAAATTACTCCATTAGTAATTCAAACATGTGTAGGAGCACATGATAAGAAGCCTGTGGGTAGGTGCCAGAGTAATATCTGCCGTATGGAGTTTCAACTGGCCTCAGGCATTCAGAAGAAATATAATGTGTCGTCTGTATAATTCAGTTATCACACACAGAATTTTTAAGTGCCCTTTTGTATGCCTCTTTTATGGGAGGCAACTTTTAAAGACCAACAATAAAAAAGGCCTGGGAAGAAAGAGACGTGAATACCAAAAGAACAGTTCAATGTTTGACAAAAGAAGGGAAATGATGAAATAAAATGAGAAGGAATGAGAGAAAGGGATAGAGCATCAGTGATAGAAATAGAGAATAGTTAGAGAAACAAGAAAAAAAGATGAAAGACAGAGGCAAGAGAATGGGGGAATTGGAAAATTAATAATGGGATGAAAAGGTAGGAAATTGAACGAAAATGGAAACAAAGACCAAGAGAGAGAGAGAGAGAGAGAGAGAGAGAGGAGAAGAGAGAGAGTAGTGTGTGTGTGTAAGGGGGCAATTTATTTGCAAATTAAAAAAAATTGTATCCATTATTTATTAAGAGTCAGGAAAGACAGGAACTTTTATCAAAAGAGAAATAAACAGAGAGAGAGAGAGAGAGAGAGAGAGAGAGAGAGAAGAGAGAGAGAAGAGAGAGAGAGAGAGAGAGAGAGAGAGAGAGAGAGAGGCGGACAGACAGACATAAGGAGATGGAGATGAAAATGGATATATATAGTAGACATCTAGAGTAGATATCGAAGCACCAGATGTGATGCAGTTTAATACATATACTTTCTTGAATGCTTCATTGAGTGCACAGATTAACATGGACTGAAAACGGAAAGCAATTATATCACACTGGATAGAGATACGTTTATATTATCCACATTTATTAGATACACCTGTACACCATAATACTTACATTGGTTTCCCCTTAGTGTACCTTCAGTTCTAAGTACATGTATTTATGAAACTGTAATAAAACAAGTGACCTTTTCTGTAATATTAAATGATTACATTATTTACATTCATATGAGTACACTTGATGAGCTTTCTAGAAATATTTAATATTTTAGTTAAATGGCAATAGAAAAGACTGATGCAATTAATTGTTTGTTTTCTCCATACAAAATGAGGAATACATCTGTTTCTTTTATTCTCCTTTTTGTTGCTGTTGTTGAAGATATCAAAAGTTCTGAAATGCTTTCCAAGTGAAATATTTTGAACCCCTGGTTTAAACATGTTCCGCATGTAATCATTATTCATTAAAATGTAATTGAATAAACATAAATTTGAATCAAATGAGTGTAAACAAGTCAGATATTTATTGAAATCATAACTCACTCAATAATGTACATCTACATACAGTTTGTCCCCCATGTACATTTATGTTTTGTGCGATGTAACCTTGAATTTCAAATGAGATTTGGACAAAAGATAGTAACGTCTAACAAAGATATGAACTGAACTATTCTTAGAAATCATGAATAATACTGTGACACACTGTGGCATATCTGATAAATTATTCACTTTAAGACTTAATTTTTTTTAAAGCCTCTAGCTTTAATGAGATGTGATATTAATATTATATACCAGTGTTCTTTTATTAATTACTCTTTTTTACAGGACAACAGAGATGACAATGTCGGGACAAGGTCAAATGGCACAGTGGGACAAGCAGATGACAGCTCCACAAGATTAAAGATCAAGGTTGGTGTTGCCTTTTTCGAGTTTCAACTGTATTTTAACAGTTTATTGAAAACATAACAAATACACTCCTAAGACTGTATAAGTTTATTATTGCGGTTTGAAAATACTCGCTAGAGGGTATTCATTTGTCTCGCATTCTACTATGGTCAACGAGGAAATTTGTGATTACTCTCGCAAAAAGTGTTTATTAGCTTTCTAGGAAATTCATAATCACTCTCACAAACAGTGTTCACTAGCTTACAAGTTCACAAGCTTTTGAGTGCTGCTGCAACTCCTTATCAAGTGAAAAAAATTATCTGAAAACGTCTATTTATAAGAATCTCGAGGATCCAACGCACCAACACGGGACAACAGGCTGGCGTCGATCCACTAATCCCTACTGTCCAGTGTTGGTGCATTGGATCCTCAGGGATTCGTAGAAATAGACTATGTTTTCAGATAATTTTCATCACTTGATAAAGAGTTGCAGTGGCACTTGAAACCTCGTGAACTTGTAAGCAGTGCACTTTTTTTGCGAGAGTGATCACAAATTTTCTTGTTGACCGTAGTAGAATGCGAGATGAATGAAAACCCTCTAGCGATTAATATACCCCTACATTGTAAAGAAATTATTAAAAAATAAATTTGATATATCAATAACATTTAAATAGCGTAACAATAGGACATATTATAAAGAAGAAGAATCAAATGAAAATATGGAGGGGAACCGCATAGGCCATTGTCCTTTTGATGCAGAACCCCCAAATTAACTTCAAAAGAAAAGAAAATACACCACTGACGTATCAGTATTACAGACAGTACTAGTAATATAGGTCTACATGTAGTTTTCAGGAGCGTATTGATGTGTATTCATTATGATGACTGACATCATTACCAAAGTCTTGTTATGCAGACATCTGTAACATATTGTATGAAACATTGCATCAAAATTCTGCTCATCAAAATACTCTGAATCTTACGTGTCCAATAGGTAATGCATAACAGGTGTGCTTCTATCTTTTGATGTTATGACTGAGTCTTACAATCTTGGCCGTTCACTGTGGGGTGTAACACAAAGACTTATGATTGATTAAAAGTTACGATTGATTTTTTCTCGGTAGCCTCATTTGAAAACTAGGTACAGTCATGGATTAGGATTTGGATATGATTAAGAATAGGGTTAGGATTAAGATGATCAACTTTGGAGCATCCTGCCCATGATGAGGCTACCGAGAAAAAAATCAGTCGTAACTTTTAATCAATCGTAAGTCTTTGTGTTACACCCCACTGGGGTGTTCCATTCATCTTTAGCCATTCACTGTGGATGTTACATTCATCTTTAGCCTACTTCCAATCTATTCTCTATTCTCTGATGCAGTCTCAAATAAATAGAACAGGGGCCGCTTTCACAAAGAGTTAAGTGTGACTTAAAGTTGCACATAAATTTATGGATGCATGATATTACACAGCACCACATTGGTCAGATCATGTTCAGGGGATAAACATAATAATAATAGTGAAAACTTATAGAGCGCACACACCATCCGAGGACGCTCATGGCGCTAGCTCAGCAACAGTTCTCTTTGAGCAAGATATGTTACAAATCAATATTAAATGTACTTACAAATAATGCACGTCTATCAACAAGATTACGCATTAAGTAACAAAATGTGCTAGGAATTAATGTGCCACTTTTAGCCCAACTTACTCTTTTTGAACCACATACGATCATACGGCTGGGATACAAGTGGTTATACCAGATGCTTTCACATATACAAAAACGATATGTGATTATGAATGCAAACATACTTATGTTTCCTTCAGCTAATGTCATGTCTTCCTATTTCTCTCACTTAGCTTGACCAGCTTAAAGGAAAATTGAGCCTTAAAATTGCTGAGCTGCAGGCCCTTCAGACCAAGTTTGAGGCTTTGAAACACAAAGAGAGAGACCAACAGGCTCATATCAATCTCCTCAAGGAGTCACTAGCTGCCAAAGAACAACACTCCAGTATCCTACAAGCAGATGTAAGTGATAATAATAATAATAATAATAATACCGGTTTCTTATAAAGCGCTTTACCTGTTAAGACCAAAGCGCGTACAGTATATTATTACCCCGGTCATTGGATTCATTTTTCGATCCCTCACTTTACAGTGCACAATCTCCACTCCCTGGGGAGCATTCCAGCCGGTCGCCTGTTAGGCGCACACATGCTAAAGCGAACCACATAGCATTCGCAATCCTACAGGGTACCCATTTTTATCACCTCGGGTGGGGTAAGCATGTAGATAAAATGCCTTGCTTAAGGGACATAAGTGTCGGTGCGGGAATTGAACCCACTGTCTTTGCATTGACAGTCCAGTGGTGAGACCACTAGACCACGACACTTCCATATCTGCTCTGGTGACAATTGCTCCATGGTTAATCCCTTTTGCTAATCACATGTCCAACTTAAGCCCTGGACTGTTCTTAACACTAATCCTAACATAAAAATCTATCACAACCCTAAAAATTTATACTACATCTAATGGCAGAAATAAAGCCAGGAGGAATTGTTGCCAGAGCATTTGTCGATTTCCTGTAAGTGCCTGGTGGATACCAATTATTTGTAGGTGGACAGAAAAGGAATGATTTCTGAAATTGGAACAGATATGTTGTCACTGTTGTTTATTGCATTGCAATTTCAATGCTTTTGCTTAAAATTGCATAAATAGTTTGTTTGTTATGCACAACAAGCAATTATGGGAACCCTTTACATACAGAATTGTATATGTTGGGGGTGATCCCCATGATGCATTGGTTGTGCCTGCATGTACAAATGTTGCTGAAATGTTTTGTGTGTGTGGAAATAAGATGTATAAATTGCCATTTTTCAAACGTAGGTGGATGCCCTTAGATTTCGTCTTGAAGATAAGGAACACCAGCTAAGCAAACAGGAGGTTGCAATGACATCAATGAACACCGATAAATCCAAGCAGTCAACAGAGGCTGTAGAGCTTCGTGAGATGAACGAACTCAAGGAAAGAAGAATAGTTGCGCTCCAACGAAAGGTTTGTATTATTTGTCTTCATTTTCCATGTAAAAACATACATAGAATTATTCAAGAAATACATTAGATATACATTGAAATAATATAGATGGATAAATCTATTTAGGCCTATTAATATAAAAGCTCTGTTCCTTCTAGAGGTCAAGAAAGAAAAGAGTTTCTTAGGTTAGGTTTTTAAAAAAGTAATTTGCATTTATTTTCAAGCTTTCCCACAAGATTGAGCTTAATTTGGAGATGGTATATTGATGATGATATTAACAGTAGTATTGAATATATAGAGTTCCTAAAACAACAAAAGTACCTGAGCACAAAATCAAAAACAATCAGCAGAATGAGACCAAATATATAATAGCCCAAATGACTGAAATGACTTTTCCTGCCCCAGTTAATGCTACTTTAATTCCATATGTTTACAGATTTAACAAATCTTCTTGTACATTGGTTAAAAATTGAGCAAAAGAGTATAGTATCCAAACCTTCAGTACAAAATATTCATCGGAGATGTAATGTAGGTGTAAAGCAGTGGCTGATGGGACGTTTGACGTGAGGAAATGGGATGTTCCGTCAATGTTTGAAATTGGATCCTATCTTTGTGGGGAGAGTGTTATAATCACATGCCACCTAGACTAGAGTGATGAATCTCTTATGAATACAAAATCATTGAGGATATTAAAAGGGAAATACCCACTTTTACATGAAGATGGATCGATTATGTTGCCAGACTGAAGTGAGAGACAGATTTAATTATAATACATTTCTAGTTATTAGATCAGAAAAGATCTTTATAAGACATTACTGAGAGCTTGTATTTCAAGGCTGCTTTATAGTAGGCATGGATGAAATTAGATCTGTAACTAAGATTAAATGTTTTTAAATTCAGCTGAAAATAGGAACACTATCAGGGTAATTGTGTTAAACAAGGAATTGTTGAGATTTGATAAGTAGCCTAATGTATTTGGTAAAGTATTGGAGTTGTCTTTTCTTATTATGATAATTACATGTACAAGAGACATTGCTTTTTTGAGATATGATGGGCAGGATTTATCAAAATTTACATCGGTAAAAGATATGAAACATGTTCTGAATGTTTAAGACTTTACTGAGAGCTTGTATTTCATGGCTGCTTTATAGTAGGCATAGATGAAATTAGATCTGTAACTAAGATTGAACATTTTTAAATTCAGCTGAAAATAGGAACTCTATCAGGGTAGTTGTGTTAAACAAGGAATTGTTGAGATTTGATCAGAAGACTAATGTATTTGGTAAAGAATCGGAATGATCTATTTTATTATAACAGTTAAATGTACAAGAGACATTGCTTTTTTGCAAATTGAGATATGATGGGCAGGATTTATCAACATTTGCAGATACAAGATATGAAACATGTTCTGAATCGTGGCAGTTGTGCAAAACATTAGCCTTTAGTTTAAATGTATCAAAATAAGTTCTTGAAGCAACATGGATTGTTTACAAACATAATGATAAACCATAAGTTATTCAAAATATTTGAAAGACAGATATAAGAATACGGCATGCAGACAAGTATGTATCTGTTTAATCTAATCCTGGCTCTGAATAAAAATATGTAAATCTAATATAAATTTATATTTCATATATATATATATCTTACATCAAAATGCATATTGTTTTCTTTTTTCATTTTCACTCTAAAGTCCCTGTTTGTAGAGCTCTTCCTGTAGTTAAGTGTGTTTGCAGGACCAATCAGTTCTTATCACTACACACTTAATAGTTACAGAAAGCTATTGATTATATGCTAGCCCCACACTGTAGAATCTGTGTTTGCATTTGTCAGGAGCTGATTGGATGTTATGTAATAGTATTACATGTAGGTTTAGATGTTGACATGAATGGAGCACTCTTCATGTGCTCAGCAACTGGCTTCCATCTGTGCTAAATTACAGAGAGGTAGTAGACAGACACACATGCATAGAGCTAATGAGCTTACTGTTTATAAGAAGTATATATTTACAACTGTACATGCATGTTCATGACTATGTGGCTCCTTGTTGAAGAAGGATAATATTGATAAAACTTAACCCTATCAAGACCAAGAGGGGGCACAATGTGCCCCCCCTACCAAACTTTTATACACCATTTCTATACGCTTCGCTCATTTTCCCCCAAACTTGGTGACTTTTCCTAGAATTTATTCACGAACATTTTGATACATATTTTGTGGGAATGTGATATTCCGTGTTGCCATGGCAACCACAAATTGACAGCCATGTTTATCCAATTTTTGATCATTTTTGATATACATAGTTTTAAACAATATTTTAGTGTTATAAATGGGGTTTCTTTATTGAAAATAAATTGAAAAAACATTCCAAACTGAATACCAATCTTTTTGTTTTGTTTTTGTTTCAATTTGTATTAAAAATGGCGCCAAAACAATGAATATAATAGAAAATATTGAAATATCAATTTATTCACATTTTTTATTTTTGTAAATGAGTTTATCCAATGAAATTCACAGAATATGATTATTGCTTATTATACATTCACTTTGCATGCCTAAATAGTGAAAATTAGTACAAAAACAATCATTATTTAATTATTTCAATTAATTACCAAAAACGCCCTCTAATGGTGAAATTGAATTTTTCTTATTTAAGAGCATAGAGCGCCCTCATTTGGCAACCTTGAATATTTCAAATGGACGAATGAACAATGAATGAATCCTAAAACATATTTGTAACAGTTTCCATCTTCAAACTATGATTTTAGGGAGTTAAAATGATTTAATTCAAATTTTGTGCATTTTTCTATGTATTTCTTTATTTAAGTTAAAATAGCGCCCCCATATGATGACCTTGAGAAATTTTAGTTGCACCAAATTGTAGAGCTTGAGTTGCTCTATCGTCGTGCCAAATATGAAAGTGATCGGTCAAATAATAAACAAATTATGGAGGGGGGGCACAATGTGCCCCCCCTTGGGCCTATGAACCATCAAAATACCTTGGTCTTGATAGGGTTAAGATGAAGACATTATACGAAGTGCTATATAAATGTTAATGTGTTATCATTATTATAAAGATTTTTTAGCGGTATTGAGTCATGGATGATGGAGAATTCGACCCAAAGATTACAAATAGGTTGTTTTTTTTGTTTGTTTTTTTTACAACAATATTCCAGAGTACATTCATTCTCAAAAACGTATCTTAGAAATTAGAGACATTTAGCTATTGCAAATTTGAAAAAAATAGTTTGATTTGTGATGGGTGATCGTATAAAAATTTATTATTATTTTATACTACAATGTGTCCCAGAAAGAACTATACACTTTTGAAACGGCTACCAAATAGGAAATATATGGTTCTTTGGGAAAAGATTCATATGTAGAGAAAGCTCATATCCTCGACTATAATTATTTGACACAAAAAAGTCTGAAAATGATGCATGCTGCAATGAGCAATGTCCACTTTTGTGAAGGACACAAAAACGAGGCTGTGCAGGAATTCGCTATGCATTTGCCACCTGCCTATGGGCCGCCATGAGGGATAAAAAGTGATAATGGCGTGAATCGGATAACAAAGACAAAATAAACCAATAGACAAAAAAACATTAATAACATGAAAACAGGAAGGTTGTCCATTACATTTTGCATTATATTGATGTTTATTTCTGGCTTTTAGTTTATTTTGTCTTTGTTAGCTGATTCATGCCATTATTGCTTTTTGTCTCTCATGGTGGCCCATAGGCAGGTGGTAACTGCATAGCGAATTCCTGCACAGCCTCGTTTTTGTGTCCTTCACGAAAGTGGACATTGCTCATTGAAGCATGCATCATTTTCAGACTTTTTTGTGTCAAATAATAGTTGAGGATATGAGCTTTCTTTACATATGAATATTTCCCCCAAAGAACCATATATTCCTTATTTGGTAGCCACTTCAAAAGTGTATTCTGGGACACACTGTATAATCATATAAGTCATAAAACATGATTCAATAGTATGTTTTCATTATTTATTTTCAATTATGTTTTGTATATATAATTTCCTTTCAGTTAATTTATTATATTCTTTCCCTTTTGACTTTTCAAAGCACGCTGAATTGTCAAAAGCAATGGAACTTCAAGGGAGCAAATTAGGCATTCTTCAAATGAAGGTGACCAGTAACCCACCCCAAAGATTGGTCTATTCAATGTTCACATGTCTCTTATTTGTTATGGATGTTTTGTTTGAAGTTTTCACCCAGTCAGAATCATGCTAATCATGTCTTCACTTTCATTGTGGAGTGGTGAAAGCATAGTATCAATGTTCATATGAATCGTGTGCCATATCCTCAATATTTTCATGAAAAAAATAATCTTGTGAAAATACCCTAAAAGTGTGTGGTCCATGTATTTAGTGCTGATATAGAGAAATGTTTCCTTCATTCTCATCTGCCATCCATCCAAGTATGTCCAATCCGTGAGTTCTGTATTTTTAAACAAAAGTCCATTTGTGCATTTTGTCTTCATCCAACATGTTTTTGTTTTTATCTACCAACTTTTTTCTTCATGAAGGAGTGATTAAATTTGTTCTTTTTTTTGTGTGTAAAAATAAAATTGATGGTAGTCGTCATAGGCACCTCCCAAGTTATGCTGGTATGTGTCTAGCACTTTCAAAATTTTGTTTCATTTGCATTGTAAGGACATGGATGTGTAAACTTGTATAACCTAGGCATTACATTTATCATTTTGAAGAAAAGATTTAACTGAAGCTTTACATATAAGAGTGTTTGCACCTGGATAAAAACCTTTCATTTTTGTGAACAAAGTTTTGTAGCAGTAGTAGTGTGTATTCAAAAGTTATTCAAAGGTAAGTGAAACCAGGTTCTGATTCTGCTGTATAGTTACATACATGTAGTCTGCATTTGTTGTGTGTTTGGCATTTATGTAATAAAAGAAAAAAGGGGTACTTTTCAGGTGCGGATCCAGGGGGGGGGGGGAAGGTGCAAAGGTGCTCGTCAATTCTTCGGGACCCAACGATAGGGTGACCTGACCCTCCCCCTATATGAAGTACGTTTGAAATTTCATCACGGCCAAAGAAAAATTTTCAACACCTACCCCCTGCTTATCAAGCTGCCAGCGTGAGGTGAAAAAAATTTAAGGTACCTTTTCGCCCCTGTAAAAGTTGGTCTCTGGATCCGCGCCTGCTTTTAGTCAAAAATTAGACCTCATGCAGTTATTGCTTGATAAGATGATTGTTAAGAAGCCCCCAAAATGCTGTATTCATTTTTTTAAATGAGTGATGATTTTAATTAGATTTGGGAAAAGGGAGTACAGACCAGCGCTATTTCCTCATGGTTTCAAATATATACCTTTGATAGCACACATTCATATTGTCCTGCAAGTTGTATTTACATAGAATCATATTCCCACTTCCTGAACTGAGCGATAGTAGTTGTAGCAGAGGAAAAATGTAGTCTTGTTGGAAGCCTTCACTTTCTATTTAACGAGGTTCATATAATGTTGAATGATGATCATACCCTCACCTGTTTAATTCATGTAGGCCTAATATGAAGAAGAGTCAATATTGTGGTTAAAGGTTTGATCAAGACAAAAACACATACTTTTTGCTTGTAGATTATCTGTTATTTGGACGTACCATTGGACTATTGCTCATATTGTCTGAAAATTTAAACTAGCCATCCTTAAATAGTCTTGTTCTGTAGGCTGAAAGTGAATATAGGATGGTCTTATAATCAATCAAATTATACATATGAGCACCCAGTGAAATTATATCTGGGCTTAGGTTTGTGGGCAAAGGGGCCTCAGTGTAGGTTGGTGAATAGACAATAGTATTCTGGTATGAAGTGCGGTATACCTTTGAAAGAGGACATCATATCAAAACTATATTTTTAGAAATATTGCAATAGTGACAATATTTAGGTACTTGATTGCACAGCAGTAATAAATTTTAATGATAGAATGTTAGTGATTGAGTACTTCAGTGGTAGCACCATTCGTTTCTATCTAAATGCACATTATCCAGCTATGTGTTACAGCATCATAATAAGTGGATGGCAAACCCAAATATCATGTTGTGTCATGTCATGTACCCTCTAGTTCCATTTCCCCCATCCCCTTGTTCTGATTCAGATTGCAATATGATTGTTAGAGTAGGCCTATCATTAACCACTCAATTGGAAAATGACCTAGTTAAAAATTGAGAACAATCATGCATGGTGTATCATCAGCTCATCTCTGGTAAAAAAAAAAATTGCTCATTCCTTGCAGTTAGGTTTTTGTAATTTATCATTACTAGTCAGAATCTCAATCAAGAAGATATTGCCTTTTGAATCCTTAAATACTTTTCACTTTTGACATTTCTTGTTACTTTTGTCACCCATGTAAAATAAACATATGGCATGGCCTTTATTTATGAAGGAATTATAAGATACAGTGTAAGATACCTATTTGGTAGAATTGACAACATGAATTATTTACCTCATTATGTGACCTAGCTGGTGGCTCAAACCCACTATTACCTCTCAAAAATAATAAAAGAGCAAATTGCAGGAGATGCAGTATTTTCTGACTGTATGATGTCATTTATAGGTTTGCTCTACCATCATTCTTAACTTGGTTTTACTTTTGAAAACTTAAACAAAAAATTTCATTTGAAAGTTTGGAATCTCTAGTTTCAGAAAGCACATAAACAAATTATTTCTGGCAACTAATTGGTGGTTTTGAGGAGGTTGGTCATATATTGTCTGCTGACATGCAGAGGGATATGTACAAAATGTACTTCTCCTTCTCGGTGTTTGATTTGTTCCCGTTTAGCATTGTCATGTGCTCTGTGCATATCCTCTACATTCACCTTGTAGAATGTTACACTCGCCCATTTTCAGAATTCTTGTGAGTTTCACTTTCTCATTCATGTATGTTGTATCTGTCACTGAATACCTTTGTAACTTCAGTTTTGTTTGTTTGTTACCTATACAGATCAAAATACAATGAAATAAATGTACATTTATCCAGGAAAGCAGTAAGCAAACTAAGATTTAGATGGGACTTGATTTAATACAAATGAATTCTTGGATTAAAGGCCAAACCAGGAACTAAATAAGAATTACATAAATAAGAATTAAATGATCAGCTTTTATGCCTGACCTTAAATTACATCATTGCAATTACATCAAAGCAATTTCATTGATTGAGGAGAAGAAATTATATATAGTCATAAAAAGTAAAACAAAAAAGACTCTATGACTATTATTCTTTTGACTTCATGATAGCTTTGAACATTTCATTTGTGTGACATTCCTTTGTGACATAAAATCAATTTTGTGATTTTCCCCCTTTGTTGATAATCTTCTCATTCTTCCTCTATCTTCAGAATGACAATCTTCAAGAACAGCTGAAAGAGCGAGACAGTCAGACGTTGTCACTTCGAGATCGTCTCACCGCTCTTCAGGCCGACCAGAGTAGCTCCGACAGCGCAGTGTCAAGTCTAGAGGACGCCCTCATTGACAAGGACCGTACCATTGATAAGCTGAGGGGTGAGAAGGAGCAGGAGATTAAAGACAAGGAGGAAGCGATTGGGAGATTGACGAAGCAGATTGAGGAACTCAAGATGCAGACTGAAGAAATCCAGAAGAACTTGACAGAGAAGGAGGTATGGTTAGGTCGAGGGTACAGGGATTGTCCCAAGGTATTTGTGAAGTTATTGTGATTGAATAGACAGGTTTCAGACTGCTGATCACAAGAACTCTAGAGGACTTAACAGAGAAGAAGGTATGGTTAGGTCGAGGGTACAGGGTACAGGTATTGTCCTGAGGTATTTGTGGAGTTGTTGTGATTGAATAGACAGGTTTCAGACTGCTGATCACAAGAACTCTAGAAGAACTTAACAGAGAAGAAGGTATGGTTAGGTCCAGGGTCTGGGTACAGGGATTGTCCTGGAGTTTGAAGAATTTGTAGGCATGCTGTCGTTGGATGGACAAATTCCAGGATGTTGATCACAAGAGAAGCAGCTTGAACCCCCACAATTTTGATAAAGTCCTATGTGACAAGACATTGATCTACTTATGCCACACTTGACCTATATGTAGGTAAGGTAGATTTGGTACTGGCAGGAAAGAATGCCTTGAATATTTAAACACCATATCAGGGTAGTTCAGATAGAGCCTGGTACTTCATTGAATGAATATTAGTTTCATTATCATTTGAACAACCACTTAAAGGGTATTCTCTACTGTCTGATAGGGTACATTCACTCACTAGAATTGTCTGTCTCTTTAACAATTTTCTTAATTTCTTAAAATTTGAATAGTTAAAGGGAGTTAGCCGTTCATCCTTCTTTGAATGAATATTAGTTTCATTATCATTTGAACAGAATTGTCTGTCTCTTTAACAATTTTCTTAATTTCTTAAAATTTGAATAGTTAAAGGGAGTTAGCCGTTCATCCTTCTTTGAATGAATATTAGTTTCATTATCATTTGAACAACCACTTAAAGGGTATTCTCTACTGTCTGATAGGGTACATTCACTCACCAGAATTGTCTGTCTCTTTAACAATTTTCTTAATTTCTTAAAATTTGAATAGTTAAAGGGAGTTAGCCGTTTATCCTTATACATGCATGTACATGTCATTTGTAGTCAGATGATTTTATTTGGCGTTTGTTGTAATGTTAAATGAAAAGATTAATTTTGTAGTTCAGAAATAAATCCTGTGTATTTTAAGCATCCCTTCTCATTTTTCTAAAATAAGATTTAGTTATCTAATTGCAGATCAGATCCAAAATACTCATTGAGCGCTCTAATTGTCTTTGTCTCCAGGCGTCTTTCCTAGATCTGAAGGAACATGCCTCGACTGTGGCATCAGGAGCCCTCAAGAAAGACTCCAGGATCACCACACTGGAGATCCAACTAGCTCAGAAGACAGAAGAGCTTCTTCAGGCTGAAACTGAGCTCAAGAAAGTGAGTGAACGGTGACCAGTATTATGTGATATTGATAATGGTCGGAATTCACAGTTTAGATTTTACCTTGTACACAAATATGGGATCCATCAAGTTCTTCCTTTTTTGCATCCTGTCCCAAAAATTATGTTATCAATATTGTCAAGATGAGACCAACTCATCTATGACTCATTTTTATATTCACATTCAAAATGTTGGAAATTCAATTGTATGGATTTGCACATTAACCACAATTGCAGTAATTTCAAACCCATTTATCAATTTTTTAAGAGGATCTAAGGGGAAAGTTTCAGGAAAGCAGATCTAAACTTGTCAAAATAGGGTTCAATTTTGAAAGGGGATAAGGGCAGCCCCAAAATGAACTGAGAGCTATTATTAATTCTGTCAATATATTGCATGGATAAAACTACCACAATATTCTGTGACTAAGAATCTCTTATACCTCTTTGGTGCAATCCAGAATGTGACTTATTTGAAACTCGATCTGACAGTAATGTGGACAATGTAAAATCTTCTTTTTTTCAATTTATTTTCACATCATCAACACAAGTACATGTACATTATTTCCCCTTCGTTATTCAAACCCAAAAGTTGTTTCTCAATGGGAACTAGTATATTACAGTAATTTATTTCAATTTTAAGATGTATTTTGCCTGTTTATACCCCTACCCCTAGGTCTTATCTTTTGTTTGTTTTTGCGGGGCCTAGACATAGATCAACTTTCCACTGTTAACCCTTGTTCATACCAAAAATACAAAAAAATAAAAATAAAAATGCTCTTCCTTAAAATGCATGTGCAGTAGGTGAAGAAATAGTTGCCAAGTTATTTAAATACTTTGTAGTTGAAAAGTTGTCAAGGGATTTGTGCTCTATAGAAATGTGGTAGTTGGTCTAAATTTTGCATAGATCCAAATTTATAGTGTAGAATTTTGTCTTCATTTAGCTGTGAATATTATGTTGAAAGCTGTCATCAATATTTAAACAAAGTTGGATCCCCTCCCCTATCCGTCTGCATAAGATGGGTGAACGGTCTGGAAGAGTTTTTTGAACAAAATTGTGACTGATGGTGCATGAAAGTGAGAAATATGAGACATGATAGAATTTCAGGAATTTCCTAATTAGATAAATATTCAAGTAATGTTATGAAATACCATATACTAGAGCTCAGAAATTTGGTAAAATATGCAATCTTATGTGCTTTTCAAGTACATTAGACATGAATACTGAAGGAAGTCCTTTATAAGAAAAATTATTTCCTCTCATTTTCTGTCATGTTTTAAGGTTAAACTATTGATAAAGTTATAGTTAACATTCAATACTATAGTTCTGCCCTTCATTTTTACTTTTTTTTCTTGGAAAATGGCACCAAAGATGTCATAATGCATTGGTCTTTTATCAAAAGAATTCAATACCCACCAAAGATCACTGAATTGTATTTAGAGTACAACATTTTTATGATCCTTAAACAGTTGAGCATTAGTTATTCAATGTAGGATGAGTTCTTCTCATAATCTGGAAAATGAAGGGCATTTCATCAAATGACTTGTCAGACATTTTATCCAACAAATTTATTCTCAGGCAATCAGATGCAAGCATTTCAGTAGCTTATAACAGTTTGTCGGATAAAACGTCCGACAAGTCCTTTCATGAAACTTCCCCCTGTAATCATAGCTTTGGTAGATCCAGGTGGGGGTGTAGGAGACGCACAAAAATGCATCACCCCTCAAATTTTAATGTCAAAATTGGAAAATTTTGGTGGCTCCCCTCCATTCTCTAATCCAGGATCCGGCACTCTCATACCCTTTTCTCATGTACCAAATTTTCCTTAACCCCGTACTATAGGTAGTACTAATTTGCCATTTAACCCCACCTATAGTACGGGGTTAAGCTTATTCCACTTTCTGTTCCCACAGAGTTTTGGCAAAGTAGGCTAACCCCACCTATAGTACGGGATTCTCTGGCCCTGCAAAATAGCAGGGTTAGCCGGGCAAAGGGATAAGGGATAAAAGCCGGGGTAAAGAACTCCAGTCGGAACAGCGATGGAAGTTATACCCCGCTAACTCAAAAAGCGTTGCTGAGACACACAGGTGTCAGCAGCTGTTGTCCAATCAGAGATAAGCAGCGAACCGCTCTATTGGAAAAGCAAGGGTTAGCGAATTCTGTGTCAGAACAGCGTGCATTTTCTTAGCCGGGGTTAGGAGGATATTTTGGCTCGTCGGAAAAGGAAAATAAATAGTATGGGGTAAAGGAAAGTATGTGGTTAAGGAGAGTATGGGGTGAAGAAACCGTAATGAGAAAAGGGTATCATAGTATCTTGTTAGGCTCACATTTTACTCTGACTGTTGTGCATCATACAAAACTAAAAAAAGAGAAGGAAGATTTAACCACTGATTTTGATCTAACTCTTGCTGTGTGGTGTGAGCCAGTTCGGAGTTCGTTCATGAGCAACCTCTCCTTTTTTGCATTAGGAGGCACTTAAATTATATCTGAACTCAAGTGAAGATCGATGCTACGTAATAAGCTTAGTCCTACCCGGCAAGTTTTTTTTTTTTTTTTAGGAAGGCACTGTAAAGAGCAAGGTATTGGAATTACTGAAGGGGTTACCCTGTTTAAATAAAATCAAATGAAAATCAAACAGGTGACAAGAAAGCATCTATAACATTGTCAGATTTTAACAAATTTGCTATCATTTTGCCCACTCTCAGATGAGATGAAAAAATATATTTTATAAGAACATTACATCTCAAAATGATTATTTCAGTGATCGAATTTAAAGACCATCTTGCCAGTTTATCACAAATGGCCTTCGTCTTCTCATGCGCTTTTTGTAACTGCGAACTGGCTAATTTGAGTGAGGTTGAACATGGTGTTGAGATTTACTCCCTTAATCCCAAGATTCCATTCATTTTCACCCATTGTAATCCCCTTCTTTCCATGCTAACTCAGGTACATCGTAGACTACAAGTGGTAAGTATTCATGATGCATGTGCATGACCTTCATCTGACCTTCATATTAATATTCATATATTCCCCTATTCAAAGAATACTGCTTCATCACGATTAATATTAGTAGATCATTGTGTGCCCATAAGAAGGACGCAAATGCAAATTTAGATGAGGAAATTGAAGAAAAGAAATTCTCAAAATAAGCTATAAGGTTATTACATGTATGTCTCTACTCTAGGGACCTTCAACCTTGTCACTTTATAACAAAATTTAACATTCCAGTGACTGGTTCCAAATACCTTCTTGTGGACAACAGTTGAATATATTGTTTCTTTCTCTAAATACATTCAGAATATCAGAAATAATTTCATGTAATATTAATAGATGAGGGAGAAAAGTTTGAAAAAGTTGTAATAGCCTGTCATTGTCATGAGTAGTCCTACTGAAGTTATTTCACATAAATAATACAAAATTATCACTTTTGTAGAAAGACTTGTTATTTAAGTTCTTTTTTTCCCTTTTAATTGATTAATTTAAGTGAATGGATTAAAAAAGAAAGAAAAAAAAACAACAAATCGTTAAGATAAACAGTAAATATATTGCATGTACTAGTGTGTATTCAGCTTTTAGATGTGGATTTCCCTTTCTCCCCATTTGTGATATATTATATATTGTCTTAGTTTTTTATTTATCAATGTTTTCCTATTTCCTGCTCTGCGAGTGAGTATATAGATAATATACTCAGCTTGAAGCTAGTCTGTTGCTGGATGCATTCAATATTGTACAGCTAATATTTTTATATGAACTTTGTACTGCCATAGTGTTACAGTGAATATTGACTCTCATATGTGATAAAAAAAGATAATTTAACGCCTGCAAACAATACATTACTATGTGTATGCCAATGGTACAATTTGATGTTTAATTGAGCAATTATGTATTTAATTTCATAAGTCATACCCTACAGACTGTACACACAAAACAAATTATAATGATGTATAATTAACATAGTGTTAAAGGGATTTAGTAGCTTTCAAAAACAAGAGCAATTATATCAAGATTAATGAAATTATATAGTGATCCAACAGTAAAAACAAACTACTGAAAGTTTCAGATCAAATGGAATTCATTTACTACCTTAAAACAGTGTAACAAACAATGCCAAGAATACAGTTGAACACCAGTACCCTCTGCTGATAGCTCACCAGGCCGCTAGAGACGGGGGACTTTACAACAGGAAATGGGTGTGTGGAAAAGCACATGGTTTTATAAACCATCCGGTGTTGGTTTATAAATTTTGAGTATGAAATCATTGACATCTCGAAGGTAAAGGAAGCAATTAGCTTGCAATTTTGAAGAGATACCAGACTGATCTAAGTGTTTATGATTATGTTGGCAAAATAAGCTAAATCGAATAAATGTGATTTGAATATCATTCAATGTTACTGCATCCCTTTAAATCACAGACACACTACCAAATAACAATGATACAATGTACCAGAATCATATCTGTATGGATTGATTGCTCAAATTTAGATAAAACAACTGAAATTCAGGATATTTTGAGCATTTCACGTACTGTGATATATTCACTCATAATTCTCCCTTTCAAATGTAAAACTGGAAATTTGCTCCCAAAACATCTCCAAACTTCCGAAGTAATATATTTTGATATTGATGATGTCTGTGTACATGACTGAAAAGGAGTGTACATGTACTTTGTATACATTTTACAAATCAATATTATCAATTTAGTATTAATATGCATTGTCGATTATCGTACTTCAACTAATTACATTAATCAATAGTGCATTCATTATTTATGAAACAGTAATGTGCATGCTAGCTGACAAGAGGTCAAATAAAATATCTCGATATTCAGAGCACAGCCATTAGACCTTAACATAGATCATCATAGTCATATTTGACGTAAATTCAAGTGCCCATAGGGCTAATGAAAACATCATAAAGATTGAATTATAAATTACAGCATTACAGCATAGTTGAAAAGAAGTATAGTCACTATAGTAAACTTTTTCACCTGGTGATACCCTACAGTGTATTCGTCGAAATTTACCGCTGATCGGCGACGAGAGACAGTAGCAACATATGCCCACAGAAATAGGGTCTACGCTGTCCAATATCAACCTTAAAATGTTGGCGAAATTTGTAATTCTTTGCCCTTTTTGGTGACTCCGTTGATCATTCAAGAATTTGAACGTTCTGATTCCCTTTGTTGGTAGAAGTGTCATAGTCTATGGTTGTAGCACTTGACTGAGAAAGCAAGGTTCAATCCCCTGCATGGCACTTATGTCTTTGAGCAAGGCGTTTTGTCTACATTCTTCTCCCCACCGTCATTGTGGTTGCTCAGCAAGTGCGCACCTCATATGATTGGGCCTTGCTGGAATGCTCCTCGGGGAGTGGAGAATGTGCACACATTGTAAGCGGGCAAGCCTGACTGCGATGACCGGGATAATCATATTTCTGTAAAGTGCTCATAGACATATATTCTGAGTATGTATGGTGTCATGTGTTTATTAAGAATTGTAGTACTAATATTATTACTGGTATTGTGTATTAGGCACTATATAAATCTGGAATATTATTTATTATTATTATTTGTGCAGCTAAAGGAAGAGAAGGAGTCCACACATAGTCAGGAGATTCAGAAGCTGGAGGGATCCGTGTCTGCGATGAAGGAAGAGGTCCGTAAATCGCATGCAGAGGTCGATAGGCTACTGGAGATCATGAAAGAGATGGAAGGAGAGAAGAATGACAAGGAGAAGAGGATTAAAGACCTTGAGAGGTAAATATTGATAGGATTAAAAGAGGCAACAATAAAGGGGATTAAAGATCTTGATACGCAAAAATGAATGAAAATAATAATTCACTAATTATATAGTGCAAAATAAGTGAAACTTGTTTAAGCGCTGTACAAGCAAAGGCACATATATGATACTAAGAATGATTAATTATTTACATAATATGAAATACAAATTCAAATATAACTAGAGAATTAAGATAAGGACAATTATGTAACACAAACAGATCAGTTTTTGACTGGAGAAACTTGATGCCTTATGTCAGATGAATCAACAGAGATTGCTCCAAAGATTAAGTGATGCAAATGAGAGAGGTCTATCTCCATAAAAGGAATGAAAGGCATGGACAAGTTAATTTGAAGGATGTGGTGACATTTTCTCCAGTAACAGTTGCCAGGCGTATATTTAACATAGAATGTAGGGTTAGTGTTATGATTTTCATAGGGCTTTTATTGGGATAACGATGAGGGTGAGCATATGGTTAGGGTTTCAATTTGTGGTAAGGACTGTCTGTGGGTCAGTTGTAGCTAGCTGAAGCATATATCATAGCATTATACAAAGTGGTTCGGGATTTAACTGGGGTTTGACAATTTGTTTGTCATTAAACCAGCCTATTATTACAATTTGCACAGATACAAAAAAAAAATGAAGTAATATAAACTGAGCGTAAGATCTGCGACCTTAGCTAATATAATAAACGAGCACCCATCTGTGTTTGATTGATAAGTATTTTTACTGTTAGGATTTCTTCTTTGAAAGAAAATTAGAACATGTCTTTTAAATTTGGTGATAACCAAACAATAACCTTGACAGCTTGAAGAGGGACCTACTTTATCTGATTTATAAGTTGAAGAAGTAAAAAGTAAACAGCTGGTTGATGTATTCATTTAAATCCCATAATATAGACAAATGTAAATATCACTCCATTGAAAGTGCTAAAGGAAAGGGTAAATAACATTGAATCAATATTCTTGTTATTATAATTTATGGAAGGAAAGGAAGAATAACAGGAAATATATTTTAACAGGAAATTCATGTTGTGGTCATGAGATTGAATTGGAAACTAAATTCCAAAATAATTGGTGAAATATAGGTTTTCCCGGTCAATTTCATTGCTTTGTCAATCAATTGCATGTTAGAGGCATTCATTTTCGGGAAAAACGCTGATACATCGAAATGTTACCAATCAAAATCATATTCAATCATCAAAATTAACGATTATTGTGATTGATTTCGTATTTACGCATTCTACTTCACATAATAAGCATATACATTCGGTAATAACTACTCAATTTCGTCGACATTTCATTCCGTATACTCAAATTCGCACTAATTTGAATGCACAAAGAATGAAATTAAATGACTATATCCGAATTTGAACTCGGCAACCATTACTTTGTGTGCCGAAAAGCGAATTTGAGATCATGAACACGAAATTGTTTGACTAAAATCAGTCTGTAGCATCAAACACACGAATTTGAATACACATTAAATGAAAACGGATGATAAATGTATTAATTTGGCCGGGAAAACCTATATTAATTACAAATCACCTCAGAATCATTGTTTTTGGAATCACCAAAATTATAGCAAATGACTAAATTCTGCTGAGAGTCATGTGCACTGCATTTTTTTTTTTTTTTAATTTTTTTTAAAATACATAGTATGAAGGCATTTGAAGAGCAATCCTTAGCAATTGAACTTTTTACTAACTACAATATTCTTCCTGGAACACATTAAAGTACTTTGAAATCTCACAATAATTTTATTCACTTTTCCCAAAACAGGAGTTTCCGTTGAAAGATCACAGAGTATAATATTGACTATGAAGATAACAAGCTATTTATCAAAGGGGACTTTTGAATGTGATTGATGTATGCATAAGGAGAGAGTTTACAAGTTTCATTTTTTTTCAAGAGCTTGGGTTGACCCTTGAGTATCAATACTTAATTTGATTAATTGACCATGTGAAATCAACTAAAGGTGAAACTTAGCTGAAACTTGAGTATCAATACTTAAGTTGATTAATTAACCATGTGAAATCAACAAAAGGTGAAACTTAGCTGACAGCAGGAAGAAAGGTTTATGAAATAAAGAATTATGATCTCTAAAAGAATATAGAAATATCACAGCTGATTGCAATCAATTGAGTTCAGTTATAGACTAACTGAATAACGGAGATAATGTCACTTCATCGCAATTAACTGTGACATTTATCTCAGTCAGGGCTGCTGAGCGTATGGGTAATAGTGCCAAAGATTCAAACAGGCATTAAATTTGGTCTAAAGCTGACTCTTTCATGTAAATACCAATGCCATGAGTTATACATGTAGCTATCTAGTGGTAAAGATACGGCAGAGGTATCACAATTACGATGAAAAGAAGTTCGTTATTTGATCATCTAATGTAATAAGGAAAATTCTAGCATTGCTCTGAAATTGCTTATGTATGCCATTAATAATTAATATTTAATAACTTGTTTAATTGCTAACTTAAATACTACCTGTTGCTTCTGACTGCTTGTATTTGTAAAAAGTATTCTAGTAAATAACCACAATGCCTTTTGCTTCCTGCTAATCTTTAACCACCAGCGTAATGAGAAAGCATTGCCCAGGGTGAGTGACCGATGATATGTCAGAACCTTAGATGGGCTTTGACCTATTTGTGCATGAATTGTTTTTGTTTTATTACCTGATCCTATAGTGTTTTGTGCATGGTTCAAACGTTTGTCCAGAATTTTAAATCTTTGTGTTTTTTTTTCACCTTTCGAAACACATCTGTCTTTTGTGAGAGGATATCTTTGATAGAAAGTCTCAATTGGCAATTTAAGAAATAAGCTTTTGAACAATCTTTATAGTGGAGCTAATCATTATTAAAGTTTGAGCACTGCATGAATTTGTCCAATTTAACCATTTTCTTGAACGCAATTTAATCTTTCTAGCTTCTCTTCCACCAATCGCATTTTAAGTAATGTCTAAATTTGGAGTATGTTCTTTCCTATGTTTACTCTGTGTTCCCATGCATCATTAAATTGTTTCATTGCAAGGAACACAAAGAAGACCCTATAACCAACTTTGTGTTGTAGATTGTACCCCTAAATTTAACTATTTTTGATTGATGTACTGTGTGCTAGGATCACATTCTATACTCACATTTGAGATTTATGTTCTTTTTTTTTCAGAATAAGCAAACATGATTCAAGATGGATTTTTTTTCATCATTACTCCATTACAATAAATACAATGAAACTTGATCAATATGACACTCGATATAAAGATGACAATATTTATATTTCATGAGTGTGCTGTCTGTGTTATACAAATGTATTTTGTCTTATTGGTTTGAAATTTTTGTTGATATTGTCAATTTGAGTAAGATGTCACTAAATGTTGCTTTTAATTGTTTTGAAATAAATATTAGATATAAAATGTTACTTATTGTGTTTTTCCTTTTAAAGTCATTTATTCAAAGACATCACATTGATAAACTGTCATTGTCATGTAAAATTTAAATCATTTGTCCCTCAATTGTTCTCATTCTTTGAAGGAAACTATAGTCTAGTGCTGAAATAAATCAGAGGTGTCGGAAGGCTCTGCGAGAAAAAAAAGGATTGGAGGGGCAAGTCATTGTGTGTTAAAATGGCTTGCCCCTCCAATGCTTTGTCTCCTGAGAGCCTTCCGACGCTTCTGAAATGAATATACGAATGATAGATATTGTACACATAAACTAGTGTTCAGTAAATGATTTCTGGATGAGCACAAGATTTGTTCAAGAATTGCAGTTGTTATTTAATTATGTTTGAGCTCCCTTGCAAGTTGATTGATGCCTCAATGTTGGGTTTAATGACTTTTTAAGACAATGAATATTCTGATTACTATACTCCATTATAAAGCACGTTGTACACATATGCTTGTGACCTTATGCTATCGAGGCTTGCAAGAGGGGATTCCTTTAATAAAGCTTTGAGGCTCTGACATTCTAAACCATTTTGGATATAGAAGCTGCGAGAGAGCTATATATACCCAACTCTGTGATATCTAATTTGTATTTCACTGAACAAGAGTACTGATATTTGCAACCATTCATCCCGAAAACCAACCATCCCAATAGAGCTTCCGTAGCTCTGCTATTGTAGGCTACATCTCATCAAGTATCTTGTATTATGTTTTCTAACAGTCAATTGAAGGATGTGAACAAGAAGTTAGTGTCCATCAAGCGAGACCAGCAAACTCAGAAGCGTAAGAATGCTCAGCTCCTAGACGATGCTAGGAGACGAGAGGGTGAACTCTCATCAGATACGCACCAGCTTCAGGTATTTCATTTCATTCCATTTCAACATGATATAACCTACTTCAGCCTTAGGCTATTCTTCTGCAGGTCTATGCGTACATATAAAAAAAGAAAACTTAAATATGTTGAGAGCATGGTCCCCACTCTACCTGGAAAAACTGTGAGTCACAGAATTTGAGAAAATGCTTCAAAAGTAAAGGAAAAGTCAGGGAATTTGATAAGAATGTCTTGGCTGTTATTTGCCACAACACATCATTGCCACAACCCATCTACAATGTAAATAGGTTGAAATAGTTAAAAATATTTATTTTGGAATTTTGAATTTCATCAAGGGAATGTTGTTCTCATATTATAGTGGGAACTTTGGATAATTTTTTGTTTTTTTTATATTTTTTGCTACATACATGTAATTTAAAATGAGTAATTCATGTAATACTGTTGTACTATGATAAAAAACTGTGTTTTAAAGTATCATGGTTATCAATTTCTATTGAAAAAACTTACTGATTTTGATTCTGTCAGAACATTGCCCCTTGAAAATTGAATGCTTAATTTTCTTCTTTTTCTTCTTCACGCCAAATGCTAAGTGTGCAGAAATGTGTGTTCTTTCTGCTGGTCTTTTGAAGGCTATGAGTCGAAAGTTATCCAAACCACAAATGACCACAGATAGCTCAATAATAACCACAAAATAATAATTATTTAGAAAGCCTTGAATGAAACATAATACATGAGTAAAAAGGGAAGTGGAGAAACTTTTAAAAATTTTTTCAAATGTCATTGTAATGACTCTTGTGATATTGAATTATTTCCATCTCAACTATCTGTTTACAATTCAATTCATTTTTGTTTTTCTTCCTTACTTTTTTTTAATACTTTTGACCTTTACAGGATATGGTGAAGGAGAAAGAAGATCGAGTGGAGGAGCTAGCTGAGGCTCTAAAGGAAAGTGTGACCATAACGGCAGACAGAGAAATGTTGATTGCACAGCAGACCGAATCCATCTCTAAGCTGAAGAAACAGGTATGACCAACAATGTTGTCATCACTTGATAAGAATACATATTTCTCAGTATAAAATTTTCCAGAATTGCATACATTGGCCAAAAACAAGCTCAACAAGCAAAGATCATGAATGTGGAAGAGCGCCACCTCTGTCTGGTTGACATCCTGTGGAAGAGTTGAAATTTGTTGAGTAAATCATCTGCATCTGTACATTTATTCTTGAAAGACCAAGGAAAGATTGTGCAATCATAATTGATGAAAAAATATTCATATAGAATAAAGAAAGTGATAGATCCTGCTCTATAAAAGGTAGATGGTGTGTTTGACTCATACTCTTTCATAACCCCATTGTCCAACCCCAACCCCAGTATTTTAGAAGAAAGTGTTATTTTAGTTATTTTGCTTTTCAGTAGAACAATATTTATAAAATATTGGATGGCCTTGAGGTTGATACAAGGAATATTGGACGAGGTTTGCACAAATATTGGACGAGTCGAAGACGAGTCCAATATTTTGAAAAGCGAGTTCAATATATCCTTGTATTGCCCGAAAATAGGACATCTAATATTTTTATTATTATCTATACAGAGGATTTTACAAATAGGGCCCCCACATTTTTTTAATCACAATGTTTTATTCATTTAGGATTCTCAACCCCCACCCCACAATTTTTGTTCTGGAATACAATTCTATTTTGAAAAAAAAAAAAAAAAAAAAAAAGTTGCCCCCCAAATCTGCCTCCCCAAAAAATGCCCCCAATTTTTTTCTTTCTTTTTTTTTTTTTTTTTTTTTGATTCTGAAAAAATTGGCCCCCACAAAAAACAGTGGCCCCCCAAAAGACCCCGCCTTCCAAAAAAAAAAATGCCCCACAGAAAAATTAATTGCCCCCCCCCCCAAAAAAAAAAGAAAAAAGAAGAAATTGCTAAAAACGCGTACAAATACAGTGCGCGCAATTCATTTGACGCGTAGGCCTAGCTCAAATGGGCTGAAGTGATTGTGACGTAACAACGGAATTAAGATAAATGAATTGTAACGTGTCGCTGCATTTTGGGGATTCCCACTCTTGCTGCCCAATATTTTCGATATTGGGCAGCGAGGACACAATATTGGGCGAGTTCAACAAACTTTGTAAAGTAGGTCAAGTTTGTGAAGTGCATCAACAAAATAACACTTGTATTTGGCCTCTAAAACCCTCTGTATGGATAATAATCACTTATATCTCTACAGTATTCAGTATTCAATATAAATTAAACCACTTTCATCTGATCAGTATTATGTTTCTCCTTGCTAGGATTGAGTAACTTTGTGGAAGCATGATTAATAAATTCTTGATTTTTCATGATTGTATGATATAGCAATATGTTCAGATGGATGAATAAAAAGCCATGTAGATATTTATTACTGTATCGCCATTTACAAAATCGTTCCTGGGTACACATAAGCTCAATTGTAGTCTATGTAAAGGAAAATAATCTGGTGTTTCTGGTCACCTGCACATTTTACCTATTATGGAGCATGTAATGATGATTATGCAATTAATTTTCAGGGTTTCATCTGGACATAATTTGACATGCAGTGACATCATATAGGGCCCCACCGCTCAAACTTTTGCAAGCCTCCACAATGTTACAAATTTCTTTTAATGAAAATAATGTTAGCTTGCAGTCACGTAATGTAGTTATTAATATATTTTTATTTTTATTTTTATTGAATGTAGCTTGAAGATGTGAGGAGAGAACTGGATGAAGTAAGAAAACAACTGTCTATGGCCAGCAACAAACTTACTACAACCCAAGTCCTTCTCAAAGAGAAAGAATCTAAACTAAGAGCTGTACAGGCTGAGGGAAGGAAACATCTAGAAGAAGCACTAGGAATGAAGTGAGTATTGGAACGATAACTGTGATTGGTTCAAAGTGAGACTTATATGAAAGAAGTGCATGCATCAATGATCTTAATGGGTTACTAACAATTTGCAATTGATTATATTTCTCTATGTTACAGAGCACATATCGTTCAAAGCGACCAATAGGTTTAAGTTGCAAAAAGGACAACAGTGCCCTGTAACATAAAGACCCGAATTCACAAACATGGTTTAGTTAGTCCATGGTCTAAATCAGGTGGTTTGTGAATACAAAAATTTAGACCATGGTCTAAATCCGTGGTTTAAACAATTGATTTAGACCATGGACTAACTAAACCACGTTTGTGAATTCGGGCCAATGAGTTACAATCAATCGTAAATTTGAAACGGCCATTCTGATTGGTTCACAGTGAGACTTTTATGCAAGAAGTCTATGCAACAAAGATCCTGATTGGCTACTATCGATTTACAATTGATTGTACTCTTTATGTTACAGGGCCCATATGGCTCAAAGCCACCTTTAACTCTCTTTGTGCTTTGTAGCCATATGGCTACATAATAATTATGTAGCCATATGGCTACAAAGCATAAAGAGGGTTAAGTCATGAAAAAGACAACAGATCAATTGAGAGGAGGGATCAGGTTATTCTGTATGGGATAATTACAAGTTTTGATATCATTGGATAGCTTTTTAGGACAAAATATAAAACCCCAAAATGAGTTTGGATGACTTTTTGTTGGTTGTTTTAAGATGGTGGTTGGTGGTTTTAAGATGGTGTCAAGATTCCAAAACCAATTTAGCAGCCCCCTTTTCCCCTCTGTGCTGTATTTATAACCTTCGGCATTCATATACTATTTGAGGGCAAGTCCAAGGTATTTCGCAACTCTGTCCCACGCGTACGGTTACTGACAAATAATTTACCATAACATAATTATGAAATGATACATCTCAATTATTCATGTTTTGGGTAAAGGTTAAGAACCCTTCCTCAAAACTTGAAAAATGATTGAGATGTATCATTTCATAATTAAGTTATGGTAAATTATTAGTCAGTAATGCGTGGGACAGAGTTGCAAAATAGCTTGGACTTGCCCTCCACCAACTCTCTGTCTCTAGACCTCTCCATTATTTTTTTCTCATTGACCGTTTACTCTCTCTTAAAGTCATTTCTTTGTGTAAGGAGTGTTGGATCCAAGCAGGGTGCAAGAGGCGTGAGCCATTCATATTTTTGGGGTGCAAAACACATATTTTTTCATCCACATTGAATGAACAATATTTGAATTATTTGTACTCTTCAACACTCACTCCCATTTCCATCCCTTTTTTATTGCCTCAAAATCCACAATTTTGAATTATCATCAAAATAAACAAAATACATTAAAGCCAAGCTTGAGTTCTTACAGCCAAAATAATTTGAGATAAAACTGTAAGATATGTCCTCACATTGTTCGATTAACATATACATATGCCTACACAAGATTATATTCACATTTCGATAATGATTTCAGAAGAAATATTGAGAAAATATTGAAACAGTCCGTCAATTTGAGGCTTGGAGTAGACCGCTCTATCGCCACAAGTCACGGCACAACATACACACAGAGATCCGGTGCGAATCGCGTGCACATGATATACCCGTAGACTTTCCACGTGGCCGTGTTAATACCTGGATGGGCCGTCCAGGTACAGAAATTACGCTTTTTATTTTGCTCTTTTCTCAGCAAATTCGCAATTTTCTGTAAATTCCTTTGGTATGTAGTATTTATTTCTTATGCTTGAGATTCTGGTATGAACAAGAATGTTTTGATTTATTTCATCATGACTACCACTCTAGATTATCTTTAATGTGTAGACATATTTGTTGGGTATGATAACCCCGGAATCTGTGCCCTTAAAGCAATGAGGTGTGTTGCAGTACCTCGACTTGATCCAAATTCAGGTGGCATACCAACCAGACCAGGTGTGGCCTCAATTTATCTCTTGCTATCAAATGAATTTGCCACCTGTTCAGACAAGCTCCACCTTTCCATGTGATTCTCTTCTCAATGATTTCAGCCCTGTTAAATAAAGTGAAATAGGCCAGATTGCAGACCAGAGGTGATATCAAGGTGTCATACTATGGAGTTAAACACTCCCAGTAGGCATACCAGTAGTGATTAACATCGATAGGACTCTCAGACACACCTAGTCATATTTCTGTTGATCTACAAATATTTCCAAAAAAAAAACACAGTTATATTCCAATCCAATCCAATCCAATGAGTATTTGCTGTAGCGCCTCAATATTCCTTGCAGTTGCAAGGTGCTTATTTCTAATGCTTCATGAAAAAAATAAAACTTTAGGATTAATTCTTGAATGAGCCTTTAAGTGATGATTGGGGTAACAGTTAACATTGAAATTTTTTTAGGGGGGGGGGGAAATGAACGGTTAAACAATCCCTTTAATAGAATGGGTATAGCCACCTTGCTCATGCGTGCTTGAGAAATGTATGCTTCTCCTTTGTCTAACACAAGGACATTCTGCAAATTCTGATGCCAACCAGATGCAGAGAGAAGTTCAACCTGAGGCATGACTGGTTACGACCATGAAAGAAGAGCTACCTGTCTTTATCATATCAAGGAGTGGATGTACTCTAGCGTTGCAGACGAAAGCGCAAAATGCTTGCAAGATTGATTTACCTGTAATAATTAGAAAGTGTTATAATACGCAACATTCCTGAATAAACATGTATTCAAACTTGCTGCTTCGCAAATTTCGCGAAAACGTAAAATTGCCTGAAAACGGTTTTTAAATGATTGGCAGCGCAGGATTGACTTCCTCACGCGTGCGCAATAAGGCTTATTTTCACAAATCAGAAGATTCTGCGTCATGGATGAGAATTCTTAAGCTCCTCATTCATAAATGAGGAAATCATGCAGCATCACTCCAACATTTCAAAGGATACAGAACCTGGAATGATGCCATGAAGGAAATTAGAGAATGAAGATCTATGAATGGTATACATGTAGATAGATGATAGCTGGATTATCTTATATTATCTCACCAAGGATTGATGTAAAGCTAGCTGAAACCTAGAGAAGCCATTCATATAGAACATGATATGAGGATCAATGAATGATAGGGTTAGATGAATGTGATAGGTGGATTATGTCATCATATCATCTTACTGGGGATTTGTATAGCTAGCTGACATGCGTTGAGTGCTTTATCAAGGTCATGCTAGGTTAAGAACATGAACATGATATCCGTTCAGTTACGAGCCAAAGGGGCGAAAGCTCAAGGTGTCAAATGGTGTGAGTTTATTGATATACTCTCCTGAATATTGTCAGACCAGCACTCTATAACACATTCTTGCAATCAACAGCAAAATGGCAATGGCAATTCAAAATGATTGTTGCATATGCCTTTTTGTTCAAAGGACCACTAACCAATTAGAATTCTTCTTTCAAATTTGGAATCAATTGCAAACCTTTGTGATACAGGGCAAGTGAGAGGACCTCTTCTAGCAAAGGGGGGAGGGGTAAATTAGGCACATTAGATAAGATGCTTCTATAAGGCAAGGCTTCACACTTTCTTTTTCCCGAGAGACGGAATAGAAGGTGAATTAATCGATCAGACTAACAGGAAGCAGATGAAAACATTTAATTTTTGAGGAAGTCGTTCTGAAAGTATGGAGTCACATGGAGCACTTCCATTACATGAAGATCAATGAATTATATGGGTAGATGGATGTGATAGGTGTATTATCTCATCATATTATCTTACTTGAGATATGATATGAAGTATGATGCATTTAGTTTAGTGAGAGGAGATAGGAGGAGATTAGAGGAAAGAGGTTAGATTGGATGCTTGAGATTAGATGCTTGCTTGATTGATTTGTTTCATCGAGGAAAGGGAGAAATGTATCTTTTGCTGAAAGCCGGAAGTGAGCATAAGATTAATGTAAAAGTCTTTGAAGTGCCATAGTATAGTGGTATCACTTGACTGGGCATGCAAAGGTCAGGGATTAGATCCTGAACATGGCACTTATGTACCTGAGCAAGGCATTTTATCTACATTTGCCTTTCTCCACCCGGGTGTAAATGAGTAGGCCTACCCATTATTCTTAAGTGCTTCATATTTGGCCTCTAAGCCAAGATCGGGGTCCTAATGTAGAAGCACCATGAATGTCATCCTTGACGAATCTGCATGAGTGCTATATAAGAAGCCACCATTGTTATTATTTATTATATTGCCCTTAAAGTTTTTTTTTAGAAAACTATAAGGGTGTACTGTAAGTTGGGACCTACAATTCACATCCTTCTGATCAAATATGTTATTCTACTTGTTTCGAAGCAAGTTCTAGCTGTCTAGGAAATCTTATCAAAGGCAAGTTGTTGTCTGCATATTATCTGTTGATAAAATCATATACAGATGACCTTAGAACATACACTTACAAACAAAGTTAACACCCCTCTAGTTGTCAAAAGATGATGTCACCTTATCAAACAGTGACCAAGCCCCAAGAGATATTTCAGCATTAGGTGTGTCTCATGAGGCATTGCTTCACTAGCTTGAGCTTGAGAAATAACGTGCTATTTTTGATCCGATGTATATATTTGCCGATCAGAGAATATCAAGCTTTTCTACCCCATTGGTGCGCTAAAGTGGGCGATATGTCAGCCAAAATGATCTTCTGCGTGTTTCCAATCTTGAGCTAATTTTTCAGATTTTGCTTGATATAGCGCGATAAATTGAGTGGTCCTGAACTAGCCTGAAACTTGAGCCAGATCTCATCATGCACAACATGTATCAGGCTTGTTTTTGCAAGCTCAAGGTCAGACTGTAAAGCTGGAGCTCGAGATGATATAACGTCAACTTCGGGCTTCAACTGGTTTGTTGTTTTTTTTCCCTGAGCCATCTCGATACATGCTATTTGTCAAGTTTGAGCAAGCAGATATCTCCTTGGTTTGAGCTAGTGAAACACCATCTATGGAGTAGGTCAGTCTTCAAAGATAATGCTTGTATATGAATGATGATGTGCTGTGATGTGATTGACATGAATGAATTCATTGAGATAACAACATTCCCCCCTAAGGTGCAAACACATCATTCCTTCATGTCTGTGCTGTATCACAATGTTTCTTATATGATGGTAGCATAGTTTACCAATCCTGCCTATTTTGTGTGTGGAATGTTAGATATTAAAGACAAGAGGTATGATGTATGGAGTGGTCACAACTGGTATAGTGTGGTTTATGCAATTCCCTGTCTGGCTACCAACTCCTGTAATTACTTGCGTTTCAACATCGCCATTTCGCTCCTTTGCCTGAAAAGATTTTTTGCCCTGCTGAATCATGGCATAAATTCTTGCCAAAACTATAAGAAGAAATCATAATTGTTTATCAAAGAGTTCATTGCATTTTCCTCTCAAATATTAACCTAAGATACAAACCTTATATGCACATCACACACATTGTAGGCATATATTACATGTCATACATGTACATGTATGTTGTGCGGTGGTCACAACACGTCATAAGTGCAACTCTCTACGACACAGAGAATTGCACATCGTAGATACGTGTAGTTGCATGTTGCACGTATGACATGTTGTGACCACTCCATAAGGAGAAAAAGGAATGTAGCATATCCCGCAGGTTCAAAAATATGTTGTTTTTGTTCTCTACAAACATGTCATAAGTATTTCACCAGCTTTTGTATTGTTTAGCTTGAAGCATAATAGACACCCAACATGTGCATCACCAATCATCCAATTTAAGTCGATTAGAACAATTCTGGTGTAGATCAGATATCATGCTTCATGAGCAGAAATGGAGAAAACACAGAAGTGTTGTATGATATCATACCTGTCAAACAAATTACATGTATGTAATTTGCTCTTATCTCTTTTCTACTCTTCATCTTCAGTGTAGGATAACTGTCCTTGTCTTTGTATGTTTGTTTTTCCATGTGCTCATGTTAATTCAGCAAGCACTGTGCATAATGTCACCTAGGAATGGGGGAGGGGTGGGGGCTAGGCGTGTTAGAATGCTTTCCTCACCAAAACACATTTCCATTTGTCCAATAAATGTCCTGAACTTGACCAGAAAAGTGACTGCTGTTATGTTAACTATGCCAAAAATGATGTGGACCTATTTATTTGGTCCTCGTTGTATTTAATAAAAAATAAAAAATGAGAGAAATAGAAAGTGATGGTGTGGCAAAAATCTGATTTAAGATAATAAAGGGGCTTTTTATTTTATTTTTTTTAAATCAGATTTTTATAAACCATTCATGCATCTGTCATACTAAATTTCTGCTTTTATTTAAACCAACATAAAAGCAGAGAGGACATTTCCGCAATATAAATCTAATTTGTAAATCTAGTGATCATAATAGATTAAATTTTCTTGAACAGACAAGAAGCCCTGACTGCAGCCATCGGTGAGAAGGATGCTCATATCGCCCTCTTGGAGCTGAACAGGAAAAGCCCTAAGTCATCGGAAGAACTCAAGCTTCTAAAGAAGGAGAAAGATACTCTGGTACAGCAACTCAAAGATGAGGTAGGTTGGGGAAATTATCTTGTGGGGAGAAAATGACATTTAAATCTGGTTGTTTTTCTTTGCATCTAGTAATTGACAGTGCAATTTACTTTATTTTCCTCTTTCAATCTTTTGTTATTGCAGCTAAACCAGTTTCACAATTGGGTTATTCAATCACATGTGACTGAACTACATGTACAGAAGGATTATTAGATTTAAGAGAAGCACATAATATTTCATGAGTTATGTACGAAGCAGCATACATGTATGCTTAATTGTCATATACACTGATTATACATGTGAGTCTTCTGAAGAAAACAGTACATTATAAGTAAATAGGAATTGTCTTTCTTTTAGCATTCCTGTAGGAAAAATGAATGCATCCAAATTGAGATTTTTTTTTTATAATTTTTTTTATTCAGCTGTTTAGAAGAGATATAGGTCATCCAGTTTTTATAGGTAGGAATGATTGACAGGTTGTATATTACACAGGAAATACTCCAATGAAATTAACATAGCAGGTATGCAATTGACAAAGTAGGTATGTAAAATATTGTAAGTTACAGGAAGGAAATGTGAAATCAACACGAAATCTACCAAGAGATAATTACTTGCTAAAAAATTATAAACAAGGAGGAATGTGTTACTTACACTAAAGTTAATTGCTTTTACACAATAACAATTTTCAGAAGGAAGGTTTTGGGACTAGTTTGGGATGGGTTTGAAATGGATATGAGACAGTTTTGAGACTAGTCACAGAGACGGCTCAGAGACAGCTCATGTGTCTCTGTGACATCTCATGAGTCACAGGAAAATCGAACATGCTTAAATCTTCAATTTTTTTCCGTCTCGAAGACGTCTTGGAGGCGTCTCCGAGAAGGAAAAATAATCTCATTATTTTGTGACATTTATGAACAGGGATTATGATAAAACGCTTTAAATACCAATTTGAATTAGGAATATTGTGCTCTATCAGTGCTATATGAATTGGCTTTGTAATTTGATTCACACCACAATATGATGCACCACGCCGTACCCCGGGGTACCGTTGTACCCCGGGTTCCCTCGTTGTGTAGCACCACCTCGTGCCCATTATTATGTAGTCTTCTAGATTCGTCGCCGATATCGCGATAGCGCTAACGTTGTAGCGCCATCTCGTGCCCATTATCAGTATAGTCTTTTCGAGCGTATACGAATGCCACGCGTCCCCACTCACTTGATTTCGCGTTACTTCATAATAACAATGCTTTAATTCTAAATAATTCAGTAACATGATTGTGTTTCTTCGTTGAATGTAAGATTTGTTTGTGCTATTACCAAACACACTATCATTCATTCACTCCATACAAGAACATTAAGGAAAAAAATATAAGCCTGACACTGTCTTGGATAATGAAAAATTTAATTTCAAATCTCATTCAATATTAACAACTTTAACAGAGTACAAAAGATTGATAAATTGCATGCATTTAACAAACAAGAATTATTTTTTATTTTGTTTTTACTCAAATTTATTTATTTTTTAAATTTTGGGAAACCAGGGTACAGAGCTAAAAAAAAAATAAATAATTCAACAGAACGGTGATTTATTTTTTGGTACCCCAGGGTACCAAAAAGTGCATCATATGTTGATTGATTGTGAGTACCTGCATAATAGGTGAAAGTAATTTTCTTTGAAATACTAATTGGATTCACTTAATGCTGGCTAATAAGGAAACCATAGTTAGCTTTCTCAGTAATGATTAAACTCACAAACCATAGAAAATACAGAGGGTGCAATGATCTTTGTCACAATAGTCGCATCTAATTTATTGCTAGCGACTCATAATAAGAGGGGGTTGTTCAATTATGCAAAAAATGGAAACTGCATTATTACAGTTCATGTTATTTTTTAAAAATAAATTAATGAGTCTATCCAAGCTCTAGAATTCAGGCATAATCATCAGATAATAGATTTCATTATTTGATGGTAATTGAAAAAGTTTTAAAACATTTTAAAAAGTTTTTTTTTAAAATTTAGTTTTTGTTTTATGAACCACATATACTTCAAGGTTGAGTGTTGATAGGATAATTAATTTTCTTAATATAATAATGTGCTAGTGTTGACTGTTAAAATGTATGGATTCAACAATTTTGCATTAATTCATTGATGACTAAAGAAAAAGTTATCTTTACAGTTTTTAAACAATGACTATTCTAGTTCATGAATTTATTATAGATTTTACAGCATCTAGTAAGCTGTATCTCTTTTCTGAAAAATTGGCATTTTATGAAATAAAAACTTTATTAAGTTTAATCTTTAGATATCTGAGGCTTGTATTGAATGGTTTGAACAAGAACTATAGATGTAGAGGGGGATAAATCAGAATGCAAACATCATGGTGGCCATAAATAACTCAAATGTTTTCCCAAAGACATAGTTTGTGCTGTGTGTCTACATAGCAATGCCCGACCCTCACACTAAAACATTCAATCAAGGGGGTACTCCCTCGAGGAACAACCCTAGACAACATGTTAACCAATTGAGGATTAAAAAGTGGAAGGGGGCTTCCATATCCCCTTTCTTTATTTTGTGCTCTCTTTCCTTTTTATTCATCAAGAAGTTCATATTCGAAGTTTGTCTTTTCCATGGATGGGAGGAGGGGTTTTTGGTGAATTTCTATCAATCTTTTAATGTACACCTCAGGAATGATTCACAAAAACCACTGTAGGATTGAAATTTAAATGTTTGAATGAACCCCCCCCCCTCCCCTTTATGCAAGAAATGAGCAAACAATTTCCACTTTTACAATTTTTTAGATTCTTTTTCCTTGAAGCCTAAAGCTGAGCCTACCTGGTCATGCCACTTCTTGCTTGTGGAATGTCTTATCGCCATTCCCTGTATAATTGAACAGGATTAAAAATTGGCAGTGATGAATTTGAGAGCCTTGGATGTTGTAAGATGCCAGTCCCCACAATTGGTGGCCTTTCTTCATCGTGCTAAAAGTCTAGTTTGAATTCCAGCATGCATCGTCGTTGCGGTTTGTTGGCAAATAATGTTCGAGATCTATCAAGTATCATTATTGATGTTACAGACAGCATTACGCATTTCAAATATCTCATTTGCTCTTTAACTTGTCATGATTATTCAAGTAGATGGACATTCCAACAAATTAATTCTACTCATGGTCCTCATCGCTTATTCTTTAAATACATTTTGAAATGTGGCTGTCTCTATTTATATAAATAGTTTATTAAGGGAAAATTGTATGTTTGTATTTTGAAAGTAATACAGAACATTGTTCAGGTTCAGGGGAAATTGTTTCTTGTGTTGCATTTATATGAATACTTACAAGAGGTTGATTGCTTTTAATTAATTATGACTCTTCAAATTCTAGATATCTTTTTGTTAAAAAGAAAAGAAAAAAATTAAAACCTTTTAAAGATTTTATTTTTACTACAAGCAGAAACCTACATATGAACAAGTATTCAGGATTAGTTCTACTTCTCGAAAAGAAGCTAAAAAGTAAAAGAATTTAGATCTCAGTATTTTAGTGCCCTACAGTTGAAAAGGGAATGTTATTTCTGTCAATATTGTGACATCTTATTCTTCTAATATCATCTCATTTTATTCCATTAATCTCTTCCCAACTGAATATATTAATCTTGAAGGAATATAACTCATCAGGTATTGGTCCAGCAATAAATATAATCAGGGGTACATTCCAATGTTATAAGCATGTCAAGATAGTATCTTTGAGTCATTAATCCATATTGGCTTCGTAGGAAAAGTAGTAAACAGATATAAGAAGAATGGGACATGGAGGGAATACTATTTGTTTCATTGGTCCACCTGTTTAGGAGTCTTCACATCCTTACTAAGATTGAATATTGTTACCCCCAAGCACGTGCAGTTTGAAATGAATAAAATATACAAAAGTGGTGAGCAGTCTAGCTCTTGGAAGCTCCAAAAGAAAACAAGATTATACAAAAAGTTCTTGTCAAATGAAATGTTGAAAATAAAAATGTTAAGAATCGTTTTGAAAAGTGAGTTTGACACCCATTTTTGTTTTTATTCTTATGATTCTTTGCATGGAACTTGAAGCTTTAAGCATTGTATGAATAAAAATATTAAGATTTAATATTTAATTTTACTTTCATCTTTTCCTCAATTCTTGTAACAAGTTTGCAAAAGAGATGACAAATATACTCAAATGATAAGTTTAGTTGTTTCATTGGGATGCCAACTGCCTCAAATTTCTTTTAATGCTTATAATTTGAAAATTGACCTACATTCAAATAGGCGATGCCAATAAGATACAGTGCTGTAAATAAAGAATTCATGTTGAAATAGTACTTTGTCACATTTTCTCCAAGTAATGATACGGACTTGTGTCATCTCTTATCATGATGAAAGGAAACTACAATGTTGAGAAAATCAAACATATCCACATTATTTACCCATATTTAGGTCACCAGTCACCGAAGTGTCTATGCCCAATCTGTTTAATAGAACCGAGATCAGTATAACAGGGAAGTAATTTTGGTGCGCTGAAATTTGCTTCAGGCTTTATTTCGTCTAAGATGTAGGGGCTGCGTTAGGATTTTATATTAGGTTATGGTTTAGGTAAAACATTTAGTACAAGTTAGTCATTTGACAAGTGTTGCGAATTGACTGCGGAACAATAGTTGCCCGAGCAATGCCGCAAAACTATGCACTTATGCTGCAAATATGTATTTTAAAAAATAATTTAGTACACCAATGGAGCCTAATATCTTTAACCAGTCCAGAGAAAGTGACAAACTGTCGTGTCATATTAGCATTAGTAATTACAGCTGTTCTCACCAACAATAATACCATGAATGACCGGTGAGTGATCCTTAACAACGTTCCAGAACTAAAATAATTGAACAACAGTCTATCAAAAGCTGTGAATGAAACAATTATTGAAGTGACCAGCCTGCTACAACTTATTATCATCAAATATTCCATCTAGATTGTATGAATGCTTGACCCCTTTGTTCAGCCAATCTTAAAAAAAAGAAGAAGAAAAAAAAATCCAGGAAAACGAAGGAGGACAGAAGAAGGACATGTAGGGTAAGCCTGAGGGGTACTCTCAAAGAAACTTGGTTATTGTGATTGTTATGATGGCGACTAGAATTCCCATGGTTGCCCAAATGCCAAATTGATTTGCTGATTGGCTTTGAGTGGTGTAAATTACTTGGTTAGCACTGGCATATGGCTCTGTAATTTCATATTTACTATGATGGGTCGTAACAGGTGCAGTATAAAGGGTGACCTTTTAATGTGTTATGTATACTCATAGGGGTGTCTTTCTACGCCCTCATAGGGGTGTCTTTCTACGCCTCTTTATGAACCCTCTTTTTTGGGGGGAGGGGGTAACCATGTCTACAGGATTTCGGAAAGTGTTTTTTGCCTGGGTGCCATAAAGAGATGATGATATATAGAATTTTGTTCTTGACAAATTATTTATGAAATCAATCAAATCTGAAACAATGCAAATGTATTTTTTCCCTTGGAATTAAGAACTATTACTTTAAAATTTTACATTGTAAGTTTAAAAAAACCTCTCCACTGTCCCTTTAAAGTGCATATAATGACAGCATACATAATTTACCCATCTCTTCAGGCAGTTGTTATTCACTGAAATGTTTCGAGAAAGACAAATTGAGTATGGCCCACCCTGTAGACAAGTTTCTAACATGATAATAACTAACAGTGTGGTGTCGCACCTGTTTAAATTACCAGATAATTGGCCTGATCAGCATGATACAAACCTACAATGTTGAGTTCATGTCTTTTGTGGCTCTAAGCTCTATCTCCTAGGAAAAGTAATGCAGAAAATTTGGTGGAAGCACACTAAAAGAAGGAGTAGAGCTTAGACAATGCGTTAATATCACCAAACAGTCAAGCAAAACTGAATATTGCCTGTAGATGCTCTTTGATAAATATAGTTGTCCATCTAGGAAATCAATCTAATAATAATAATAATAATAATAATAATAATAATATCTGGTTATTTATATAGCGCTTTTCCAGTTAAACTTCTCAAAGTACTTTACAGAATATTATTATCCCATTCACAGGATCAATTTTCTTCAAGTTACCCATGTAACGAAAGCCAAATTGTTTGATATTCATATATTACATGTTCAAGATAAAGTTTTGATGCATTTAATCAGAGTTAATTCAGATAGATTGAAAAATCCAAATTAAGCAGTTTCCAAACAAACCTAATATTAAAACTTGTTGACATGCTTTGTTATCTTGGGATAGGCAAGTAAAACATGTACAATACAATTTTGAACTAAAAACATACACAAAATATCAGAAATTAAACCATCCAAGTTTGGAAACTTTCATGATTATAAAAACTGCTTTTATGAATCATGCTGATTGCATAATAAGAAAATGTAACTGTGGCAATGAATTGACATACCATGATCATCATGGTGTTGACATGGCATCAAATGAAGACAAATTTGTCACGCACATGATAAGTTTTTGTTTTCTCTGACAAACACAAATGGAGACAAATTGAATTCACAGCTGAAAGTTGTGTTACAAGTGATGCCTTCTTGGTGATAGCATAGTTATCTATTGGTGCTGTTCACATACATGGTGTATACAAATTTTTGTCTTCTTCCGTCCATCTTAGTCCTGATATATTTCATTTCAAACTTTGTCCAGACAATTACACAAGAAGGCCATAAGTACACCTTAATGTACTACCGTACTTGGACGAGTATCATGAGGATACTGATATATGACAAATAAAATATACATGAGGATGATTTACTAGTTAATAATTATGGTTCTCAAGAGAAAGTGAAAGGGGTAGGATAAGGAGCATCGGATGCAAAATACCATATCTGTGGATAATCTAAAAAGTTTTGAAAGGGAGAACAAAAGAGTTTTGAAAAGTTCCAAATAATTTTAATACTATATCTGTAGCTTCATCATCCTCATTCACAAAATGATCGTCTATACCAGTCAATTTTTCAAATAGGATTTCACTTAATGTGAAGGGTGCTATGTTGTTCCCATGTCGTGTTCCTCTAGTCCACCATTATCTGTCTCTCAGCATGTAAACCAGGTGCTGGTACCGGTAGAGTAATTGGGAGATGTGATTTCTCTCATCTTAAGATGTTTACCAGGAATTTAAAAGTAAGGTTCAAGGGAAATTGTCTTTGACAATGTTACTGTATCAGGTGCAGGCCATTATGCGGTAGGTAACTCAATTTACCCCCTTGTTGGACGAAAATGTTGTAAGATGATATGTTGGATGGTGATAGGTTTTGATTCCAGTCAGAAGATGGAGCAAGACTCTTCCAGATCATACAAGAGAATTAAAGGAGGAGTGTTTGGCAGAGGGTGAGAGGGTTGACAGGAAATGAAGACATGGTCATGGTCATTAACAGACACGACATCATTTTTTCCCTCCAAGTTTGGTGTTGTTGGTACGATTTTTGTACGATGTTGGCACATCACCACAATGATAGGACTGGTCTTGAGACAAGCCTCATTTGGTGTTGAGCTATCAGTAATATGATTTGGACCATATTTAAAAACTTAGATTACGTGTTTGAGCTATGGGAGGCAATCTAATTTGCACCTCCAACACCCTATTATCACCCAATTATATTATATTTTGGTTGTTCAGAACATTTTGAAAGCATAGTGTTTGAGAACAGAAAGCGATTTATCATTTAACTCTGGAATTGACCATGTGTCAATAGAAACAAAATGCCAACAGAGCAATGCTTCCTGACAAAATTATTACAAAATAATAGGTGAAGATACACTTAGGTCCCATAAAGTAAATGGTCGTAAAACAACATAAAACATACTTCAAAGAGAAGTTGTTGATGTCATCTTTGAGAATAACAATAAATTCTATTCCAATGCCATATTAATTGACCTTTATTATCTTTTTAAAAATAAATAAAATGTTATGATTAGTATTGTTTTAGTTTGATTCATTGCATGATTTTTTTTGTTCCTTTTGTTGTGTGAATGTGACCTAGGCATACTGGCGGTTGCAGGTATCTTTAGATAGAAGGGTGCAGCATGTTCCCAAACTTCTCAGTGAGGTTTGTCCATGGTTACCAGTTATCAAATCAAATATCGCATCATACTCAAAGAATTTATAGCTGTAGATGAATAGTATCCTTTAGCCATCCATATTGTATGCCATTTCAAATGAGAAAATTATGCTGCTATTAAACTTTTTGTCATATTCTTTTGATTTTATGGAATTTAGTTTACTATGCTAGATATTGACAGTTTCAGATTGAAGATCACAGTGTTCATCAAATTACAAAAGATTTTTGAAGCATGTAGATTTGTTAGCTCTACAATTTTCCAAACGATATGGATACCGATACCTTTTATTCTGGTGATTTCTGATTATATATTCCAAATTTATTTTTCGTTTATCCTTGCTTTAGATACATATTTTATTTAGCAGATACATAGTGCATTAGTCTTCTGTATAACCTGGGACATATATGAGGTGCTAATAATACTTAGTCCTGCTTTATATTTCCAAATTTTTCATACTTAATAATAAAGCGAGGGAATTTGAGGAGCATCTATATCTTGTGGTTGTAGTATTTCATCTTTTATGTTTCCAGTTTGGCTTCTTTCTTTTGTATGTGTGCAGGGATTGAGGAGGAGTCATGTCATATATTAGAACCTCGTCCCTTTTAGTCTTTGTGTGTTTTAATATACCAGGTAGTCATTTTTATGATATTATTCCTTCTATCCATGTCAATATTAATATAACTATATTCATCCAAAGTTATATTAGTATAAATGTTGTTTCGTCATATTTTTATTCCAGGAGAAATACTTTAATGCATTTCAGTGCCCTTAAAATACTTATGAACAATTGCAAGTATGAAACCACCGTTCTTATTGTTTCAGAGTGAGACTTTTCTGCAACAAGTGTAACAAGGACCCTGATTGGCTTCTGTCAATTTGCAATTGTTTGTAAATTTTTGTATTAAACAGCCCTGTTCCACCCGTCCCATCTTCATTATTATATAACTTTTAAGACCCTCTCAAGTTTTTGTTCATGAGGAGACTTGATCTTCAAAAGCTAGTTATATTGTGTTTCAATAAAGTTCAGGCTACCCCAAAGCTCGATTGTAATGTCATCTGACTCTGGGGTCAATATGACATGTAGCTTCTGTACTTGTAGGTTTTGTGGTAGTGTACGTTTCAAAGCCTCGTGTTAAGTCGTAGCTCCAATATGAATTTAGTAAACATTATCTTCAGTGAAATTTGGTCTTGTCGCTTTTTTTTTGTAAAATTACAAGATCTATATGGAAACGGGCAAATTAAAAGTATGTCACATTTGTCAACAGCAGAATGGCAGAACCAGGATTTTAAAATGGGGGGGGGGGGGGTTGTTAGCAGCCCAAAAATGGAAATATTGGGGGGGCAGCTGATATATTCTCATTTTAACATAGAGTGCTTTTTAAGTTATAGGGGGCATGCTTCCCCACATAGAAAAACCATTGAGATCTATCACATTATCGGTACTATAATAAAGAAGGAAAAATAAAAACAAAGTTTCAAAGATTTCAAAGAGAGTAAAGTTGTACTCTTTAGTAATATTTATTTATCAAGTATGTTCCATACTTGCTGACTCTATACACATTTTACTGAGGTTTGCACAGGATTTGTACTGGAGTTTGTGAACTTTAATTTGTCCCGTAGGAGAGTAGAAATGGGTTGAGACACAATCATGTTTTTATAAGATATTACCAAACTTGATAGTACTAGTATTCAATCAAATGAATTCGAGTAAGATCAATGATGGGGTGTCTGTGCATGTCAGACTAGTGTTTTCTTGTAAAGTGAGAATGCCAGGTTTAGTTTGGAGGTGGTAGTAAACAGCCCATCTGATGTGATCATCTCTATCATCACAAGGATTTGCTATCCGGCCTACAAGGGACCTTTCACAGATGGCATTTAAAAAATTATCATTCTGCCAAATTGAATTTCATTGGTTATAAAAAAAAGGAATGTTTTTTTCTCTTGAACTTAGGAACACTTTCATTTTATGTCACCAAGAACCCTCATACCTTTTAAATCTTTGCAAGTTAACAATTTATCAATTCTTATATTGCCTTCTGCCAAAGTTGACCTACTGTAGGCTCCCTATAGTAGGCTCCCTATAGTTGTCTGCTATCTCTAAGATAAGTGATGGAGCTGATGTGAATGGACCTGTTCAGGAATAGAGATAGTATTGCAAGATACAACTTGTCGGACTGGGTGGTCTTAATGTAGCCTAAATAGATAGTAGCAATCTTAGCAAAGTGATGGAAACATGTGTACTTTTTTTTTTAGAAAGCCAATGAGAAATTTATGTCTCTATTTTACATTTATTTGCAATTTTTTTGCACTAATTTGGGAAACTAATGCATAAATGATCTCCCTGAAGAATGATAGCTTAGGTGGAAAGCCATTCTCTTCTTTTTCAAAAATAAAAAATGATAATAATAAACATTCAATTGCATATTTTTGGTATCATTTGGTTGATTTCCTATATAGATTTCCATCCCAATAAACTCATTACAGTGGCATACTTTTACATTGACCTTCAATACAATAATCAATGTATGATCATTCTTTTTTTTAAATTATTTTCCTTGGCATTCCCTCTGAACTTCATAATCTGTTTTGGAAATCAATCATGACTTCGAAAATTAAATAAATAGATTATCATATCATTTTTAGGACATTTTTAAAAATACATATATGCTATTTTTCTTAATGTGTTTGCATATATGACAATTATTTAGATTTACACATTAAAATCACTTGATGTGATGAGAAACACAGGAAACCATATAACAACCGTAAATGAAAATCTTTAGAAGAGATGCATAAATGTTGATATAGTGTTGCCATGATCTTAGCCATTTTCAAATGAGTTTGTTACTCATGAAAAGAGACAGCAGGTCTCATGGAGACATGTAGTGCCTGTGGGATATTGACAAAGATGTCAACTTGACATTGTTAAAGAATTTGTAAATAAGGCAAATGTGATACTGTAAAGTTGCATGGAAGTTGTTCCACCATGTAGAGTTTCATTCCATCCTCTAGGAACCTTTATTTTCATCTCCTTGCTTCTAATTATTGGATAATCTTCAAATATTCCCTATTTGTTCTATTTCATATATATTTGTCTTGGTGGAGGGGTTCAACTATTAATGTTCACTCTACATGTACAACATAGCTCCTATCAGTTATTTATATATTAATATCTAAACTTCAAGTGAAGAGATTTGGCATTACTTTATGTAAATTATCTTTATGTATTCGTTGCCTTTGAGCAGAGTGAATGAACAATAAATATGGAGAAAAATGAAAGAGGAAGAAAGTATGTTTTATGACAAAGAGGTTAGTGGAATAAGCCGTTTGACGATAAATCATCTGAAGAAAAAAAAAAGAAGAAGAAAAATGGATACGCAGAGAATCTTCTGCCAAGGAGGTTGTTCCCCTCATCCAAGAGGGATGGATCTATTGCTGCAGAACTTGCTGTAGGGGAGTAACCAAACAGTACCACTAATCCCCCTGTCCTTTGGGGCCCTCCCCTGCCAGGATACACACTCTTTATACTTATTCAAGGAAAAGTATCTTTCAAGCAATGGACATATTTGCCCCTTTTCTTTGTTTAAACAACATATTTGCCATATTTATGTGCTCCCTTACCAGCATGATTTCTGTTTTTACAAATCAGCATTCATAGTTATTCTTTTAAACAGATCGTCAGGTCTTCTGGTCTTGGTGTAGCCACCTGTATTTCTTGCCTCTCCTCACTTTCAAAGCAGTATTTCACCTTTTACTGATTAGTCCTTTATTTCAGTTCTTTTTCAGGTTTCATTCTTACGGGATATTGGAAACTGTATCCACAATTATTATTCATCTGAGATATTGTTACCTTCTCTTTGACATCGGGTGCAAGAGAGTTTTGGTACTATCTCAATTTCAAGTTCATTTGTATTTGAGGGTCGTATACCTTCTTTTGCTACTCAAGTTCAAATCATTGCACCAATCATGTCGTAGCATGAGATGGAAAATGAAAACGTGCAAATAGATATTCCTTGAGCATGTTATGGTTGGTGCCTGCATGCCCGCAGCAAACATGTTCCCTGGGGAGGTGATATGATGCTATGGGATATGTAACTGATTGACCTCAAGGGGGATGTTTGTGTGCAGTATGGACCATTTCACTTGCCACCTCCACGCTCAACTTCACTATCATCAACAAAACTAGGAAATGTATGCCCTGTCACATCGTATCTGCTTGGTATTCAGGCATTTAGGACCCCTCTCCCTCAACTCCCCATCTTGAGCTTGTACCACCCCTTTCTGATATTAGGGCCTACATCTTTCCTTATCTTAACCATGGATTGTACTTAACCGTGACTGTTCTCCACTTATTATAGGATGATATTATGGCCTACATCTTTCCTTATCTTAACAATGGATTGTACTTAACTCTGACTGTTCTCCACTTATCAAAGGATAATAAAAGACTATGCCCAGTCATCTGCTTGATATACAGACACTTAGGCCCCTCTTCATCAACTCTCCATGAATCTTTTCTTTTACTTTTTCATATTACTGGTTTCAAAACCAGGAGATGTTCTAAAAACACAATTTTGAAAATAGGTTAGTGCCTCAAGCCTCAATTCATGTAAATATTCTGGAAAAAGACAATGTGCATGAATTTAGCCCAATGTGAATCCAATTTTCCTCAATAAGATACCCTTTTTTATCCCACAATGAAACTGGATTGCCAGATGACTCTGACAAATTGGTAAACTGGGTCAGACTCAAAATTTATCCTATTTTGCTGTCTATAATTTAACCTACGATCAATTGCATGTTTAAACATTGTCTAAATAGAAATCAGTTTGAATTACCCATTTAGCCCTTTACATCCAGGTGTATTTTCTCTGCTTCTGAACGAGATATGATATTGACCTTGAGCAACAGACTTCATTTACCCATAATTCAAACTTTTATTCAAATAAAATCCAGCAAAATGCATAAAATTAACCATCTGAGTTATATATTCTATGGAAGTTCAACTACTTTGAGGGAGTAGAAATTTGTAAAGTAAGAAGTTTAAAATTAATTTTTAAATACCAACATTGTGTCATTTATTTATGAGAAGGGTTTGTAAAAGTAGACTAGTGACGTCTCAAGTCCATGGGAAGGTATCCAAATAGTGGTCTAAACTGCCTCTAGGGAGCTGCACCCTGTAAGGTTAGAGGTCAAAGTAGCGGTCATCTGTCTACACCTAACAGAAGTATAGACTTGGCCTGTCAGATATTATTGTCTTCATTCAAAGTCCAAGAAGAAGATATGAGGAATTTACTCAAAAGTGAGAAATCTTGGAATGTCTCTAAAGTGAAGATAAGATAAGGTTGATACTGGAAAGTCTAGAGATCAAAAACTTTCATGAGAAGTGGAAAATTAGAAAATTTCTATTTTTATTCTTAAGATAGTTATTAAGTTTATTTTACTATCTTATTACTATTTATTTTACTTTTTTTATTATACTATAAGAACCAGTTTATTATTATTATTATTATTATTATTATTATTATCTGATAAATATAAAAGAAATCTTGCCTAAAGTGCGTTGATAGAAACAATTTCCTCACTGGTTCTACCACAGAGTCTGTGACGTATTAGCCGCATGTTTTCACTTCCGAGCTCGTAATCCCATAGAAATAGATCTGAAACCAATCAATTTTCATCTTGTAGGCCCGAGGATTGTCTATTTATTCAGTTGTAGGTGTGAAATTCTGAGAGGGGAGTGTTTATGCCCCCATCTGATTCCCGGTGTTGTCTAGTCAAGACTTCTGGGTCAGAGTGTTGATTTCTTGGGGTTCAAGGAATCATCCGCCTATGTCAAAGATATGTTCGTAGGGAATGACTCAGAAGGTCGTTAACTTGTATTTCTTTACACAGACTCACCGCCCTTCTCGCTCTCATCTGACATGTTAGTATTATATGAAACTTGAAAAGGAGACAGAGAGTAAGATACTCACAGAAGAAGATAGACAGATAAAAATATGATAATAATAATAACAATTGTAGATTTATATTGCACAATTTCTATGTGAATGTACTCAACTGTGATTCGAACTGTGTACCTTGTAATCTTCAGTCCGTTGACTTATCCACTTTGACCACTCCACGTCAACATGATACAAGTATAATATAGTTGGCTTGCATGAATGCATTTAATAGAGTTTTTAAGAAACATGATCATGATCATAGAGAACACTATTCACAATCATGTGTATTACAGGCGAAGATTTTCAGTTAAATCCAAGGTAGAGAACCAATTGTAACCATGGCATTAGGCATGCATTCTTTATCTTCTCCAAACCTTCAATGAAGATAAAACATGTAGAGCATGATGTCAAGAGGTATCAGCAAATGACATGATTCTACTGACCCAATGTCAAGCAATGTATGATAACGATTAAAAATAGAAGTGGCACATCATCTCCTAGTATCAGAAGAACACATCCAGCCCCCTGAGAGAGGGCTTGTCCCGATTCATATGTTAGGTTTAGGTCACTTTTTCAGGATAAGTTGTATGTCATGCTGTATAATAGACATTCTTTGTCTTTATACATGTCTTCATGTCATATTAGAGAATTAAAGATTGTGTCTGGTGTGTGATATGCCAACTGTTAAGTGAGAGACACACAGCTTTGTTCCAAAACTTTGGTACAAACTCAGTGACAATAGACTCACGCTTTACTGGCTGTCCATAGGAAATGCTTGTTAACCATGTACAAACTTTTTACCATAGTTTTGGTAAATAAAGGCCTGTGTGTTTCACATTGGGTATTGGCATCAACAGCATACTGTACCTGGTTACCACAGTATTGTTATGTGTCATTCTGTAATGTGTCTTGAGAAATATAAATAAGGTATGCCATACATTGCATTTATTAGAAGGCAGCATATATTTAGCAAAAATTTATTGGTGTATATAACCAAATTAGATAATATTTCATATTTTGACATTTGATTATAAATTGAATATGGAATTTGTCAAATTTTCCCTTTCTGAATATGAAATACTTAAATTATTCTATGTAGTAGTTAGTTTCTTCACTATATTTTTTGCTATGCATATAAGCTCTGCCAATTATATTATGTTGTGCTATGGAACTGGGTTAAGAGATGAACGCCTTCTTTTCCAAACTCCGTTGAGTATAGCTGATTCATATTACAATTTCCCCTCTAACATTTCAATTTTTTGTTTGTGGTTGAATAATAGCATCAATTTTTCCCTTCTATTTCTACAGACACAGAAGAGGATGAAACTGCTTCACAACCACAGTGATAGCGACAAGTCTCCACTCATGGAACATTCTCCTATTACACCTGAACAGGTAAGATACTTACTCAATCCTATATCCATTTACTGAGATAATAGACAACAATCATCTTTATCTCATTAAAAGTAAGTTTTAACACAGCTTGCATCGGGTGGATGCAAGCATTTATGATTTGTTGTGGTTGGACATGGATGCTGAAACAGTATATGGCCATCTTGCTTCTGTGTTTAAAAAAAATGTGCACCTCCTTGTGTTTGATGCAAGGATTTTCTGCGAAAGCCGGTGCAGATAAGATGCAGAGAGGTTATAAATACAGCATTTAATGCACCATCGATCTACAGTCTGTGTCAAAAAAAATGGTACAGTTGGAAAAAAATTATTTAGGTGTGAAATATTTTCAGATAATGTGTGTATGTGGTACCAAAATAAAGCCAAATGATTTTTCTTGCTGATGTGCTTTGTTCTGTATAATTTGCTTTCGTAAAACAAAAGTTATGCTAAATTTTGTGCGACGAGGAACAAATCGAAATTGAGCACTTTATGGCCATTATGCGAAACCTATACACAATGGCATGGGATGGCGTGCAAAAAATGGATTTTTTTTTTTTTTTTTTTAATTGTAGAAAAATAATCAAATTTCAAAAACAATGACACCAAATGTGATGAAAAAATTGCAGGTGAAAGTCTGATCTTCCTGCTTTATGAAAATACCAAATAATAGCAGGTTGTGATTAAACTTCATGCTATAAAAAAATGTTTTCCACTTGTACCATTTTATTTGACACAGACTGTAGTTAACTATTCAGAGGTGCAGAGGGGATGAAAAGAGGAAATGGAAACTTACGGTGTGGAAATTAAAAATGTATACAATTTAATGAAAAAAAAAAGTGGAAAATATATGACTTAAGGCCAGACTTGAATGTATCTAATGATGGTATCTCACTTGCCATGAGACGGATTTGGAGTTACTTTGAGACGGGTTTGAGATGGTTTTGAAACTCATCGCGGAGACGTCTCAGAAACGATTCGGCAACAGAATAAAAAGGTATTGGAGATGTCTCCGGGACAGATAAAATTTTTATCTCTCCGATGGAAAAGAATATTAGAAACGTTTTACGTGATGGAAAAAAGTATCAGAGATGTCTCTGCGACGGGGAAAAAAGTCTCAGAGACGTCTCTGCGATAGAGAAAAGTATGAGAGATGTCTCTGAGTGTCCGAGTCGCAGAGATGTCTCCGCGAAGTGAGATACCACCATTACGATTCTGCAGATCAGATCTTCAGTGAAATAGCGTTCCACAGAGGTTGTGACCAGGGTATAAGGTGTGAGTGTGTGTGTGTGCCTAGGGGTGGAGGAAGTATACCATGAGAGTGAGAAGAGGGAACAATATTATGACAGCCATATATCCTACAGGAAGGCGGGCAGAGAGGATGGACAGGTGAGAGATAGGAGAAGGGAGGCAGAGAGACATACAGAATTACATACAGACAGACATACATACATACATACAGAGAGACAGATGGACAAGAGAGATACATGTACATGGACGTATTAGGCATACAAACAGATGGGCAATCACAGAGATAGAGAGGGAAAAAGTGAAGGGTGAAATGGGGACAAATGAACCGACAGACCAGACAAAAAACATAAACATACAGATAGAAATACAAAGAGACGGTTAGAGAGACAGACTTGGAGGGAAAGAGTGAAAGGTAGGATAGACAGTCAAGAGAGACTTGCATGCAGACCAAAATGAATACAGAGAGGTTATCCAGAGAGAGAGAGAGAGAGAGAGAGAGAGAGAGAGAGAGAGAGAGAGGCAGAAAGGGTGAAGGGTATGGATGTGAGACAAACAGACAGACAGAAAAGACTTATTAACATACATGTACCTAACTGTAGACAGACATAAATACAGAGAGAGAGAGAGAGAGAGAGAGGGGATATAGAGAAAGTGAGGGAGGGATAGAAGACAGATTGACAAGAGAGACATAAATGCGGTCCAACAGAAATTTATACAAAGATGTATTCAGCGAGATAGAAAGAAAGAATGACAGTAGGAATGGGAATATCAATTGAATGAAAGATGTGTAAAGATGGCCAATTGATAAACCAAGGAGAAGGATTAAAAAGATGTAAAAATTAATAATATGGTTCCTTTTTTAAAAATAAATACTTTTAGTATGATATATTTTAAGAAATATATTGATGGTTTTAACAATAATTTATAAATAGACCAGTGATAATGAAAAATATCTCATTTGATATGACATATATTAAAGATAAGGAGAAATGTGTTATGTAAAACTAGTGATTGTGCTACAATTTTTCAAGAACAGACATACCTTATAATTCTTTAGGATAAATATTTTGCTTTTAATTTCATTTTAATTCAACTTTGAAAGCTAAGATGTTCTAAGTAGTCTAAAAGCTACCTCAGAACCCCAGAGACAAAATTTCTTCTTTCTCAATTCGTCTTAAATATCATATTCCTCATAGTTGAAGAAGTCCATTGTGACCCAAATATTTGATCTGATGCTCTATTTAATTTCCAATGTGCTCCCTAAAATTAGGTCAAATATCACGTGGGAATTTGTCAAAACCAAAATGGGATCAAACTTCACTTCTGATTACAAGTTCCTGTAAAGATCAAAATCAAAGAGATATAGTTTCCCAAAGCACATCATACCAACTGATATATTAAAATCATAAGTGAAAATATGAATCGTATTGTAAATTTAGTGATTGTTGACCGTCCTTTGGTCTACTTTGTGTACTGCATAACCCCTATTTGATAAGGCATAAATTTCCTCTGTCTACAATATTAAAGTTTTGTGTATTTAAAATTCAAGCATTAATATGTCTTTTATACAATAATTTATGAAATGGCATCTTTTAAAGAACAAAAATTAACAGGGAAATAATACATTTGTATGATGCTTTTCTAGCATTATTAGTTTAATTGATTTCAGTGCACTGTCAGGTTTTTAACAATTTCAAAAATGGAGGAGTGCTATAAATCTCACCATTCTGATGAGTGCTGTGAAATGTGGGCACATTTTGGATATGTATATTCTTTTCTTAGTTTCCTTGATTCTCAGCTATTATCAGGGCACCAAATTAACTATTTGTGTTCATTTTAAGTCTTGTGAATTCAGAATGAAAAAAAAAGTAATGTCAATCCACTATGCAAGAATGAACTATTTGTTATTTTACACTGATCTATTTCTTGATACTAATAAATGGATATAAAATCATTGTGGTCCTGCACCACCACTTCTATGTGGTCCCAGAATGCTTTCTTCTAGATCCTGTTTTTAATGCATTCATGTCTTCCTTCTCTGACCTTTGACCTCATGCTTTTCAGGATGATGAAGATGGTATTTGGGCCTAGTGCTGGCTCCCTCTTTACTGCTACCCCAAGTTCCCTCATGCATAAATATTGGTAAAAAATATATATCAATATACCTGTATTGTTAGCATGCTTGCACTAATGTATTAATTTTTGATTTTGTAATAATTCTTCTACAAAGTGACTTAAACTTGAATTTGACTGGTAATTGTTGGTGCACTAACACCCCACTTCCACCTTTTAAAACATACCTTTTCAAATGAACATTTCTTTATATATCTTATATGTGGAGACCCAGAAGCACGCCACTCTTTGTAAATCATTCAAAACTTTTCTAGCTCTGTAGCAATGATGTTATTGTTTCTTAGTGTTTAAGTTTTGTGATTTTGGTGATGTGCTGTTTACTTGCTGGTAAAACAATGCATTAATTGTTTGTTTTCTCTATTACTTTTTGTTGATTCCTTTTTGTTGTTGTATTTGCTATTGGTTGATGCTTGTCTAATTTAAAAGAGAAACTTATCTGCTCCTGTTCTTCATATTTATTTTGCCAGCTTCTCACAATATTATGAGAATGCCTGTATCCTTCTTTTATTTGTTTAGAAACACTCAAAAATAATTTGTTATATTCATCACACTTTCCTAGTACTTACTTACTCTATACTGCCTTCTCAAAATTTTTAATTCAGCTGTCAGATATATTTGATCAATTAACCAACAATCATAATTTTAATAATAATCGTAATAATGCAATTATCCTTTAAAGGCATATCATGTACAGTATCTTTGTATTTTGTGCGTTTTTATTATGAAGAGTACTAAAACCGTTTTAAGCATCAAACTTGTTTGAATGGGGGAATTGTTGTAGCTCTTAATAGTGTCCTTGTTGTGTATTCTTCTCCTGAAATAATGTCGTATTGATGAAAAATTGACAATACTGGCAATATTTGTATGAAAATATAGTGTTGGATTTTCAAAAAGAAAAATTAGATATATTTTCCTTAATCTAAAGACTTTTTTCTGGGTTATGGTTGATTAATATTTTTTCGAATATTTAGTCCTTCAATAATTAATATTTTATGATATTAGTTTAGTCTTTAATCTGTTTGAATATTTACTCTGTTTTGGCCTTATTTCTGTGGTATCTTGTTAATCTAGCATTTAAACTTCTACACATTATTAACTGTTAATTACATTTTTTTTTTTTTGCCTAGAAATAGTTGTAGCTGAATGCACCACTTGTATACAATGAAATATAAATGCTTCCTCAAAACTATGCACCCATGGAAGAAAAATAATATCTGGGAAATGCACACATTTAATTCAGTTATCACAATTGAATTTGTTCACATCTTTTCTCTTTTTTTTTGGTAAAGGTAAGTCTGATTGAAATGAATTGAAATGAATATTAAAAGCAATCAACGATTTTGCTTTCTGATTCTAATTTTATGAGTCATAAGAGATTTGTGCTATAATTTCAATTTATAAATGGTTCTAAACCCCTCACAAAAAGTTTCGCAATTCGACTTTTTTAGGTCCTGATAACCTTTGTGTATATTTCAATTATTAATGATTTTTACACCATTGTCAAGTTCAATAATGATTCAAACCCACACTAATATTGATCAAGGTTCAAAGTTGTGTTGCAGATCTTTAATCTGAACAATATCTTTCACTTTGTTTTATATTTAGGGATTCTGTGCATTCAGGCATGACATCACCATGAAAAATAAGGTATCAATAAAAGGAGACAGAAATGAATATTTTAATGGTATCAAATTGAAGAATAATTAAAATGTTCCCTAAAAGTTATCAGGGTTCCAACGTCATGTTGCGGAATTTCAATGTGATCAATAAAAATGCGTTTTGCAACTTTTTACTTTCTACTTTTCTCCATATTCAGATATTCTGTGCATTGAAGCATGACACAATAATTACAAACAGGATATCGATAAAATTGGAATTAAATGTACTTTCCGAAGATATATACATCAGGAATAACTGAAACTTACTTGAAAAGTTATCAGGGCCCAAAGTCGAGTTGCGGGACTTTTTTTGAGGGGTTTATGTCAGCTGTATGGAGAATGACTTAAATGAAAGTTGATACATAGAAATATTGAATATCAAGTTTTCAACAAGTGAAACCATTCTTAATTTGCAATTGTTTTTATTTCTTCTTCCTTTTTATTTCAATTCACAGCGCTTTGCAGAACAATTCCACGGAGGTGTCCATAGTGTAACTCTGTGAAGAAATTGATAACAAGGATCAGATACACTTTGGTTTGAAAGATGTGCTTCTTTTCATCTCTATCATCATGGATATGAGAAAATATTTAAATGAATGGAATTCATTATTTTAAGCATTTAAAGAGTTTTGACAATTCTGAAAAGAATTCAGTCAATCATGAGCGATGATAAGGAAATTTTCAATGAAGAGGATAAATCATTGTGCTGATGGCAGAATGACGTAAAAGTTTTCATATAGCATGTAAAGTGTGGGTTATCTGGAAATTCTTATGCCATTCTGCCAGGTGCATTAAAAAATATGCAATATCTGTAAGGCAATCATGGGGCAGCAGAAAGTCTTTTTTGTTTTCATCTTGCAATGTACTATCAACAAATGTATTTTAAAACTGATTTGTGATTTGGGGTTTAAGCCTTTCATGAAGAAAGAGTTTATGTGAGCAATCTAAACTTGGTGCTTCGATAATTCATTATTTATCTATTTCTACTTGAAATTTTAAATTGATAGAGTACTATATGTAGATTATCAGTGCATTCCACTTTTTTCTTATTTACTTCTTGAAGTAGGTACTTCAAAGTTAAATCAGTTCTAAAGTCAGCTCGCAGATGACTTCTGTCAACGTTTTGCAGTACAATAAAGATACTTTACATTTCATAATTATCATACATGTATATGATAATTTTTTTGCTTTGTTTTGTTTTTGTTTTTACTTCTGTTGCCTAAATAGCTTATTGAAGATTTTTTCTTCTAGTAAGTATATCAGCAATCCTTTTCAAATGGACTGAAAGAATTAAGCAAATAAAAAAAAAAAAACGAGGGGGGGGGGCGTTATTTTATAAGAGGAAAAACTCGATCAGCCTGATATAAATGAGAAACTGTACAAGTATAACAGTGCAGAGTGTTATCTTTTTCTCAGACAAATATCACCCTGCACCAAGGTGTCTGTCCCACCTACATGTAGGCTCGTTGGTATCTATTCTCAAATATGGAAATTAACCATGACCTTTGACTTGACCCTTGCCACCCTGACATTGAATTCGCACCTGTATAGTTTTATGACATTTGATGTGCATGTGTCATTTCTCTGACAGAGGCAGATATATTATATCGTTGGCTTGGAGCCAGAAGGGCGCTATTGCAGATCAAGGATGTTCCGTTGGGAGCCAGAAGGGCGCTATTACCATTGACTTTGTACAGTAATAGCGCTCTTCTGGCTCTCAACGGAACATCTATAAGATGCAATAACGCCCTTATGGCTCCCAACAGACGATATATACATGTAGATTGTACATCCATGCATGAGTACATCAAGAGATTTTCACTAGATTTAGAAAAAGAGTCATCATCTTTCATGGAAAGGAATCTCTTTACATCCAATATATGCAAAAGACTTTTGGTTAATCATTACGGTTTATCCATTTAAACATACAAATATTTCCCTCATTTACTTTGTTTTATGCCAATGACTATCATGACAAAATTATGATTTGATCCATATGATAACGATGAACTTAATTTAGTATACAAATGTTGAAAGTTTATCGTACCTGTACCAACTCTACTCACAGATCTTGTAAGCCATTCTTTTGTGTGGCAAAGTGTTCAGTTGACAATACTTAATGAATTATTCCCATAAAGCACCCTGTTTCCATAGCCAAATAGTTAATGAGCAAGCTTATCCTTCAAACCTTCTTAAAACCCCTGTGTTTTCAAATGTAGGATAATAATATTTGAGGTACAGTAGAAAATAGAAAGAATATCTAAACTGCTTCGAAAGTGCATTGAAGGGAGACCCCATAATGTATGTTTGTGCCTCATTTTTTATCTCCTTGTATTTTCTCAGGTATTGTGGTTTTTCAAGAGTGGGATTTTTTTTTCTTTCTTTTTGTGACCAGTTCCTTTAAAATCAGCTTAAGGTAGAAAAGCAAGATGACAGATAAATAGCTACATAGCAAATGACTAAACAGATGACCAGCAATTAAAGATATACATGTATTACTTATTATAACTGATTCTAGTATATGTAGTTAGCTTTAGGCATAGATGTTGATTCTTAAGAGAAAAAAATATTTATTTTCTTTTCCTTTCTAATGACTTTATTGTCATGGAAAGAGAGCAACTCTAAAAGTGTAAAAATCTTGCCAATTATGTCTATGAGAATCAAAATGATCATGGAAGCATGCATTTAAGATAATTTGTAATTTTCAAGGGCATTGTATATATTGTAAATGTTTTTTGTACATGCATGGTCATATCAATTATGAAGATTCATATGAAAACATGATACTTGCATTCCATACGCACACACAAAGTGGGATCAATACACTAATCATGATCATTTTTGTAAAAGCATACACTTCATCTAGTCATCAACTTAAGAAGTAGAATTGCAAAGAAGAAGAGACAATTTTAATTTGTACATTCTAGTTTGTGCTGCAGTATATATGATGCAAGTATTTAGTTTAGTATTTTTTTTTTTGATAACACACATGTACTCATTACACTCTATATGATCAGCATAACATAATTTTTAGGCAAAATATTCATGTGATTTCATTGTAAAAAAAAACATGATCAGTGAGTCCACATATGCTCAGAGCTAGAAGGGCACTACATTGTAGGTCACAGCATTTAACACTGGGTTAACGGCCCTCCGACTCTCATTAGAAGATTATGACCTTAATATGTGGGATACCAAACCACAAGCTAATACATTAATTTCTTGTTCTTATGCGATTGTTGAAACTAGAAACTATTCCAATATACAGTCTGTGTAAAAAATAAAAATGATACAGTCAGGAAACAATTTTTTAGGTATGAAATCTTCTCAAAAGATGTATGAATGTGGTACCAACTTAAAGCCAAAAGATTCTTCTCGCTGATGCACTTTGTTTTGTATAATTTGCTTTTGTAAAACAAAAGTTATGCCAAATTTTGTGCGGCGATAAGCTAATAAAAATTATGCACGTCTATTGTCTTGATGCTCTGAATTCATGGTTATTATGTGCGAAACCCGTGGAGAATCATGTACAAAGTACATTTTTTTCTTGATTTTAGCAAACTGGTCATATCTCAAGATCTACAGCAGCAAATGGGATGAAAAAAATCGCAGAAGAAAGCCTGATTTTCCTACTTTATGGAAATATCAAACACTTTTAGAATGTGATTAATTTTCATACTTTAAAAAAATGTTTTCCAACTGTACCATTTTATTTGACACAGACTGTATATATTTCCAATGAGATAAAGCACCAGTAAAGTATTGCACATTTAGATATCACATTAGAGTAAAAGCATTAATGATATGCAAAAAATTGCTTCTCCTCCCCTCATTTGCTCCATATTATTTGGTGGAGTTATTGGTTGTTGGGAGACCTATTTCTAAAATTAATCAACAGTTTGGTCTAAAGTGTGCCTTTATTGCTGGATACTGACAACAGAAATGGCTTAAAGGTTGGAAGCTTTTAGCAAAGCTGCTGGGTTGTAGTATGGTTGAGGTGTTCTATACTTTACTAAAATGTCTCCTTTTCATATATTAACAATCAAAGAAAATGAGGACTTTAATTGAATATGGTGGTATTTAATGCTAGCAAACAATGTCTAACCCACAAGGTGCTGTATCATTTTTCTGAAAATATACATGAACATGTAGAATTTTGGTAGGTGAAATGCTTTATTCATATGTTTGAAATATGATTTGAGCAGTGATAAAAGTCATTGCTTTACTTTGTACACATCGCACATTTTGTATGAGACTTGAAACAAATAAGTGATTAGTCTTATTAAATGTTCATTTATTAGGTGCAGTACGCTACATCTTTGTGATGAATGTATCCAAAAAATTTTCTCTCAATATGAATAAATTTTGCTTGGTATATGCAGCAATACTAGTTGATACTCTACCATGTACATTTATGTATATAGTTACATCCCTAGTAAATTTGACATGAAAGACAAACAGAGACTTTCACACTTTGACAAATCAGTATTGCATGCCACTGAACCTTGTGAAATAAATGAATTTCCATGCACTGATTTTCAAATATTTTAAAAGGAAAAAAGTACCAAGTGGTGCGTTTTGGTATACAGAAGGGCATTAGGTATATTCTGAACAATGGTTGGATTTATTCAGCTTTTTTTTTAATAGTCCGGATAGGAGGCAAGTTTTGTGATTTGCAATAGAACGTGATGAACTACAACCCTTATTGGAAGAAAATCCACTTATAGAAACATTTTAGCTTGTAGAAGAATGATGAGCTTTCATGCCACATAATATACAGCTAACTTGATTGGATGAATAACCTGTCATAATTTGCACCATTAAAGAGTGGTACTAATAATTATAGTGATGACTGAACTTGGTTTATAAGAGTAAATACAAATATTGACAGAGGTTGATTTTTTGTTTTTGTTTTCATTTCAACTTTTTGAGAAAATTAATGCTTTTTCATATGCTTTTATAAATAGTAAATTTCTTGTCTAAGTAGGAGATAACGTTGTTGCCTTCATGCTTTTGTAAAGAGACATTTTGGATTAACTAACAGTTTGTTCAAATATACATAGAAATATTAATTAAAGGTATTTAGGGATGACAGTTCTTTTAAGAGAAGTACTTGTTTGACTTGTAATTGGTAGCTTTAACTTTTATCATTATATATATTTATTCACTTATTTGTAAAAATTGTATATTTGATATTGATTATATATTACTGTACTATAGTGTCAATCTTTCTTTTTCTGATTAGTATCTATGTGTTGGCTTACAGTACTTATGATTATATTATTCAATTTGTGAGGGGTTTCACAAATATCTTATTGAATTTGTGAGGGGTTTCACAAATATCTTATTGAGTTTGTGAGGGGTTTCACGAATATCTTTTTTTTTTTTTTTTTTTTTCTATGGCGATTTGAGGTGCAAATCAGCAATGGGCATGACAGTTAAGACAAGTTTTATTCGATTTCCGTTGTGTTTTGTTTTTATAACTGTTGATATTATATGAAATAAATCATTTTTATCAGTAGATGAATTTTTATCATGTAAATGAATAGAACTTTACCTTCCAAGTTCCATATGTATTCTTTATCATCAAGGAACATTGATATATGTTTAACTATGATGGCAAGTGTCTTGTCACTTTCAATGTATTATGCATCAGCCAAATTATCTGTGTATTGATTGATTGTTTGTTATTTTCTGTTATGTGTTCAGAAAACTTCCCACTAATCAATGGAATTATGATATTTGTACATGATCTGTCTTCAATATAAATGTATGTCACATTTATTTGCAATTGAAAATTCATTTTTTAAAGTTCCCCAGGATTTTTTCTTTTAAAGCAAAAAATTAAATAAAAATATCAGTTAAGGATTTTTTTTCAATGTCATTTGCGCGCTCCTCTTTCATAATTAGTGGACTGTAAATTGCTGGCAGGTGACGTCAAAAAATAAAACATTTTGATGGATTTTCTTTAAACATTCACTGATATTTTACTTTCCTTCTCCGTTTTTTGAAAACCAATTTACATCCAGCTAGGGTACGTAGACTTTTACTTTAACCCGTCCCCACCCAAAAATTAGATGAAACCAATATGGTTAAATTCTTTTTTATTTTTAAAATTTTTTTTTTATTGATATTATTGAAATATAAGTTATTCAATGTATTTTGAAAATAACGAAATTCTTGAAATTAGAAAAAAAAGTTTATAGATAATCTCATTGTATATGTTGATAAGCTCAGTTTCCAAATATCCTTATCGAACTGAAATCTTTAATGTAGCATAATAGACCTATCAAAGTCTTTGTATATCATAAGAGACTGCGAACGTTTTCTTTATTTTTATGCACACAAAATATTTGTTTTGTGAAATTTGTGCTTGCCATCTTTTTGATAGCTCAGTCACAGGGCAAAGACCAACTCTGAACCATGAAAACACTTGCAATTCGGTGTAAATCTTAATTTTGCTTAGATCCAATGGAGATGTGGATTCATTCTCTTCGGTATGACTTGGGCTTTACCGTGACAAACACAATACAAAGTGGACACACTTCTAATGTTCATTTGATATTATAAATTTATATATAGTTATACATGTATATCAAGATTGTTGTTTAACACATTGATTATGTGCACCAATCCTCATGTCATACAATAAAAAATGGATGTGAAAATATGATTGAATTGTGATGTGATTTTTTTTAATGGTCTATTAGGTAAATTAGTAAATTACAAAACATAGTTTAGGTTTTAGAATTGGAATTAATAAATAGAGAAAATAGTTTGAGCTTGTGTTGGGAAATTAGGTCAAGATCTTATAGATTAAAGAAGAGATCAAAATAAATGTGAGTGTTTGCAAGTGTTGTTAAAATCAAATTAGTTTTAACACAATGTTAGATATCATTTCCCCCTTCTTAACTGTGTGAGCATTTAGCGGTGTAGTATTTATGGGTATATCGCCACCTCTTCTTAGAATGTATTTATTAATGGCATCTGTCAGCTTTCTCGCGCTCTTGTGTTATTCTTGACACAATTTGCTTGACATTTATTTCAAACAAACGTCCACAGTGACAAATAATTCACGGGAATGAGTGTCGGAGGAAATGAATTTATTGAGATGGTTTCCTCTCCTCCCCACCAACCCGGGGGGGGGGGGGGGGGGGGTGGGGGAGGGGTCACTCACCACATGATACTTATGCGTGTCCCCAAAAAGCGTCGAAAAGGGTCTGTTTTCAGCCTTTCGGCGGCGTCGACGCTTTTCTTAAAATAGGGGTGTTTTTTTAATTTCAATCGCCATTTCATAAAAATATGGGTGTTTTCTGCAGAAATTGCTGTTTTGGGGTAAAAATTTCACGGTGTTTACGCCATTTAGGGTATGCTTTTCCAGTCTGACATCGAAAAGGGGTGCAAATTTGACTTCATGCAATGAGACGTTTAGGGTCCATTTTCAGTCTGACGTCGAAAAGGGGTGCAAATTTGACTTTATGCAATGAGACGTTTAGGGTCCATTTTCAGTCTGACGTCGAAAAGGGGTGCAAATTTGACTTCATGCAATGAGACGTTTAGGGTCCATTTTCAGGGTGCGGGGACACGCATGGGTAGCACTTTTTTGTTTGAGTGACCCCCCCCCCCCGGGCCCACCAAGCACTGCACCTCCCGAGCTCTTTCCCCATCTCTGCTCTCCACACATCCCGACACCTCCTCTCCTGTCCACCTCTATTCTCCTCCCCTCCCTCATTCCAATCTTTCCCCTTCTTTTCTCTTTCTATTTCTCTGCAAACGCACATCGAAACATAATGTTCGCTCTGTCTTCTCGTCTCTATTTATATCTATAGGTAAAATTAGAAGAGACTTTGCTATCCTTCATGTCCTTATAATAAGGAAAGATTAGCGGCGGATCCAGGATTTAAAAAAAAGGGATGGAAGGGGGGGGGGGCACTGACGACAAATGTGAAAAAATGGAGGGGGCAGGCAAAAAATTGCTGTGTGTGGTCCGTGCTGCACGCGCTGTAATATCAACGATGTTGATGGAGAGCTGGACAAGATTGGTAATCAGATTTTCGTTTCATATTACTGATCTGGGCAACCTATGACAATAAGAGTTAATAGACAGTATAGGTTGATCATAGTCTAAAGTTATGCCAAGTTGCATTAGTTTTCGCAATTTGTGAAAAAGGATGACACTACCTTTAAGCGCATGTTGAATGCGTGATTAAAACAAATATATTTGGACGGAAAAATGGGAAGAGGTGTAATCATGGTGGTGACTGATAATATGAATGGTGACGAAAAATGCTCGGGATATAGAGGGGTGGAGAAAGGACTGTCCATTATCGGATATATCCGTTGTACCCATGTCTTTTATTATAACATAAAAGGAGATGATTACTACATGAATTACTTTCCTTCTCATTATATATATTTGCCTCCTTCCCCCTCTCCATTTATTTAGATACCGCATGATCGTTATGAAAGTATGAACGATCCGCATCATTTGGATGCCCGGCACCGATATTGTTGAGATTGATGGCTTTTTTTTTGCGCCCCAGTTGTCATCTCAGTGACTGATGCAAATAATAAAATACCCGTAAATGTATTTCCATCACCTTCTAATTCAGATTACTCGCCTATAAAAAAGAATTATAAAGAAACCCCTAAAACAAAGCAAAATTATCAAGTGCATATCCGAAAGCTGAAAAAAAAAGAAGATTTACTCGTGCTCTTTGAAATATTCAAAATCGACATTGTCACCTTATTAGAGAGTTTCAGTTTTTCTATTTAACCTGCTTTGTTCGAATTTCCCTAACTGAAGAATCTAACCGTTTTAACCCCCTTCATCTGTTTTTGATAGCAACCCATGTAAAACCCATGAATATTGCAACATTGACAGATATTCACAGAATCCTATTTTCAATCGTCATGTCATGTGTAACAACAACAAGAACCAAACACTCAGTTATACCCCGGAATGACTTTAAAGAATTGTGCTCTTAAATCCACCACGATCAATTCAAGCTGTGAAAACAACGGCTTTGTATTTTTGTACAAATACAGAAACGATTCTATCCCTCATTTTGAACCACACATGAACTTGGCGAAACATACCACTTGGCTTTAAGCTGTCGGCAATGGCAGCGTTTAATATTTTGATGAGTTTGTCATACGTCAGAAAGGAGATCAACTTCTCAACTGTCGCCATTTTGTTGAATGTAACCAAATGAAAACTGCAAATCTCGCCCCTCTTAGTATAGTGCCCCATACACCCCTAGGAGGTTGGTTGCATGTCAGAAAGGGCGGTCCTTTAAGCTCGGTTATGTCAAATAATAATCAATCAAAGAAGAAGATGATTGAGATCATTTCCGTTACATGTCTGTTTTGGTTGTGGTTATAATAGAGAAACAGGGCAGCTTATGGGAGGGGCGGTCGGATGAATGACGTGTACAGGGCGGTAAGAGCCCAACAAATTACTTGCACTTTGTAACTTGCTTGCGTAGTTGTGTGCGCAGACGAAATATTCCGTCTACCCCTTCCCCTTGTCATTTACATACATGTAGGTGTACCTGAGATGTAGATAAATTCGGGTCCCTTCACAATTCGATTCTCATGTTCTATATGAATAAATATGGCTGTTCGAAATTTTCGAATGTGCAACATATTGAAGCAGTTTGCTTCAAAAAACTTCTTTTTTAACCCCTACACGTATGTACATAAAGAGAGAGAGAGAGAGAATTTTTCATCAAAAAATCAAAGGGCATTAGGAAAAAACTTTCACATGATGGATTGATAATGGCGTGCTATAAACTTTGATGCAAAGGAATCCCCTACTTAAAGCTTTTTTCTTCTTTTTGTTTGACAGAAATGAAGTGCTACGAATTTTGAAAGAAATCGTTAACTATACTTCGTGAAAACTGAACTAGCAGAATTCCAACATTTCATGTTGCTGCTCTATGTGTCAATGACTATAGTTCAGTTCATACAGTGTTCGTTAGTCATACAAAATTGCATGTTTTAACAGTGAAATGGAAATTGATTTAGACAAAATATTTTAAAGATACATATCGGGTGAATTTTTTTTTTTTTTTTTTTCCACATCCAAGAACATTTTATGCTTCGAACCCCATCATGTACATCACTAAAATAATAATGTTACAAAATACCTAGTTTAAGGGGGGGGGGGTGTCATTAAAACCTGATTTTAGATATGGGCGGGGTTATGTGGACAGCATCCCAAATGTTGCAATAATAATTGAAGTGCTGCCTCCAGTGAGTCCCCCAAAAGACCTCAGTGAAATATGAATGAGTATGAACGGGCTTAGATGAAGTTCAAATCAGACCTGCTCAATGGTTCGTGGTGGCGCAATCGTGTAGTATCATTTGGGTCGATGGAATCATATCGCAGTCATTCTGCTCGACTGCTTGTAGTCGACACTCGCTCATCCATCCCCATCGCATCTCATTGCTATGATCGTCTGCCAGTTAGAAGACGGGGTCAGACGTTTGGAGGTTGACAACTTTACTTCCGAGACTGCTCATATTTTCAATTAAGCCATCATCCCTAAAAGTGCCTCCTTACTTCGACAAGTGTGACTTGAACAGATCGATGGGTACTTGTCAATTGACTGCATTTTCTCTCTATTTTCATTTTATGGGAAGTCTATTTGAGCAGCTCTAAGCAGTTTGGTCAACATTTTATTTCTCCGCCTCCTCTTCAATGTCTCTTTACCCCCCTCACATCACAGCTATTACTCTAATATTTGCAGAGGTAATGCTAGTGAACATCTCATTGTATTCTCCTTGATTCGTGTAGCGGATTTTGTTGGAACCCCCTATCAGACGGGTTTGGGCTTAACCCCTGCCCCCTTCCCCCTTCTTTGTGCTTTTGGCTGGGAAGCCCAGACTCAATACTATACGGATAATAACATGGATTAGTGCCATACTGACGAGACATAACAGTTACTCCACTTTTCACTTTGGATTTTGGTTCAAAACTTTCATATCGACAGTGAAAAGAAAAGTTTTATTTTCCAGAACTCCCTTCAAACGAAAACTTTCCGGAGAATGTTTGGAAACGATCAAGTATGATCGTGAGCGGTGCCGTCTGCCAGAGGATTTAGACGGTATAGCAGGCTTTCAGGTACGGACCCGACGGAGCCTAGCCTGTCATATTAGCCGAGTATCTCGGGGCGATACCTTAGCAGAAGACGAGAGGTAAGTGAATACAATCCAACGCTTTTCTTAAGTTCTACTTCTCTTCAGTGGTACTCACGCCAAAATGTCACTCAAGTGACGACAACCTACAAGCCCATGGGGCATGTCCACCAATGACAAAACACTGTATTTCCCCTTTGTACAATTCTCTGTATGGAAGTAACTATTGTTGTACAATTGTAGCTTGAACTGACATGTTGGCAAACATAAGCGAGGAGAAATTCAAATACTGGGTACCACACACACAGACCTTTCAAACTCCTTGAAAATATTAACATCTTTACACCTCTGACATTTCAAAAGCTGAGCAAATTAGTATTGATAACAAAACTTCTTTCTATTTGTGTGTGTGGTTTATTTTCCCAAGTCCTAAAAATGAAATAAAATGTATTTTATTCAGAACTTTCGTTCCCAGTCGGGTTTCGATTTCTCATCTTCTCATAGAGAAACGAAAACCGTCGAAAAGAACAATTCTAATATTGCCGTGCCGTCTTGTCTCAGGTGCATGCTTGTCTAATTAAAAAAAATTATGACTTGCTCCTGAAGGAACACACCCTAATTCTTCAAGGTAATATTTTTTTAAAATTGCATGTGATAAACTAATAAATGAATCAAATCTATAGTTCAAACTTCAGAATCAGATATTGTGAAAAAGTATTGGGCATTAGGCGCAACGCGATAGATAATTTGACATGACACGCAAATAATATCGTTTAAAAGAGTTTCAGAATGTACACATAAAAAAAATATAGTCCTATTTATCTTACAGTTTAGCTTATTTCATAATATATGTTTTCCTCATCTATTTGATTTCTCGTTATGCTCTAATGAGGATGAGTACAAATAAAGAAGCGGAAAACATAAATTAAATTATACAGATGACAGAGCTAAAATGGTGTTCATCTCACCACCCGCGCCGATTTGTGTATTTGTGTTTTCGCTTGCACAAATTTCTCCCTCGTTTGTTTAGCTTACTCCAGTTACTGTCATCAACAAAAAGCGATATGAGTGGCGTTTGGTATTGTATACAGACACAAACGTACTTCAAGAAACATTCTGTAAAACATGGCCACCCTGTTCCGTTTCTTGTCATGTGGCAGTCATGTTCGTAAACTGTGAGTGAAAAGGTGTCCGACGTTACTCCAATTATGCCGACTGAAATTACTAATCACGAAGTTGTTTGCTATCAGGGATGCGAATGCCAATATCATGTCTTGTATTTTGGATATGAAATAGACACTGGTGTAAAGATAAATATAAATCTGTTGTATTATTTGATATTATTAGTATGATTGCTATCTTCAAATTCCCGCCTTGTGATGACGTCGATTCATTTTTATTATTACCTTGCATATAGGTTCAAACGTAAAATACATATTTAATTCTAGTGTATTTATTTCTTCATACTTTCAACAAGGTCGAACAAAAGCTGAAAGACAGTGGGGCTTGGAATATCATGTAAATATGAAAATATAATTTATGTTCTATATTAGAGTAATTTGCGACTATAGGATCGAGCCATTTATGAACTACTAACAGTGTTTTGAACGAAAATATGACAGAGATGAACGAAAGACGTATAGATTGCATTGCATTCTGTATTGAAAATAAAGAGATGTTAAATAAAATTAAAGTGTTAAATATAATTTGATACATAGTGATATTTTATTCATTCAAATTTTCATTCGTCAATATCATCTGACAAAACCTAATATAACAAATAACGGAATATTGTTTGAAACCGAGAAGAAGATTGTATACAAAGTTTGAATTTGAGATTAAAAAAAATAATTATTATTGATTACGAAACTTCGTAGAATAGTTTAAAATTGCATGCCCCCGGCCTGTTATCTTTCTCTCATGAACAATATGAAGTAGCTTTTTATTTTAAAGTCACAAATGTTAAAATTTATCTTTGAGTTATTGTCGGTATGATTAAGTTGTTTTCATCGAATGGTCTCTTTTCGTCTCTTCCATACGTAGACTCATGTTGATAATCTTGCCCCCCCCCCCAAAAAAAAAAAAAAAAAAAAAAAAAAAAATGATTTAGCAATGCAATCCAGAAGATATTGAACTTGGAACATCAGAGATCCCTTGAATGTAGCTACTCGGCCCATATCTAATTTCGCCGCTGTCTCGCTCTCGACAGATGGAATGATAAATACATTCATTTCGAGTCACCAAGGAATACATTTCGCTGCTCCCAGTGGCCCAGCATGCGATGATGTTTGACATGAGGAGAGATGATTTGGAATACTCGTGTTACCTTAGACCTTTTCGATGGCTATTTGTCATGTTTGTCTGACGGTCCTCCGATAACTTAATGCTCAAGGAAGATTGATGGGCACTTCAGGGCGTATCCAGCGTTCCGAGCCCAGAGGGGGCGGGGCGGGGGTGGTTCGAGGCATTATCAATATTACCTGCCTGAACCGATCAATACGTAAAAACTCATAAAATTACCACTCCAAAAAATATCATTTGTAATGTTGAGTTAGAAAAATAGGCACATTCGCATCTGATTATTTTAGGTGACTGTATGCCTAAATGTTTATATTTAAACAATTCGAATAAAAAGTCAAAGGGGTGTGAAATTGTGGGCTTCTGTCTACCACCCAGTGTCTGTTTTAACTACTCTCATGAGCTCCATAAATGAGAGGTATAGTAAACGTGCTAGAAACTTTGACCTTTGCTTTGAACTTTTATGACATAAAATGACGTGGATTTGTGCTCTGATATTGAAACAACGACTCAAATCCAGCAAGCCTGAAACGCATTTCGGTAAATAAAAATTAATGAAAATGTAAGTATGAATTATTATTTACAATACTCTTGGGAATTTACAGTATCTCTAAACATGCTAAATACTAAATAATCATACTCTAAATTAAAACTTCGATTTCCATCAAAATAATTCCAGTTTTAAGCTGATATTATTCTTTGCCCAGACCATGGAGTAATACGTCCATGCCCAGACATAGTGATGTAATAAAACACAAGAATGTCTTATTCGTCATGTTCGTTGGAAATTGCTGCTGCTATTTTATCAACACCAGGCTGAACTTGACATTCACACGACCTTTGACCTCAGGAACGGTAGTAATGATGAGATCAACTCTTCTATCAAGCCCCCCCCCCTCCCCCACTCAGGGGGGGGGGGGGTCAACCATACACGTATGCTTGTTCCAGATTCTTAGAGATACCCCCTATCAGTAGGGGAAGCCGTGTTAAAAATTACCCCCTATTACAGGTTTTTGGAAGGGAAGCTGCTTCAAAATTACCCATATCAATATTCTACTCTATGTAAAATGTAAAGTTAACGTATACCAATGTGCGGCATTAAATCGTAATTAAACAAGGTGCGTCCATTATCTAAGAGGGGAGACGCAACAAAGTGACGTTGGAAATACGGATGAGAAGCGCAGAATTTTATACATGTCAGCTGGCTGCAATAATAAATTAGCACACAAAAACTCGCGTAAGAAGACTTCCCTGCAGTGGAATGGTATTGTCCGTTCGTTTGAGCAAACTACTCGTAGAGATGAAAGAAATTTATGAACTTTTATCATGGCGTTAGTTAATAGATTGTCCAGACCAGATGGAGGAAATACACATTTGGGCAAGCTTATAACATGATTGCGTTGAAGTTGTAATCAGAATATGCAATTCACATAGATTGATGTTTAAAACAATGACATAGATAGTGAACTTGTCACAAGTCTTGCGAAGACGCCGTTCACTAGACTCGTGTTTCTATGCGATATGCATGTGATAAGCGTAAATATTGACCAGTCGAGGAAAGAATCTCTTATGATTATGTTCAAAGTGACAGGACTTTTTTTTAATCAATTAAAATTAATGTACCATTTCCGGAAAGCTGAGAATTCAAGCTTTTAATTGCCATGCGAACAATAAGCTATAATAGAATAATGCGGCATCGAGAATCAAAACTTTGCAGCGCATGAGCTATTTTGCGAGCAAAATATACCATATTGTACAGGAATTTGATCTGACTAGGCTTTCGAATTGACAAAAGTGACAGGACTTTTTCTTTCATTTGCAATAAGTTATTCGTATTTTTGAAAAATTCAGACTCTTGGCGTACTTAATCAGAGCGAACATTTCTTTGAAAAGGTAGTTGTTCGCCACAATAAAGAAAATAAAGTGAAAAACTGTCCAAAAACAAAAAAGTCAGTGGGCGCGTTCGCTTTGAGTAGAATGGTAGCGCCTAATATGCCTATTACAGGCTTTTGGAGGGGAGCCGGCAAAATTACCCCCTTTTTACAGGTTTAAAAAAAAAAAACATATTCAGGACACTATTTCAGGATTTGTCCACAAAGATTTGAAAACTACCCCAATAGGTCGGGGGAAACGCTAAAAGACTCCTAATTCAATGATTTCTCGGGATATTTTCCCCGACCTGAGCCCCTAAAATGTACCCCTTTCTGGAGAAATCGGGAACGAGCATACGTGTATGGTTGACCGCCGGAGTGGGGGGAGGGGGGGGGGGGGGGGGGGGGGGGGGAGGCGGCTGGTATAAAGCCAAGTAGAATAGGTGAGTGTTTGGCTGTCCATCGGAACATGATGATGATGATTATATCTTATAATTTAATGTGATTTTTGTGGAACGATTATTTCTTTGCGTCATTCGCAAAACATACTATTAGGAAGTATTTATTTTCACCACCGATGTTCATGGAAGTTCATAGCCTTACCGTAATGTATATGTTGGAATTCGGTTTCCGTGGTCTAGTGGTCTAGTCACTAGACTGGGATGCAAAGGTTGTGGGTTCAGTCCCCGCAGCACGGCATTTGAGCAAAGCACACCCACGAGTACGGGTACCCACCAAAATGAATATGCCTATACCCTTAGAGTTGGACAGGTGTCAGAAATACTTCGAAGCATCAGAAAATAAAGTATTCAGAGATGAAATTCTTCATAAGTACTCCATTAAAATACCAAATTAACTTATTTGCCTTGTAACTGTCGCCGAAACGTAAGGATTGCTCCTAGATATACATAAAGAAAATATTGATGCCGTCGTACAAATATCAACTGTTAATTGTTTTATCATGCTTCAATGGATTCATCTTTAGAGCAATATGTATAGGGCCTAAAAAGCTGATGAAAAATTAATTATGTCCATAACAGCATGCATATTTGAGCATATTTTGTTAGGTATGTTCCTTGGAATGTTCTCTGACATTGGAATTTCCTTCATCCTAAATGTCGTATTTCCTGATTTCGTTTGGATAAACAGCTTTTTAACAGTTGAAGAAATCTTCCTGCTGTGTTTTTATTTGGCGTTTGCCGTTACATCAACATACGTCAAATAGGGATGCTCCTGGGAATGTTATATTATGCAAAACGTTTGTACACTTGACACGAACATGACCTTTCAACTTAAAAGGTTATGAAATACAGACGTGAGGTCGGCACGAAATGCACGACTCATGTTTCTTTTTGAATATGCTTTTTACATTGTCTGTGGGAATTAATTTTTAACACATGATCGTAAAGTTGTGCACTAGAAATTGTAGAAAGTTATCCAATGTTGCGAAAAGTTTTGTAAAGTCATACAAAGTCAATTTCATAAAGTTATGAATCGTTGGAAAGTTACACGATAACTGTGTGTAAATTTTTGCAACTTTCTGAAACTTTTAACAACTTTCTACGACCTTGCCAATCTAGTGTAACTTTGAATATCTCCCCGAATGAATTTGGACCTATATAGACAAATTTTACGTAATGGGAAACATAAATTTACGACTGAAAAGAATTAATGTTTATTACTTTTTTACAAGTTTGCATAACCGAGAAGACTGTGAATTAAGTAATCGTAATAAATAGAAGGGAAAAGGTATACGACTCGTACCACCCTCCATACATTATTTTCATACCTATCTTGATAATTTCTCTCAGCACTTTCGGTTTATGAATTATATCACGTGGAGGAATCTTCAGTGCTTCGTACTTTATAAATCCGAATCAATAAACAGTTTGGTTTAGGTCTCGCGTCGCGTGGATGAGAGATATCACTTCATTTTGATAGGAGTAAAGAAATTCTTTACCACACCGACGAATTCCATCTTAATGCACGTTTAAATGTATTATTCCAATTAAAGGTTAAAATGTACATTGTAAAGTACTCTCAAATGTGTGTCAAGTTAGAATTGGCTATATTTAGCCATTTTCATATAGACTGAAAATAAAAGATAAAAGACACCTAGCTCCATTACACGATCCAAGAAAACTCATAAAAGAATACGCCAAAATGTAGGTCTAGGGTAAAACAAGTATTTTTACACAACAAAAGCCTGTGTCGTCATGATTACAAATTGTTGCTAATGTTGTGAATTTAGAGGACTTTATAAAAGGTAAAATGCGTGGTCTCAAAACAAACAAATAAACAAACAAACAAACAAAAACAAATATTTCCAAATGTGTGCAATCAAGAATTTTCGTCAAAATTATACAGGAGTTATTATCGAAAAGGGGTGTCACATTTTCCTCTCGGCTTCTCCTAAACCTTTGACATGAACGAGACATATCTTCATCAGCTCAAGATGAGCCGACATCTTTACCTACACCTCTCTAAAGCTGAAACAACAATGACGCTAAGAGACAACCATTAGGAAACCCAACCTAAGTCAAGGCAAGATTCTTTGACCTATATCTTTCTCAGGGTTTTGTAGGACCAAGAAAAGAAGAAGAAGTAGGTGAAGTTTATTTGGATGAATTCCTTTTAGACACTTTTTTGAATTGGTTATCATCTGAATGCAGCGCTTGACTTTGATGTCCAAGTCTGAATGTTATGAATGCGTTTTTGTCTAGAGTTCTGTGCCCTTGACTTTCCTCTCTTTCCTAGTTTTAGCATCATAGTTTTTTATGGGTTTTTTTTTCAGTGTTGTTGCGTTACATCATATATATTGTGTGTGTGGGTGTGGGTGTGTGTGTATTTATGGAATCATAAAGTTTATCCCATGGTGTATTGTATTACAGGTATTTAGCATTAATAATGTTTACTGGTTGAACTGAGGGCGTGGAAGCATGTGAAGTAATGAAGATCTGGTGTGCGGATCTGCTCTTGTGCAGAACACCTAAGAATACTAATGTTATATGAAATATACTGCAATCACAGAATGATGTAGGAGGGAAATTAATGAAGATTAAGAAAATGAGGAGGAGTGGAAATACTAAAATGAGGGAGATTACTATACATTCAGCTCATTCATTTTAAAAATCAAACATAATATAATTATATGCAATCATAATAATCTATCATGTGTATATACATCGAAATCTTACAGAACACAATGGTCATGATGGTGTTAAGGTTTTGTGACCCTGGATAAAGAAGAGCTTTAAAAAAAAAAGGGGGGGGTGGCAAAGATTATAATGGCAATAACTTGTTGAATAATGTGATAAATCATCTTCTCTTTCATCAGTGCTCGTGAGATTAAAATCCACGTATCAATTCCATAACATCCATGGTATTTCGCTGCATGCATCATGTTCAAGGGAAATGTATTTATTTTGAGAGCAAGAGAGTAACGATGTAGCCCGCAGCGAATAAGCATGCATGCGCCTGATCAGGCATGCTGTGTTGATAGAAGTCCAGTTGATTTTTGTTTCTTTCATCAGTTCTATTTTCCCATAACACCAATTTCACATAAGTAATATCACTGTCACCTGAAAAGTTTGATGTGTTTAATTCTTATTATTTTGTTTGTTTGCATCGTATAATTCACAAGTAATTCATAAAAATACAAAACTATAGATTAGAAAATGAAACAATCTTGCAGGTATAATGACTTCTCAGTGCGGGAAATAGGTTTCCTTGGATCGGGCTCGAGAGTGGAATATTTCGATTGCTGCTTTTCTGAATGACGTAATGATGTAAAGTAGAAATAAAATAAACAAAAACAATCTTTAAACAATGAATAAGATAATATAAGAGCTTATAATGGACAATTCATATTCAAAACATAGGCCTACCAATCAATATTTCACTTTCTCTGGATCTTGATGAATAATGGAAAAGAACAGACAAAGAAAATACTAGGCCTAAATGCCATCATGATGTCACATTAAACACGAAACAAAAACACTTTGTGTGCATCGTATACAACATTCATTGGGAAAATGGTAAATTTGGGCATGTTTTTCCCTCCCCCACCCCCAGACACACTCTAAAAAGACAGGATGGAAAGGGTTAATAACCATTTAAAAGTGTCAAGGAGTGATAGCGTTTTTGAAAAGGGATGACAAAGGGAATTAATCTTCGGCCCTTTTCCACCCATTTCACTCTTTGTGTTTTTAGAATAGAGTGCAATATGTTGTCAATGGTTGTTATGCATCTTTTATCGATTAAAAAAAATTAAAAAATTATTACATAAACTGCCCAAATCTTGTCAATCTTACACATTATTTATAAAATGATATTAGGCAAAGTTTTACAATCTTGAAGCGAATCGCTTTGCCATGCAGAACCCTCTTTGAGGAGGAGGGTCCCCGCGGATTCGGCGGGGAAGTTCACCGTGATCCCCGTACGTCGGATCACATCTTCTCGCTGGCATCCATCAAAACAGGAAAGGGATTTAAATTCTGAAAACAAATACCTTTATATAAATCGCAGGCTGTATGTACATGAACAATGCCTTTATATGACTTTCGAGGAATACTATAGAGATTGGGGCATACGAGAGAGAGAGAGAGGAGAGAGGGAGAGAGAGAGAGAGAGAGAGGAGAGAGAGAGAGAGAAGAAGAGAGAGAGAGAAGAGAGGAAGGGGGGGGGTGGGGTGAGTATATGAATATGATGTAGGGGAAAGTTTCTATTTACATACCGGACTACAAACTCAATTTCATTTGTCATTTTGTAGATGGAACAAGGGACCACCTACAAAACTAAAAAGCATATTGCCACTGCATTATTATTCTGAACTATTTGATTACACATAATGTAACAATCAGGTTTATGATTTCTTTTTCTTATATTATTTTGTGTTATTTTGAAATTCCTTAAACAATAAGAATCATCTAATCATGTCGTTAATTTGACCCACAATCCCAAGGAAAACATGGTGTTTGAATTATGTGAAATATATAAATTATGTATCAAATAATAAGGAAAGAGAGGAAGAGAGGGAGATTGAGAGAGATGGGGGAGGGGCAAAGTGGGTCACACTCATTACAAATTTACAAGGATACGACCAATCTTTCAGATTTTTAAATGTGATTTTTGTTTTTAAAGCCTAAAATTGAAATTTTAAGGATTTAAACTTAGATTTTAAAATCGATTGGTCCCTATCTGCACTCATTCAGGATTTATTTCAAATCCCTGTAATTCAAAGGACTCACTAGATGTAAAGTAAAACAAATGATCAGACCTACGCAATTTTAAGTGCCTCTCATGGCGTAGAGCGCCCCCTGTGCGCCCCTACATGGAATGATGAGCTGGTATGATCTGTCGTAGATGATACATCACTGTACACGACTGGTTTGTTGTCTCAGATTAACTGATTGAAATACCATCTCTTCCCATTCATCATGATCCAAAGGTAAAACAAGCCAACAAAATTCTCTAGGTCAAGGGGGTAAGTAGTCATCATAGAGGTGTTAAACCTTGAAATGAGAATTGAGAAATCTAAAAAAAAAAATGAAAATAATGTAAATTGAATGTATTATTATCATTTAAAGGCAAATATGTCAGTAGATGTGGATCCAAACCCTAAAATCTTTTTTTCAACTATCTGGAAATCAGTTATTAGATTATGTTGGTCCCGTCATCTTAGCAAACTCTTCATGCTCTTGGAGGTGTTAAAACTTAAATTTGAATTTGAATTGAATGTTTCATTTTATCATAATTTATTCAGGCTAAAGGTAAATGTATCAGAAGATTGGTCTTATAGGTCCAAACCATAAAATCTCCTTTCAATTTCTGAGAATGAGCTGCAGATGAGATAAATCTAGTCTAATTAAACGATTTCCAATGGAATTCTCAAATGATTAATAATCATTAATCACATCTAAAACTTTGATGACACGACATTTGCTTCTGCGACAATTTCTCCGGGCTTTATTTCGTCTAATAATAGTGTCTTATGTTAGGTTTAAGGTTACGTTTAGGGTATGGTTTAGTGTTAAGGCCATCGTTGAAGTTAGACGTTCGATTAGGGTGTGGAATTTATAGCAATTGTCGCCGGAGCAATGTCATGGAATCAAAACGTTAGACTGAACGCGTTAGAAAACGATTGGGTTACTTGGTGCTCTTACATTTGCGAAAGAGATACAGGTATATGGGAAGGGGCGGAAGGGGCGCAATCATGTAACTCTCCCACTGAACAGATACACTATGCTGCTGTCACGATGATGACAGATTGATCATATTTTAAATACTTGATGGATAGATGGGGCAGATAAACGATGGTGTAATACACTTGCCATGTATGCGCCCAGGCATTTAGACCTCCGATAGACTGGGAGTTAAAGCCATTCTTTAGCTTTGAGATTGGTATTGTAAATCTAGATATGATTTTGAATTGTATATATTGAATGTTAATTGTTCTTTGAAAGAGGAAATTTGAACAAAACTATCAGAACTGTGTTATCATCTTTATAGAAAACTAACTCCAATTTCCATATTATTCTACATGTTGATTCGTTCTCTTGAAAATGCAAACTTAAAAGCTTTAGTTTTCAAGTATAAAATGCTACGTTAATTTTTTATTATTATTATTTTTTAAATATATATACAGATCGTAGTATAGCGGTCTGTTTTGCCATCCTCTCCTTATAGGGTACATGCAGGTAATATGGGCCAGCAGGTAATATGGGCCACCTGAAGCAAATCATGTCGTGACCGTCGACCGGTGACCGATGACCGATGTGAGCGCCATAATGTTGTTCATATGAACTGTATACGAAAATCTATCGTCTTGAGAGCATCTGATGCTGAAATTTGTCTGAGAAAATTGCTGAAAACCAACAAGGTACGTAAAACATACGGCATTTTTTTTACCCTGATGTAAAATTTGGTATTTCACAGAATGTGATGGTGAAAGAGTGTTTGAGGGGGTAACCTCAATTGTTTTGTATATTTAGTAAGCTTATAGTTTCATTTTTATCATACTAGCGTGTATACAGGTCGATTTGTTGTAGTGAAGTGGTGCAATGTGGCATTGAATGCTTGCCTGACACAGCAACATCAGTGCAGGTAATATGGGCCATCCAAAATGGCGGAAATGATTCTGGTACTCAGTATTGGGATGAGGCATCAATCTCTTTGCTACGATTTTTTTTGGGTATATTCACAGTATATAATTAATATAAATAACTTATTGTAGGCCTATATTGACTTGTATGATGAAAATAATATTTAAATAATATTTAAAAAAGAAATAATATACAAAATACAAAACAATGAAATATATAGTCAAAGTATTTACTGAAGGGTCTTATAATTTCAAATGATATCTTAAAGTTAATGATTTTCAACATTTTAAGCAAATTCCAGACATGGTAGAGTCATTGCAGTTTTTAAAACATGCATTAAATACATGTGCCAATATTACCTGCACATGCAGGTAATATGGGCACATTGGTAATGACGTCAACATTTGAATATTGCAGAGAGGGGGGTTGGTGATAATTGTTTTTCTTCACAATAAAAGTTAGAGCAGTAGTTATTGATTCATATAAACAAAGATTAGACTGTGTGTCATTTTGCAACTTTATGCAAATTAGGCAAATGAGCTTAGGGGGCCCATATTACCTGCACGTACCCTGTGAATGCGATTACGTACATTTTTTGGTTATTTTTTAAATGTAATATCATGCTTACAATCCATGCCTACAATCGTCATTTATGAGAACAAGAGGAAAATTAAATACACATGTTGCAAAAAAAGCTCACTTATAAAGAATACCTCTAAAGACTGCAGATGGTTTTGTGCAGGTGACGTGCAAAAGCACCCATCGTCATAGATGTTTTGGTCCCTATAGGTTATCAAACACAACACCCCTCTCTTACCCTTATGAACACCGGCCTAGCGGGCATTTACTTCTCTCCTCAACAGCAGAGAGGCTTGCTCAAACGCCAAGTTCAACATTTTGTTTTCTTAGTCAATTATTTCCCACCAAATCTTTTACACGCACCCTTACGAAAGGTTGATGACCGCCTGATCTACTTGTGTTAAAAAAAAAAGTTTTCAAGAGTTTGATTTCCTTCAATGGGCACATATTTAGTTTTAAAAACTTTGGTAGCCGGATGTGATGCATAAATACAAATTCAATGTATTGTTAATACCACAATGTCATACATTGTGGTGCTCTCTAAAGCAATTTTACAGTGACCGAATGGTTAAAGCTCATGTGACTAACGGGCAACTACATTATTTCTAATCTGTCACAAATGTGACATTTTTTAGTGCATTTTGTTAATGTTCGTATAAAATGAACGGAATCAACGTAAAGAATAATAATGCAACTGGCCTGGGTCTCGTTTTACTTGAGATTTATCCCGTTTTGTATATGAAGACTCGTGCACAGTTTACACTTTCTACTGGCATCATCCTATGAGCATCCACGGTGGGCCGCGGAGCCGGGGGCTGGGGTTGGGGCTTCTTTTTTTTTCAGCAAACGTGTACAAAAACGCGAAAAGGATAGATTTGTGATTTTTAGCCTGTTAAGACCCGCACCCCGCCCTTTCACTTTTGGCTCAGCGTCTCCACATTAAAAAACGCTTGGTGGCCCCTGATCAATGTATACATCACATTCTGTGGTCCGAGCGGGGGGGGGGGGGGGGGGGTATTGGATGTCTTGTCCACTAAGCCCCTCATCTTTACCTACACTTCCAGATCCAGATGATTGCACTCTAGTCACCCATGTCCATGACCCATGACCTAGATCACATGTCAAATACAGACGATCACTCCATAATCCTCCTGCGCGCCTGACGACAGATTCAACAAAATGGCGCCTCAAATGATAGACTTTTTAATCAGACATTCGTATCAGGCACTTGTAGTTCATGCCCATTCCTCAGTGGTGTTGTTTTTGAATAATCAAACACAGCTATGTTATACATAATTTTTTAGATTTTTTTAATTTTAAGAGATTAGATTTGATAAAATATAAAGATGCACTCACCGATTACATTTACTTCCAACACCATACATGTATCATATTTAGATTACATAAAATGTTAAACTCATAGCTACAAATTATTATTGATAATCATCGCTACCCTGAAGTTTTAACTGAAATATTTTCAATTTTATTATGCTCATTATAGGACCCTAATATGATTAAAACCTCCTCCACAGTTGACCTAACGTATACTGATCGCGAATCGCCATGCATCATCAATTAATCAGCTTATACGTGTTATCTAAAGTAGATCAAGACTTATTGGCTAAAAAAGGCAATCTAAACGGGAGAAAGTTATAGGCCTACTATTGAGTGTCTGATGACAATTATAAATCATAATGATCATTTAATGATCTCTAAAGTTGGACTCTATGGGCCTATGTTTAATGTTTTGTACAGAAGGGACGATGGTTGTTTTCTTGTAATTTAAAGAAAAAATTAACACTTTAGAGCACACATTTTGAATAACATTTTCGGCCTATATCGTTAAAGTTCTGGGAAGAGCCCTATGATTATGTAAACCTTAAAAGAGGGACTCGTTGCGCGCGACTATACCTGACAAATTGTTAGAGATCAGTCAAACTTTGAAGCTGCGAAATTCTAGATTCGCTGATACCTGGTAACTGATATGTCGTAATTTGTGTAAACAGATGGGGAAAATGTTCCAAATAGCAGCGAAGGTGCGAATGGGGATACCTTGAACCTGACATTGTAATCTAAGCCCGGGTTATTTTACCATCTGTCCAATGGTAGCCTGATCATGGCCTGATCGGCTGGGGATGTGATGATGGCTGTGGAGCCTGATCGTCTGGTCTGAGAGTGCGTATGCAGGTGAGGTGGGGTGGGTTAGGGGGAGGTCATATCGATTTCGCGAGTGGGGTAGCGGCTGGGTGCAACGTGGGAGCATGAATGGGTCCGCCATGGTGTGACATATTTTAAGGTGTGGTTTATACTTTCCTCGATGATTGCAATTTTTGTGCTCCTCTCTCCGTCAGTGTAGAAGGATAATGAAAAATCCCCACAACAAGGGCTGCGGAGTTGGGGAGGGGGGTTTCAGCGGGCCCTCTTTTTTTAGTAGACGTGTATTAAAAAAAAAAAATACCAAAAATAAATAAGAACGCAAATATGACCATCTAATTCAGATTTTAATTTCGTGTTCAGCACCCCCACCCACACTTCAAAATGCTCCGTGGCCCCCGTCTCAGATTCTACCTAATTTGAGGCTCTGTGCCTATCAAACTAGCAATCATTGTCGTGATGGTTGGTATCGCTGAAATGAAAATATTAGTTTTATCGGCTGAAATGACAATCGTATGTTATAAAATCTATCGATATAATATGCCCCTATCTACAAAACTCTGTAATAGTAAGTAATGCTGATTCATAATCTTAATCATAATTATCTCAATGTTAGGATTTACGTTCCTCTTAGGCATCTTTTCTTAAAAAGAACAAAAAAACAAAAACAAAGGATCATACGGAGTTTGCTTTATAAAAAAAAAAGAATTTTAAAGATAAGTCTTGATGTTTTCTTTTTCAAAGTTAAATGCAAAATATTTTAAGCAAATCTGTTTCAACAATATAATACTCCAAAAGCTTATGAACATACATATAGTTTGGAGGACAGTTCCGACGAAGTTTATGAACAAAGAGTTATGACTAATAATATAAAAACGCGTCGTCTATCATCGTGCACTTCACGTAGATTAACGATAATGACAGAATCAACGCTTTCGAAACTTCCCCCAAAATGTTTCAATTTTTATCATTTCGGAGGAATTGATATACAGAGTCGATGAAAGCCTGAAAGCAGTCCTCTCTTATGCATTCTGACTTGTTTTCATATAACACCCCAAATTTAATAAATATAACGTGGACAATGTCATGAAGCCCAATTAGAACTATTTTTGTCATTAAACATTTTTAATGTTTTTTGTTCAACAAAAGAACAAGACATTGCCAATTTATTAATCAAATGTTCAATAACTAAAACAATGTAATTATATACCATAAAAGCTGTTTAAAGGCTAACACTTAAACATGATTGAAAAAAATGTAAACCAAAGTTGCAGTGTGTCTCAGAAAAGAAGGAAACGGATTTTGTCAGTTTTTTTTTGTCCAGTGAAAGCAAAAAGCAACCAAAACGGAGAAGAGACAGAGAGAGAGAGAGAGAGAGAGAGAGAGAGAGAGAGAGAGAGAAAACAAAAATAAAATAGGCATATTAAAATCATTATTTCAAAGTTTTGTTTTTTTCAACCAATTAACATCTTGGGTGTAATTCCCTTAAGGATCACAGCTTTTACATCAAATACATTCAATAAAGAGCCATGCATAAATGAAAATGAAAATTTTGAAAATTAGATTTCAAAATCGAACTGCGCACTTAGGTGTTTGAAAGGATGCGGTCACACATTATGCATAATATTGCTTGAATTTTTGCTTTAACCGCTAATACTAGTACTTACCGTATCGATTCCTCAATCCTTTTTTTCTTTTTTTCTCACCTTTTTTTCCATTGAAGCACTGTGTACTACGAAATAAGACTACTATGATGGAATAAATCTTTATTAGTGACTTCTTCTTATTATTGTTTATTATTATTATTATTATTATTATTATTATTATTATTATTATTATTATTATTATTATTATTATTATTATTATTATTATTATTATTATCATCATCATCATCATCATCATCATCATCATCATCATCATCATCATCATCATCATCATCATCATCATCATCATCATCATTATTATTATTATTATTATTATTATTATTATTATTATTGTTATTATTATTATTATTATTATTATTATTATTATTATTATTATTATTATTATTATTATTATTATTATTGTTATTATTATTATTATTATTATTATTATTATTATTATTATTATTATTATTATTATTATTATTATTATTATTATTATTTATTTGACCAAAAAGAATACATGTTTTTATACAATACAAGAGATGACATACAATGTAAAATCATGACATAATTATACAAAAACACAAACAGAAAGATTACAAGAGAGAAATGAACAGTGCTACGTGTTGGTCAGGGGTGACAAAAGCATAATTTTAATGAATTGTCTCCCTTTTTTTTTCTTTTTTTTTTAAAATTAAGTGCACTTTGTGAGATTTACTTTTCATAAAATCATATTCCAATATTTTACACATTCTAGTACAGATATGTTTTAACCATGTACAATGAGGGCGACATTGATTTGTATGAACCGAAGTTTTATCAATTTTATTTTCGACACCAATATCGCTCCCGTAGTCCTATAGATTAATGTATTGATATAGTGATGTTTGGAAGGGATGAATCTGTTTACAATTGATGTTATATTTTTTTCTCTCTCTGTTAGCAATTTGTTATGATATTTTGTTGTGATAAAAAATGAGTGGATATATTTGGTGGAGTGAATGAGTTTGATATTCAATATTAGTTTAAAAGTATCCATCCGAGACGGAACCATCAATAAACAGTGTTTGGCCAAATCGGTTACAGTTGGGTAACAACATGTCGCATTTTAAAAAAAAAATCTGCTTGCCTAACAAAGCAATATTTACCATGTTGTAACCTACTCGAACCGGGTTGCCCAAACTTTGTTTATTGATGGCTCTGTTCTAAGAAGTGTTACATCGCCCTCTATCATGATGAATCAATAATCGTTGTACTAGCTTTCAATCTTGGGTTTAAAAAGTAATTTATATTGATAATAATAATACTAATAATGTTTTTTTTTTCTTTTTTTTTTTTTTTTTTTTTTTTTTTTTTTTTTTTTTTTTTTTTTTTTTTTTTGTACATAGCGCTTTTCTAGGATCAAAGCGTTTTACATACTCGTTATTACTTCGGTCAGTGGATTCAATCCCGTTCGACCATTATACAGGTGCACACAAATTCTACCAGGTACACATTCTAACACATGGGTGAGGTGAATCATGTCCATAAATGCCGTGCCCAAGGATTTATGTCCATTGGCAAGTAAAAATTCAGAAATTAAACAAAGAATTGTGAAAACTAATCAAGACTAGAATCAAATGATGATTCATCACGTTGTCATTCTTTTTTTCAGAGCAGAACTGTTACTGTGATTTTATGAATTGTGGAATAGTGCCATCTACGTGCGAAGTATGGGTTAAGGGCATGGGGAGAGGGGCAATGAGCCTCATCGAATTGAACTTCAAGTACGCAAACTCAGTTTTATTTATTCCAATCAGTACAGCCTTAAAAGCTGAGTACTTGTTGTTCCAATACTGAGTACATGTTGTTCGAGTATTCATTTTTTTTTCCTCGCCGAATCTTTAATACATTTGTATGGTTTTTTTTTTTCATTTAATTTTATCTTTCATAAAAGGCCGGATGTAGGCCTACATCCGCGCCAAGTGCCGTTTAATTATTGTAAGCGATTCTTCTAATAATATATTGCATCATACTCTGATTTGCAATGTATTTTAAAATATTTCATAAACCATATAGAGCAATAGGGTAGGTACAAAAACTAGTCCAAAAGGTACGTCATGTCGTTGGCTAAAATCGTAATAATCACGACAATACACAAATAAAAAGTTAGTTCCTCTTTGCACTCTGGAACAGAAGCTCGTGTAAAATGTCAGGCAAGGAGTATTTCAACATTAATATGTATTAGATATCTAAATCATATAAATTATATTAATGTCAAAGTGACAAGACATTGAGAGCGAGGGGGAAAAAAATAAGAACAACTTCAATGTCACTATCTAAAACATGGCATCATAAGTTCATGTATGTATGCAGAAGGATCGAGACATATTCCTCTTGACCAACACCAATATTATATAAAAAGCTATAAAAATACTACTAATTACTTCATTTACAAAAAATAAATGCAATTATTGCCCAATACTTGGCAATCATTACCTAATACTGGGCAATTATTACTTCAAGCATTGTCAAATGTCAAAAGTTTGGCAATTTGTTACCATTATTGAAGCGGCGACCATTTTCGTCAGTGTTGGTTGAAATTTAGGCAGGATCTACTGCCAACTATTTCAAGAGTGTATAGTTTACCTTTAATTCTTGCTGTCCAGACGATCTGAAGGAAGGGTGATTCAATGACAAGCAAATCGTTGTCATCATGGAGACCGTATGTCTGACATGACTGTTTATTAGATTAACTTCTAGTCGGATCCTACCTTCCGTATGAGACCAAAACTCAGGTCTCAAGACAACTCTACATGTCAAGATATTGGTCGATCCAAGACGAAGTCACTGAGGGTCACACGGTGGATATTGAAAGGGGGATGGTCGTGGGAGGGAAGAATAAGCATAGAGGAAAGAAAATTCCCCTCAAACGATATGTTCACTTCAATTGAAATAAACATTTTCCATTCGTGAATTTTAGGCCTGTTTAAACCTGTTAAATCACATTTCTTTATGATAAACATATAACTATGTACTATGTAGGCCTACTGTTATGTAATTATGACTGTTATTTGAAAATGCATATTGTTAAATTAATTTGGGGATTGGCGGCAATACGAGTCAGATAATGATTCTTTATTACAATAATCTGTCTTGTCATGTTAAATTTTATTTGCATATTACGCTTTAATACATTTGATTACATTATACGGTGGTCACAACTTAACGTATTATAGGCCTACGTGGCACATGCGCCCTACGGTAGCTTGCGTGAGCCGTCGTGGGCTATTTACGTTTCTTACGTTTCTGAAGAAAAGCTATTGCAAAAAATCTCCTGCGTGTTGTACCTGCTCCGCGCGTGTATGAAAAAAGTACGGGCAATGTAGAATTCTACAGCGTTACAGGTTGCACTTACCCCCTGTTATGACCACCGCATCAGTCGTCCACCTGTCACGTGATTGCTGTCCACAGCATGACGTCACGTCAACCTTGGATGAACAGGAAGGGGGGGGTACTATTTCCGTCCGTTATTAACAAGGGGTTGCCCCTATTTAATTTTGTATTTGACAATGTGTGTTCTGGTAAGCTATACATCTTTGAGTCTAAACAAAATATCGGTTGGAAATTATATTTATTTCACTTATTCAAAAGATTCTTGAAACGTTTTGTTATGATATCTTGCACTCCTAGAAGACCCAGGTTTATACCTTTCAATCCGAGACCTACGTTGAAATCCTTGAGTCGTGCATGAATAAGGACATTGGGATAAAATCAATAACTTTTGTATTTTGTTAAAAAAAAAAAAAAAATCTTGACCTGTTGGAGACGAGCTGATTTGGCTACAACCCACATTTCCCATAGACCTCAGCCCGAATATATTCGGGCTCATTGCCCGACGGGTTAAAATACGTTATACAAAAATTATGACCCAGGCAATATCATTTTTGTCGGATCATTGGAACAAGGTCTTGCAGATTAGGGGCTTGATATTTTGAGCAATGAGCATAATGTCTACATATTCTTTGATCCAAGAATGATGATATTCGGATAGAACAAAACAAGAAAACCAAGGACTGATGGCTCTAAGGATGAAATCATGTGATATTATACTGACCACAACGCGTTACAATGATAACCAGACTACATCCCTTTTGCACCGAGTCGAATTAGTAATCCGGAAGACCGACTGGAACTACGTCTAGCTCTTTCTAGTCTCCATCCAAAGCGCCCTTTAGATTATTGCGAACTGCAGTCAACTTATCACACTTTTCTTTGAGATTGGAATTATATTGTTAAGAATATAACAATACATATTATATATAAACAGGTATTACTATTCATATAAAAACCACGTAGAGCGTACTAGATTACTACTACTAAATACTACTACTTCTTCTTCTTCTAAAACTACTACTACTACTTCTACTACTAATACTACTACTACTACTACTACTCCTACTACTACTACTACACTACCACCTGTACTACTACAACTACATTATACTACTTTCGCTTCGAAACAACTTTCATCGAAGCTACATTGGGTGAGGTGTATTCTGTAATATTGAAACGGTGTCCCTTATTAAAGCTGGTGTATAGTTACAGTAAATCTCAAGATATTTTTCAAATTTTGAGTTTACTTTGAGATACTGAAGAATGAAAGATGATTATGATAAAACACATATCACTTGAAAATGAAATCTATAAACATAAATTTTACTATTAAAAAAAAGCCGGGTGTAGGCAAACTGGCTGTATTTTAGAAAAATTGATATCATTTAATCTTACCAAAAATATAACCCAGCATTATTGGCCTTCATTACGCTCAGACAAAATATATACAGTCTGTGTCAAATAAAATGGTACAAATGGAAAACATTTTTTATAGTGTGAAGTTTAATCACAGCCTGCTATTGTTTGGTATTTTCATAAAGCAGGAAAATCAGACTTTCACCTGCAATTTTTTTCATCACATTTGGTGTTGTATTTTTTGAAATATAACTAGTTTTCTACAATCAAGAAAAATCCACTTTTTTTAGCACGCCGTCCCATGCCTTTGTGTATAGGTTTCGCATAATGGCCATGAAGTGCTCAATTTCGATTTTTTTTTTCCTCGTCGCACAAAATTTAGCCTTACTTTTGTTTTACGAAAGCAAATTATACAAAACAAAGCGCATCAGCAAGATAAATCCTTTGGCTTTATTTTGGTACCACATACACACATTATCTGAAATTATTATCCATACAGAGGGTTTTTAGAGGCCAAATACAAGTGTTATTTTGTTGATGCTCTTCATAAACTTGACCTACTTTACAAAGTTCGCTTGAACATAACAGACCCTAATAGGGCCTCGTGCCCAATATCGAAAATATTGGGCAGCAAGAGGGGGACCCCAAAATGCAGCGACACGTTTCAATTCATTTATCTTAATTCCTTTGTTGCGTCAGCAATCACTTCAGCCCATTTGAGCTAGGCCTACGCGTCAAATGAATTGCGCGCACTTTATTTGTACGCGTTTTTAGCATTTTTTTTTTTTTTTTTTTTGAGGGTGGGGGGGGGGTGCAATTAATTTTTTCCTGTGGGGCATTTTTTTTTTTTTTGGAAGGGGGGGGGTCTTTTTTGGGGGGCCACTTTTTTTCAAAATAGAATTGTATTCCAGAACAAAAATTGTTGGGTGGGGGTTGAGAATCAAAATGAATTTTTAAAAATGTGATTAAAAAACATGTGTGGGGGGGGGGCCCTATTTTGTAAAATCCTCTGTATAGATAATAATAAAAAATATTTAGATGTCCTAATTCGTTCCGCGATCCAATCACGGTCATATATTGAACTCGCTTTTCAAAATATTGACTCGTCTTCGACTCGTCCAATATTTGTGCAAAGCTCGTCCAATATTCCTTGTATCAACCTCAAGGCCATCCAATATTCTATAAATATTTTACACCTAAATATTTTTTTTCCGACTGTACCATTTTTTTTTAATACACAGACTGTATTGACGAAATCGCGAACAAATATCCTGTCAACAAAGATTTACGTACACTGACATTTAGAAATATGTACTTCGTAAAAAAAAAAAAATGATAGCAAAAATTAATCATTGGCATTAGAGCACTTTTGTTTTGGCACTTTCGATGAGTTTGACCAAACGGAAGCGGAAACGAATGGCGTATGCATGGTACGGTTGACCTTCATTACAGCTCTCTGTTGTTAGTGTGTTTTGAAAGTGATGTCATTTTTGGTGATGTATCGTCAGCCTCGACTGTAATGATTTATGAGTCAATCCACTTACTCTCTGTACATCTGATTTGATATGTTTTTTTTTGTGTACACTTGAAAAATAATAATACATGTCTCCTTGTAATACAATTTCATGAAACATGAAAACGTTTGATTATTGATATATCTTTTATAATGTCTGGCCTACTTTAAACCTTTCATATGCATTTACACTTTTTAACTGTCTTTGCAAAAGTCATTCTGCAGATGATAGTAGCATAATTCAGATTGAGAATACAAGTATATACTATTCTGTGACGTCGTGCCATGGTCGCAATCAGTCCTGCACGGGTTTTACAAGTGCGTGTCTATGCAGCTTGCACCGAACTGTGTGCCAACTCCGATGACTTCTTGGCCTGTATTCTAAATCGACGACTGAGTTTGTATGAATTGAAGTTTGTGCGGCTAATTTGCGATCATTTTGTCGTAAAACAGTATAGCACAATATAGCACCGCATAATCTTCAACTCATACAATGTCAATCTTCGGTTCAGAATACGGGCCTTTGGGTTTTTACGTACATTTTATGCTGCAGTCACACAGACACACACTAAGAAATAGAGGTTCAACTCTGCACCCTAAAGGGTGCACAGCTTTGTCGCTATACCTATACCCCTAGGGGTGCAAGTGTGCACCCCATGGAAGGGGTGCAAAGGCTGCACCCCATAGTGGGGTGCAGAGTTGCACCCCAAGGGCTCAATATTACACCTTTAGGGGTGCAATTGAGCACCCTTTTTGGTTTGAATTTCTGAATTTAGGGTGCGACTTTGCACCCCGAGGGTTCAAAATTGCATCCCAGGGTGCGATCCTGCACCCTAATGGGTGCAAAGAAGCACCTAAGGGGTTCAGGATTACACCCTTAAGGTTCAATTCGGTACCCGAGGGGTGCAGTCCTGCACCTCAAGGGGTGTTCATAATCTTAATCATAATTATCTCAATGTTAGGATTACGTTCCTCTAGGCACTTTTCTTAAAAAGAAACAAAAAACAAAACAAAGGATCATACGGGTTTGCTTATAAAAAAAAAGAATTTTTAAAGATAAGTCTTGATGTTTTCTTTTTCAAAGTTAATGCAAAATATTTTAAGCCAAATCTGTTTCAAACAATATAATACTCCAAAAGCTTCATGAACCATAACATATAGTTTGAGAGGACAGTTCCGACGAAAGTTTATGAACAAAGAGTTATGACTAATAATAAAAAACCGTCGTCTATCATCCGTGCACTTCACGTAGAATTAACGATAATGACCAGAATCAACGTTTCGAAACTTCCCCCAAAATGTTCAATTTTTATCATTTCGGAGGAGGAATGATATACAGAGTTCGATGAAATCCTGAAAGCAGTCCTCTTCTTATGCATTCTGACTTTTGTTATTCATATAACACCCCAAAATTTAATTAAATAAATAACGTGGCAATGTCATGAAGCCCAATTAGTAACTATTTTGTTCATTAAACATTTTTAATGTTTGTTCAACAAAAGAACAAGACATTGCCCAATTTAGTTAATCAAATGTTCAATTAACTAAAACAAATTGTAATTATATACCATAAAAGCTGTTTAAAGGGCTAACACTTAAACATGATTGAAAAAAATGTAAACCCCAAAGTTGCAGTGTGTCTTCAGAAAAGAGGAAACGGATTTTTGTCAGTTTTTTTGCCCAGTGAAAGGCAAAAAGCAACCAAAACGGAGAAGAGGAGACAGAGAGAGAGAGGATGCAGAGAGAGAGAGAGAGAGAGAGAGAGAGAAAACAAAAATGAATAATAGGGCATATTAAAATCATTATTTCAAAGTTTTGTTTTTTCAACCAATTAACATCTGGCGTTGTAATTCCCTTAAGGATCACCATCTTTTACATCAAATACATTCAATAAAGAGCCATGCATAATGAAAAATGAAAATTTTGAAAATAGAATTCAAAATCGAACTGGCGCACTTTAGTGTTTTGAAAACGGATGCGGTCACACATTATGCAAATATTGCTTGAATTTTTGCTTTAACCACTAATACTAGTACTTACCGTATCGATTCCTCAATTCCTTTTTTCTTTTTTCTCACCTTTTTTTCCATTTGAAAGCCACTGTGTAACTACGAAATGAAGACTACTTATTGATGGAATTAAAATCTTTATTAGTGACTTCTTCTTATTATTGTTTATATATTATTATTATTATTATATTATTATTATTAATTATTTTATTATTATATTATATTATATTATTTATTATTATTATTATTTATCATCATCATCATCATCATCATCATCATCATCATCATCATCCATCATCGATCATTCATCATCATCATCATCATCATCATCATTATTAATTATTAATTATTATTATATTATATTATTATTGTATATTATTATTATTATATTATTATTATTATTATTATATTATTATTATTATATTATTATTATTATTGTATTATTATTATTATTATATATTATTATTATTATTATTATTATTATTATTTATTAATTATTTATATTATTATTATTATTTGACCAAAAAGAATTACATGTTTTTATTCAATACAAGAGATGACATACAATGTAAAATCAAACATAATTATACAAAAACACAAACAGAAAGATTACAAGAGAGAAATGAACAGTGCTACGTGTTGGTCAGGGGTGACAAAAGGCATAATTTTAATGGAATGTCTCCCTTTTTTTTCTTTTTTTTTAAAAATTAAGTGCACTTTGTGAGATTTACTTTTCATAAAATCATATTCCAATATTTTTACACATTCTAGTACAGATAGTTTTAACCATGACAATGAGGCACATTGATTTGTAATGGAACCGAAGTTTTATTCAATTTTATTTTCGACACCAATATCGCTCCCGTAGTCCTATAGATTAATTTATTGAATATAGTGATGTTTTGGAAGGGATTGAATCTGTTTAACAATTGATGTTATATTTTTTTCATCTCTCTGTTAGCAATTGTTATGATATTTTGTTTTGTGATAAAATGAGTGGGATATTATTCGGGTGCGAAAGTGAATGAGATTGGATATTCAATATTAGTTTAAAAAGTATCCATCCGAGACGGAACCATCAATAAACAGTGTTTGGCCAAATCGGTTACAGTTGGTGTAACAACATTGTCGCATTTAAAAAAAATCTGGCTTGCCTAAACAAAGCAATATTTACCATGTTGTAACCTACTCAACCGCGGTTGCCCAAACTTTGTTTATGATGGCTCTGTTCTAAGAAGTGTTACATCGCCCTCGTACATGATGAATCAATAATGTTTGTACTAGCTTTTCAATCTGGGTTTAAAAAAGTAATTTATATGATAATATAATTACTAATAATGTTTTTTTTTTCTTTTTTTTTTTTATTTTTTTTTTGTACATAGCGCTTTCTAGGATCAAAGCGTTTTCATACTCGTTATACTTCGCGTCAGTGGATTCAATTCCGTTCGACCATTATACAGGTGCACACAATTCACCAGGTACACATTCAACCCACATTGGGTGAGGTGAATTCTGTCCATAATTGCCGTGCCCAAGGATTATGTCCATTTGGCAAGGTAAAAATTCAGAAATTAACAAAAGAATGTGAAAACTAATCAAGACTAGAATCAAATGATGATTTTCATCACGTTGTTCATTCTTTTTTTTCAGAGCAGAACTGGTATACTGTGATTTTTATGAATTGTGGAATAGTTGCCATCTTACGTCGAAGTATGGGTTAAGGGCATGGGTGATAGGGCAGATGAGCCTCATCGAATTGAACTTCAAGACGCAAACTCGTTTTTATTTATTTCCAATCAGTACAGCCTTAAAAAGCTGAGTACTTGTTGTTCCAATACTGAGTACATGTTGCTTTCCGGTATTCATTTTTTTTTCCTCGCCGAATTCCTTAATAACATTTGTAGGTTTTTTTTTTTTCATTTAATTTTATCTTTCATAAAAGGCCGGATGTAGGCCTACATCCGCGCCAAGATGCCGTTTAATTATTGTAAGCGATTCTTCTAATAATATTATGCCATTCATACTCTGATTTGCAATGTATTTTAAAAATATTTCATAAACCAATAGAGCAATAGGGTAGGTTACAAAAACTTAGTCCAAAAGGTACGTCATGTCGTTGGCTAAAATCGTAATAATCACGACAATACACAAATTAAAAGTTAGTTCCTCTTTGCACTCTGGACAGAAGCTCGTGTTAAAATGTTCAGGCAAGAGTATTTCAACATTAATATGATTAAGATATCTAAATCATATAAATATATTAATGTCAAAGTTGACAAGACATTGAGAAGCGAGGGGGAAAAAAATAAAGAACAACTTCCAATTCACTATCTAAAAACATGGCATCATAAGTTCATGTATTATGCAGGAAGGCATTCGAGAACAATTCCTCTTGACCAACACCCAATATTATATAAAAAGCTATAAAAAATATACTAATTACTTAACATGTTACAAAAAATAAATGCAATTATGCCAAACTTGCAATCATTTACCTAATACTGTAGGCAATTATTACTTCAAAGCATTGTCAAATGTCAAAAGTTTGGCAATTGTTACCATTATTGAAGCACGGCGACCATTTTCGTCAGTTGGTTGAAATTTAGGCAGGATCTACTGCCAACTATTTCAAAGCAGTGTATAGTTTACCTTTAATTCTTGCTGTCCAGGACGATCTGAAGAAGGTGCATCAATGACAAGCCAAATCGTTGTCATCATGGAGACCGTATTGTCTGACATGACTTGTTTATTGATTAACTTCTAGTCGGATCACCTTCCGTATAGAGACCAAAAAACTCAGGTCTCAAGACAACTCCTACAATGTCAGAGATATTGGTCGGATCCAAGACGAAGTCAACTGGAGGGGCACACCGTGGGATATGAAAGGGGGATGGTCGTGGGAGGAAGAATAATCATAGAGGAAAGAAAATTCCCCTCAAACGATCATGGTTCACTTCAATTGAAATAAACATTTTCCATTCAGCTCGAATTTAGCTGTTTAACCTGTTAAATCACATTTTTTATTGATAAACAATATAACTATGTACTGATGTAGGTCCTTATCTGTTATGTAATTATGACTGTTAATTGAAAATTGCATATTGTTAAATTAATTTGGGGATTGGCGGCATACGATCAGATAAATGATTCTTTATTCAACAAAATAATCTGTCTTGTCATGTTTAAATTTTATGTGCATATTACGCTTTAATACATTTGCATTACATTTATCGGTGGTCACAACTTAACGTTTTATAGGCCTACGTTGGCAACATGAGCCTACGGTACTTGCGTGCAGCCGTCGTGGGTATTTACGTTATCTTACGTTCTGAGAAAAGCTATTGCAAAAAATCTCCTGCGTGTTGTACCTGGCCCGCCGTGTATGAAAAAAGTACGGCAATGGTCGAATTCTACAGCGTTACAGGTTGCATCTTACCCCTGTTATACCACCGCATCAGTCGTTCCACCTGTCAGCGTGATGCTCGTCCACAGCATGACGTCACGTCAACCTTGGATAACATGGAAGGGTGGGGGTACTATTTCCGTCCGTTATTAAACAAGGCGTTGTGCCCTATTTTAATTTTGTATTTGACATTAGTGTGTTCTGGTAAGCTTATACATCTGAGTTTCTAACAAAATACGTTGGAAGATTATATTTATTTCACTATTCAATAAGGATTCTGATAACGTCTTTGTTAGATATCGTTTGCACCCTAGAAGACTCAGGTTTAACTTCAAGTCCGAGACCTACGTTGAATCTTGAGTCGTGCATGAATAAGGACATTGGATAAATCAATAACTTTTGTATTTTGTTAAAAAATAAAAAAAATCTTGACCTGTTGGAGGACGGAAGCTGGATTTGGCTTACAACCCTACATTTCCCATACAGACCTCAGGCCCGAATATATTCGGGCTCATGCCCGACGGGTTAAAAATACGCGTTTATACAAAAATTATGACCCAGGCAATATCATTTGTCGGATCATTGGAACAAGGTCTTGCAGATAGGGGTTGATATATTTGAGCAATGAGCATAATGTCTACATATTCTTTGATCCAAGATTTGATTGATATTTCGATAGTAACAAAAACAAGACCAAGACTGATGGCTCTAAGGATGAAAATCATGTATTATACTGCCATCAAACGCGTTAAAGATAACAGACTCATTCCCCTTTCACCGTCGATTAGTAATCCGGGAAGACCCGACTGGAACACGTCAGTCTCTTCTAGTCTCCATCCAAAGCGGCCCATTAGATTATTGCGAACCTGCAGTCAACTTATCACACTTTCTTTGAGATGAATTATATTGTTAAGAAATAACAATACATATTATATATAAAACAGGTCATTACTATCATTATAAAACCACTAAGGTACTAGTATACTTACTAATATACTACTAACTTCTCCTAACTCTACTACTAACTATCTACTTACTAATACTACTACTACTTTACTACTACTCCTACTACTACTACTAACACTACCACCTGTTACTACTAACAACTACAATATACTTTCGCTCCGAAGCACTATCCAAGCTACATTGGGTGAGTGTATTATCTGTAATATTAGAAACCGGTGTCCACTTATTAAAGCTGGGTGTATAGTTACAGTAATCTCAAGATATTTTTTCCAAAATTTGAGTTTACTTTGAGATACTGAAAGAAATGAAAGATGATTATGATAGAAACACCATATCACTTGAAAATGAAATCTATAAACATAAATGTTTACTATTCATAAGAAAAAGAGGGTGTAGGCAATCTGGCTGTATTTTTAGAAAGAATTGATATCATTTATCTTTACCAAAAATAGTAACCTCCAGCGATTATGGTCCTTCATTTACGCTCAGACACAAATATATTACATCTGTGTCAAAAAAATGCGTTACAAATGGAAAACATTTTTTATGGTGAAGTTTAATCACAGCCGTTATGGTTTGGTATGTTCATAAAGCACGGAAAATCAAGACTTTCACCTGCCAATTTTTTTCATCACATTTTGTGTTGTATTTTTGAAATATAACAGTTTTTCTACAATACAAGAAAAATCCACTTTTTTTAGCAGACGCGCGCCGTCCCATTGCCTTCTGTGCTATAGGTTGCATAATGGCCATGAAGTGCCTCAATTCATTTTTTTTCCTCGTTCGCCAAATGTAGCCTTACTTTTGTTTTACGAAGCAAATTATAACAAAACAAAGGCGCATCAGCAAGATAAAGTCCTTTTGGCTATTTTGGTACCACATACACACATTATCTGAAATTATTATCATACAGAGGGTTGTTAAGAGCCAAATACAAGTGTTATTTTGTTGATATGCTCTCAGTAAACTGACCTACTTTACAAAGGTTCGCTTGAACTAACGCCCAATATGGGGGCCGTCGTGCCCATATCGAAAATATTGGGCACAAGAGGCGAACCCCAAAATGCGAGCGACACGTTTCAATTCATCCTTATCTTATTCCTATTGTTGCGTCACAATCAATTCAAGCCAATTTGAGCTAGGCCTACGCGTCAAATGACATTGGCGCCACTTATTAGTACCGTTTTTAGCGATTTTTTTTTTTTTTTTTTCTTGAGATGGGGGGGGGGTTGGCATAATATTTTATCCTGTGGGGCAATTTTTTTTTTTTTTGTTTTTGTGAAGGGGGGGTGGTCTTGTTTTGGGGGGCCACTTTTTTCTTCAAAAATAGAATTTGTATCCAGAACAATAAATTGTTTGGGTGGGGGTTGCAGGAATCAATAATGAGATTTTTAGAAGATGTGATTAAAAAACATGTGTGGGGGGGGGGCCCTATTTGTAAAATCCTCTGTATAGATGAATAGATAAAGAATATTAGATGTCACTAATTTTCGCGTTCAATACAAGGCATATATTTGTACTCAAAGCAATCGGCTTTTCAAGAATATTGGACTCGTCATCTCGACTCGTCAATATTTGTGCAAAGTCGTCCAATTATTCCTTGTATCAACCTCAAGGCCGATCCAATATTCTATAAATATTTTACACCTAAATATTTTTTTTCGTACTGTAAGCCATTTTTTTTTAATACACAGCTGTATGACGAAAATCGCGAACAAATCAAGTTCCTAGGTCAACAAAGATTACGTACACGACATTTAGAAAATATGTACTTCGTAAAAAGAAAAATGATAGCAAAAATAACCTCATTGCATGCATAGAGAGCACTTTGTTTTGCACTTTCCGATGAGTTTTGACCAAACGGAAGCGGAAACGAAGGCGTATGCATTGGAACGGTTGACCTTCATTACAGCTCTCAGTGTTGCTGTGGTTTTGAAAATGATGTGCATTTGTTGGTGAGTATCGTCAGCCTCGACTGTAAAGATTTAATGAGTCAATCACTTACTCCTCTGTACATCTGATTTGAGTATGTTTTTTTTGTTGTACACTTGAATAAAAGTACATGTCTCCTTGTATTAGAATTTCATGAAACATGAAAACGTTTATTATTGATATATCTTTTATAATGTCTGGCCTACTTTAAACCTTTCATATGCATTTACACTTTTTAACTGTCTTGCAAAAGTCATTCTGCAGATGATAGTAGCATAATTCAGATTGAGAATACAAGTATATTCTATTCTGTGACGTCGTGCCATGGTCGCAATCAGTCCTGCATGTTTACAAGTGCGTGTCTATGCAGCTTGCACCGAACTGTGTGCCAATCCGATGACTTCTTGGCCTGTTATCTAAATCGACGACTGAGTTTGTATGAATGAAGTTTGTGCGGCTAATTTGCGATCATTTGTCGTAAAACAGTTATACACACAATATAGCACCGCATAATCTTCAACTCATACAATGTCAATCTTCGGTTCAGAATACGGGCCTTTGGGTTTTTACGTACATTTTATGCTGCAGTCACACAGACACACACTAAGAAATAGAGGTTCAACTCTGCACCCTAAAGGGTGCACAGCTTGTCGCTATACCTATACCCCTAGGGGTGCAAGTGTGCACCCCATGGAGGGGTGCAAAGGCTGCACCCATAGTGGGGTGCAGAGTTGCACCCCAAATGGCTCAATATTACACCTTTAGGGTGCAATGAGCACCCTTTTCTTTGGTTTGAATTCTGATTTAGGGTGCGACTTTGCACCCGAGGGTTCAAAATTGCATCCCAGGGTGCGATCCCTGCCACCCTAATGGGTGCAAAGAAAGCACCTAAGGGGTTCAGGATTACACCCTTAAGGTTCAATTGTCGGTACCCGAGGGGGTGCAGTCCTGCACCTCAAGGGGTGCAAGACGCATCCATAGGGTTCAGAATTGCACCCCTAGGGTTCAATCCTGTCACCTCATGGGGTGCAAAGACGCATCCGTAGGGTTCAAACTTGCACCCCTAAGGTTCAATTCCGGCAAGCCCAAGGGGTTCAATCTTTAGCCACCTCCGATTGGGCGTGCAATTAATACCACCCAGTAGAGTTCAAGATTGTACCCGTAAAGGTTGTTAAAACTCGGACCAATGACGAGTTGAAAAAAGTGCATCGCCTCTTGTGCAGAGATTCCACTCCATGTACTTAAGTCATGGGTATGATGATTCGGCACCGCGATACTTGACCACTGGGATCTAGTATTATTGCATTATTACACATACACACATACACACAAACCACACACACACTAGCGCTTCCACACACTACACTCTTCCACCTTATATCCAATCCAGTGATTGCTTTAGAAAAATTCAAATTAATTTTCAGTCTGTGAAATGTCGTCTAAAATAACGATGGAAGCCTAGGAACAAATCGAACTTAAAGCAAGCTATTGCTTTCATAGTAAAAGTTCTTATAATACATGTACTTGCCTAAATATAAAAAAACTTAATTAAAATTTTTGGGGATAAGTATTCGAACCGATGTCCTAATAGAAGTAGGTTATGCCATGTGTACAACCGTTAATGTGCGCGCGACACTTAGCGCCTTTATTGTCACACACAAGCATTATTACTTCCGACTGGAACCAAGCACTTGGCTCATCATCGAAAGGACGTGGACTTTGATTCAGACCTCTCTTCCTTAATTATTAACTCTTTTCCCAATCAATGAATCCGATTCAAATTAGTTTAGTTATTTTCATCTAGCATAGGCCTAACTAATTGATAAAATAACTAAACGCTAGGTTCCATGGGAACCCATTCGGCGTTTCAGTCCTCGTAGGATTTGTATCCTATAAGAATTTAAACCCTCGACGGCTTTTCTCGAGTTGGCGTTCACACGTGGAGTGCGCTTATCCTCGGGGAGTTATCCTCGAGGCATAAGTGAGAGCTCGATGACCGGGACAAGAGTACAAGTTTTTATGGTTAGCGTGCACTATTTTTTCCCTGTACTATTGCGGCTATGTCCTTGACTGAAGGCGTGAAGTTTAACCGTTACGAAGAAGTCGACTTCTTTATCCTCGAGAACTAGTAACTCCAAGTATAAATCGTGTCTCCACACGGTCAAACGCGCGATCGGAGATCCACCTCACGGCTTGGAGGTTCGAGCCTTGTAACGCCTAAAGATCTGCTGAGAATATAAACCCCACTTGTCCCTCGAGAAATAAAAGACAGACGTTCGTTCACACGGGAGCCTTAACTCCAAGTTAACTCCAAAGTTGTCCTCTGCAGAAAATAGTAGCCTCGAGGACAACTTGGAGTTAGCTTGGATTAAGGCTTGCCGATTGTGAACGATACTTAGGTTCCAATCCCAACCTCAACTTTCGGATTGTGACACCAAATTTGCGGCCCAGACGTTAAATAATGCGCGATGTTATTTTGATATTAATGCGTCGCGTGCCAATCATTACAGTCGTAACAGATCATAAACACAATCGTAACCATTGCTCGGAGACCTTGAGGGCTTATCCCATACCAGTTCCTTGCGTCCTGTAGTGGAACCCAATAAGAAGATACATGTACTATATGCCAGTAATTCCATTGTAGATTAGACACACCAAAATATCGAAGTAGTGTCAAAAATGTTGCTTCAAAAGATGAATGCTATTTGAAGGCTGTTCAAAGATTAAATTATGAAAGATCTATTTATTCTCATCGTGAACTACCAGTTTTAATAGAGCCAAGTTAAAATCCTTACAGAAAGTGAATTCTGGTTAATAACTGCTACTTTAAAACCACTATTTACTTATGATTATTTTTGCTGCAACCACATACAACATGACATAGACTCCTAAGTACAATAAAAAGAACGGTTGTTGAGAAGGATTATTTTATGATATAATTTACACATTCACAACACATTAACTACTACATTAGGCATCCCTAATTTGCTTTTTTTTAACACACACGATGGGAATACATTATTCTTCGAAAATTTTATGTCATGATGTCCAGGTCCTCTATTTTTATTATGTTGTAGTTTTTTAGAGATCAACAGAATTGACTGCAATGTTTAAAAACTAGCCACATAATTCCGGACTATGTACCCCCTATTTTTAATGTGTGTGGGCTGCCCCCCCCTATTTTCCAAACATAGATCCACCACTGACATGACCTGAATTGTAATGTTAACAGAGGGCCTGCATATTATTTTACATGAATTATTGGTACTCATCTTACTTCAATATAAAAAATATGGCGTGAAACGTAATAAAAAGTTCTAAAAAAAAGAACTTAATTATTTATAAAAAATCTAATGTATATTTTGAATGCTGTCAAATATCTTGGATGTGATATAATGTTCCAATATGAACACCTTCTTACAAACGAAAATGACTGTCTTCTAAATTCAGAATACGTGTTTTATTTGGAAACTTTTTAGCATGTTCAGAATTAAATAGAAGCACTTTGATTCTTGATAAAATGATCACAGAAATTTTCACTGAAAAATCAATTAATGGCTATCATAATTACCGAGTGGCAAACTGTAAGACAATTAGTATCTAGTAAACATATGATCAGATGAAAGGAATACTGGACCAAAATCCATATAATATGAAGAATATGTTAGCAAGAAAATGGCGAATGCATCGTATCTGATGAAATACGCCTTACTAAATTCTTTACGACCTAATATACTATTAACTAACCTGACGAAACATTATTGACAAGATTCCTCGTATGACATTCAACTTTTTACATTTTGGTCAGGAAGGCGGATAAATGTGCACTTGCTATTTCTGTTCACAATACAAATAATTTTCAACATATATACTTCAAAATACCTAACCGAAACTATGAGGCTAAACGTAGAAACCAGGCAGCCCATGTTATCTATTTTTCCCAAACCTTAATGTGGGCTAAAAGAACATTTTAATACGAAGATTAACTGGAGTATTCGACTTGAAAGTATCATCAATTAAAAATTTATTTGTTAGTAGAGTAAAACAAAGGAAATTTATTATTTGTATATAACAATTAGATTATATCGCTATTGTTTAGATATCATTCGCCAAGAAGTAAACAATAGAGAACATGATATCGAACGTCAAACTTCCATCCTTTTTCTGCTGATCATAACATGTGTTATTTTCATTTTTGATATAGTTTAGAGCCAAACAATCTCTATTATTGCATCCGAATCCTTCGATGGTGTTACTCGCGTTATTTTACCACCTTTTTGGTGCAAATGACAGAGGTTTTTTTTATATTTTTTAAAATTATTATTTTGCACAAGTATAGAGGATAATGTGGAGTCCCCCCACCCCCCGTTAAACAAAATATTACTATGTGGTACGCCATGGTAACATGATTATTAAATTGTTTGATGCTTTGCCTTTCAAACGCGACCAAATGAAATAAAA
>CALNVZ010002100.1:49245482-49267885 GCA_940671915.1 Paracentrotus lividus | reverse complement strand
ATTAGCATCATTATAAAAAAGAAAGTTGATAGACTAATTTTTGCTCAAATAACTTATTTGATAACATGAACCCAATATATATAGTAACAAATGAATGCGATTTTAATGAAAATAAAATAATTTATATAAAAACATATTTTCTGGCAGCCATCGCGTGAGGCTATTCAAGGGTGCAACTTTGCACCCTTGGTCTGTGCACCCTTTAAACTCAGTGCATGCACCCCTTGGGGTGCAAAAGCACGCCCTCTCGGGTGCACACGCTCAGAATAGACGGTGTGCACCCCTATTGAACCCTTTCACTTTTTAGTGTGCACTTAATACGGTTAGTTACGTTTTTGTTGTTTTATCCTTATTTCATCTTCTATTCTATCATTTCTTATGTATTTCTTTGTTTTATTGGATAAAAGAAATTATCACCATTTCCACTGCTGACTATGACGGGAGGCACCCGTGGGGATGCGGAGAAAAGAAAATAATTTTTGGACGCAACCTGACGTAACTCAACGTAACTGTCTGTGTAACTGCAGCATTGCAGGAGTATACGAACATTTCTGCGTGTCTGAAAAAAAAAGACATCTCCCTGCGTTCGACGCGAGTGTTTTCTCCAATATCCTACTCAGAGAGGTGAACAGACGCAAGACCATATGTGACCATTACGTAGCCTAATAATCATCTTGTTTCTTATGCTACAGTCACACAGACACTTACGTTGAGTTACGTCCGGTTGCGTCCAAAAATGATTTTCTTTTCTGCGGATTCCCATGGATGCCTTCCCGTCATAGTCAACAGTGGAAATAGTGATAATTTCGTTCATCCAATAAAACAAAGACATACATAAAAGATTATGTAATAGAAATAAGATTAAAACAACAAAAACGTAAGTGTCTGTGTGACTGTAGCATTACGTCCGCCTGGCAAACGCAAGCAGAAAAGAAAACACGACAAAAAATATTAAATTTGTGGGAAGATATTTTTTATTGGTATATAATGATATATCCTTTGGAGCATAAGTCCTGCACAGTGATTCCGATGACACCAAAATCATAATCATATTCCTATTCCTAAACTCAAGCCCAATTCTAATCCTGACTAAACCTGTTCTGTAAATGAGGTTACTTTAGAAATACTTTGAAATGGTTTTCGTCTTTGCATTTTACATTTGTGAATTGTCCTGAGTATCCAAGGTGTGTCTTTTAACATTTCGCCTGACACTTTCAATTGAATCTGCGTCGTCATCTCAAAGTAAAATATCTGCAAAAGAAGCTTTACTTATTACTACACTGGCATGCCACATTTAAAAAATTGAAAATCGACGAATCAGTAAGTACTTAAATGAAGTGAAAACAAGGAAATACATGGTAAGATGCATTCTTTAACTACGCATAATCTTCTTGAGGTGAAGAAGAAAAAAAAAAAAAAAAAAAAAAAAAAAAAAAAAAAAAAAAAAAAAAAAAAAAAAGACAGTGCGTACGTGCCAGATTTATCTTTTGGTATGGTTTCCAAATACGATTATATATCAAGGAGAATTACCGATCATAAATCATTAATATTATGAGAACCGACTTTATTTTATACCTTGAATACGAAGTTTGTGCGTCAACGTGTCAATTTCACTATATATTTTTCAGGAATAATATACCATGAATATAGTGGGATTTGGGGGCTATTCTTGGAATACAAAAATGTACATAAAATAATTTTTTTTAAATTAATGATACGAAGTATACTTGTTGGAACATTTATATGTCCTATGGAATCGATTTCGCTGGTTTTTTTATTTATTTTTTTAATCGAAAGTTGAGATTTTTAATTTACTACTTCACAATCTACCGTAGATTTGTATGTAAAATGCCAAATATCGTATAGTTCGACATAATTATACGGGATTTATTTGGTTGAAAATCAGTGAATTAGGCCCTGCAGGATTTACTTGATTGTTTTGAATTACAGTAACTATAAATGATTTTTTAAAAATAAATTTGTTACTTACTACTTCACAATCTACCGTAGATTAGTATAAATACCATAGATCGCAGTTGGACATATTATTTTGTATACAGGGTTGGTTTTTTGAACATCAATACGGGATTGATGTGGTGTTTTAAAGTCAGTTTATCTGAAGTTGGGTTTTTTAAACTTACTACTTCATAATCTACCGTAGATTAGTATAAATGCCATAGATCGCAGTTGGACATATTTTTTTTTCTTCATAGGATTGATTGGTTGAACATCACCACTTTATCTGAAGTTCATTTTTCAATATATTACTTCGCAATGCATCATAATAGGACTTTGTAACAGTCTATTAACCGATACCTCTGTATTTTGTAAGTGTTTTGGTTTTCTTTCTTCGTTGTTTTTATTTGCCTTTCCTCATTTTTATTAATCTCTCTTTTCTATTCCCCATCCTAGTATTGCTACTGTACAGAATGCACATCTGTATCTGATATAACCGTGTCATTTCATATAAAAGGCCTACTTTTTTAAGAAGTATATCCTTTTCTACTCCTTTCACTCTTTTTACATTTTCTTCATTTAAATGATAGTAAGTTTTTATATAGCGCATAACACATTGGCGAAATTCCATGTCTCTATGCGCTCAAAACAAACAGAAAACAAAAGAAAAAATAGTGCACAGGGTTCATAAAAATCATATCTACAGAGACCTGAATAAAGAATATGCGTTTGTCATCTATTGTAAATTAATATCCAATTAATAAAGTAAAATAAAGATTGTCAAAAGTCCGTCCTGCAATTATAAAATTGGGACAATAGTGTCAGCATTTTAAATCGCCCTTTTCAAACAACCTGTGGCCACCTATTCTGTGAAAGACCGACTCGTCATCCTCACTCATCGGGCTATGATTGGGGGTATGCAAGCAGGAGATATAAACATTATTCATCACTGGAAACACGGATGAGAGCCCGGCTGTCTTCCCCCGAGAGCGACTAGGGGATCGCTCGCCGTTCATACCTCTTGTTTCAGCGGTTTCGTGTTTCTGTCTGACAGTGATACCCTTTCGTTGCATGATTAGTAATTTCTCGAGTAGGGTTTAATGACCTCGTGTATCAGGACTTACTTGTAGGTGCATTGCCATCTTGAAATATGGTCTGATTGTACTCGCTGCAATGACTGACCTTTCGGTAAGAGTGTCGCAATGGAAGTGACGATGACGATGATGCTGCTGATGGTGATGATAAAGAAAACAATATAATGACAAAGGTTAACGGGATAGAAAACTCACTGCTGTCCAGACTTTTTGGAGTGAGGCATCGATTCGACTCAAGACAACGGCCCGTTTCATCATAGGAAGAGTTTTATTCCAAAAGGACTTAAAATATCCACTTTTGTAACTTCAGAGAAAAGACGTTATTTTCTATTTGTACAAGCGTCTATGGAAATGTGTTGTGCAAAAGTGCATTTTATTATGATTGCTCTCGAACTTTAGGTTAATATTTTTTTACCAAAGACGGATACGTCTCTGAACAAGGGGTCAGATATCAAAGACTAAGCTTTCATCAAAAATGGATTTCGTCCCTTTTTGAATGAAACTCTTTTTAGGTTGCCTGTTTCTGGAAGATAATAGAAAGGAGTTTCGTACCTCTATCAAACCCTGATGCGTTTAGTAGCACGCAAGCAGCCTCGGGGGTGCTGTAGAAGTGAAAAGTCATTTTATAGAAAAATGAGTATGGGTGAGCAATGTCTGAGAAACCCATACCACTCCCCCAACAGCATCAGAGAGAGAAAGAAAGAGAGGTTGGAAAATGAGAGACACAGAAGATAACAGAAAGACAGAGAGAAGCTGCGAGGAAGGTGGATAAATCATATCAGATAGGGCGAGAGAGAGAGAGAAAGAGAAAAAGGGAGAGTGAGAGAGAGAGAAAAAAACGAAGGGAGATTATGTGTGTGAGAAAGAGAGAGAGAGAGAGAGAGAGAGAGGGGGGGGGGGGTGACCTAGCTGAAAAGGGTTTTTACATTGAAATCATCGAAATTTTCCATCGCTTATTTTCATATACCTCAAATTTTATTGATTAAATCAAATAGTTCTATTTTAAGAAATTTCCACATTTTTATTGTTATAATTGTATTTTTAATCACCAAATTACATCAAGAAAAGCGATATCTATGAGCATGATGAGTGTATCGGCAGATATAGGATACAGACGGGATTACGTAATAACGGAATTCATGACACATTCTGTAATGACAACTTGATGAAAGTGAAAATAAAATCAAGGCATTGAAGGGTCTTGCCTTTTCGATATTTAAAATTTAGTTTCCAATTTGAACTTAGAAAGGAAAATATATTTTTTCTTATGCAGTGTATATTGAATATACTGACAATCTGATATATTATAAAATTTTCATTAGACATGTTTGAGTAATAAAGTAATACGTACCGGTATGTGAGCTTTCTTATAGATTTTAATATATCTTTATTTCTCATCAACGGATTTAATGCGCTCAATTATAAAAATGTAGGAAAGTAAATTTTAGGTCAAACCTATAGATTATTAAGTATTCCACAGATTTTTTTTACCAATAAAAAAAAAAGAAGAGAATTCACCTCTTCTTTGTCAAATCGGGTAATTATTCGAAATGAACGCTAATGATATTATAAATCCAGTAAAAATTCAAAATCTGTCATTCTCATCCAGCAAAAATGATTAGTGTACGGTTAGTGAGTTAATTCGTGAAGGGGAGAAAACAAGGTCCTTTTGTCATATTTCAAGGAAATGGGGATTTCTCGACTCGAATTCAAGTTATATGTATTCCATATACAGTATTTGTACACGAAATATGCAGATACTGCTCTTGGCAATGTCTTTGTGTCGAGTCATGCTTTTTGTTCCCTCTCCTATCTCCATGTGTGATCGTAAGAATTTCTTTTTGTACCCCTCTGACCTTAATTCCCTTCTCTCTTGTATAAAACAAAACAGGCATTCTTAAGCTATTAATAAACATTGAAATATGCAGCTCATCATTTTTTCTTTCTTTGTTTTCCTACAAAGTAATGAGAAAAATAAATAAGTAAACTGAAAAAAAAAATAAAAAAATGGGGAAGCCGTACATGAATACAGATCCTTGTGTTTTCGACCTGCCTCCATACATCGTCAAAAGTTGAACGGAAGGAACTTTCTTTAGTCCCGCATATTGACTTAATCTCTTGATCCCCCAATAGGCCTCATGTCTGTCATGTCAAGCCAAAGCCACCAAGAGCAGGGGAAAAAGCGAAACATGTTTCATTGTATGACGTCATCCATGCACTTCTAACGTTTTCTGTTCCAAGAACAGACTCTCCTCTTTTAACATCACAAGTTCATTTTACTCAACGAAGTTGTGTCGAGTTTTGTCGGAAGGTGCGCACGATTCACTTTACTAGAGGAATGACAATATTACAAAATTTAAATTAAGAAGCAAAAATGTGAATTATGTGACAGATTATTTTTGTCAAACGCAAAAGTTAGCTGAAGTTCATTATATTTTATTAACGTGATAATGATATTTTCTCCCCTTTTTGAGAAACACGAATTCGAGAACTGTTGTACACCAAGCCAAATCATATTTTCCAGTCTTTTCTCAAAATTCAAAATTAAGTTAAAAGTTAAATAGCTTATTCATGATTGTAGCTTAGTTATGTTATGCATCATGTATTAATATACATTTGGAAATATCAGTTTTGCCATGGCATGCATGGGGAAACATGAATAAAATGAAAGTACGTGTATTGCTGAAAATAATAGTTTCAATATTCAGGTTTATTTTCTTTTTCTTTTTCCCTTTTTTCTTTTTCTTTTATTTTTGAGTTTTGTAGAGCTTCTCAAAGTTTAAATAGCTCCCATCTCGTGTATTCTCATTATAGCTCAGATGCAATTTCGCCAACATAACATGTTTGGTCATTCAAACTCTATCAGTTTTGTAGCTCAGTTCACTTTTCCTATATAACTCTGGAGAGTTTCAGGATTAATCATCGAAAATCAAAGGAAGCTGTACAAGAAACGTTGCTTGAGACCTCTGAGGGGTTAGAAATTAAGATTGGCATATCTTGGAAGCTGTAAGGGGGTGTTCTCACCTTACTTAAAATATACAACTGACCATTATTTTGATGAACACGCAATATTGCAGTCTAATTGCAGTCAGAACGGGAATAAGATTATAGAATATATAATAAATAATATTCTGAAATTATTGACTACTCTTCACATTGTTACACGAACAAAATGAAGCATCACCAAATGATCATAATCTCCGATGTTCCACTGCTTTGTATTTTTCTTTAATTTTATATTATCATTGATTTTTTTTTTAAATATTAACGATTGTCCGATTGCTGAGCTTTTACATTAACCCTGAAAAGGCTAAGCAGGACTACAAACAGACAAATGGGATTTAAAAGCAATATTTGTAACTTCGGTGGACCTTACAACTTCATTACGGACCTTTAAGGCAATTGCAGCACTCCTTCAGATGAGCATCGTTATGATGTCGTATAAAGTTTGAAATAAATGCATTGTGCAGTAATTATTATGGTGTAAATATGCCTAGAATCCTGTATACATGTGGCGTAAGGATGGCACATATTGAAATGACAGCTCTTGTGGCAGACTAGTCAGGTGCAGGCTACAGCTGCAACTAAAAACCTCAAAACTCAAACAGTCCTACTACCCTCTTGTATAATACCCACAGCTACTATCCTCCCCCCCCCCCCAAAAAAAGGAGAAGACAACTTTCATACCACAGTGCCACATCTACGAAATGAGATTAATTATTAAACCCTTTACGCACCATTTCGTGGGCAAAAAGAGGCTTATTATTCATCCTAACTCCGAAAATCTTTGAGATAATTTATGACATTTTGTGCCTCAACCATACAACCAATCGAGGCTCAAGGTCAGGTATTTCTATTTATTTGTATTCACTATATAATCATCTGACAGGTCAAATCATTCTTTTGAGGACTGCTTTTACTTGTTCATTGACGAACGAATTAAATTCTCTAATGAAAGCTGAAGTATTAAAATTCCTAAAACAATGATCCACATATTCTAACTAAAACACACAGAATAATACCAACGGTAAAGGATATAAAAAGTCTAGACTTGAACACAAAAGCACAATTCATAAACAATGAAATACATAAGAATTATTATAGATGTATGACTCTCCTGATACTTCAAATCATCATCTGGATTTCAATGCTAATTCGAATGCACGATATAGAACCAGTGTTAAAGATGATTTTACTGTGATTTATAGAGTAAATAGGAAAACGCTGAACCTTGCATTGGTTTAGTACACAATGTAAAAATTTCAAATTTCGGTTTGACCTTAGCCACGAACTTTCAAAGTAATTCTTGTGGAATTCCGATTTCAAATGAAAATTGGTTTCAAAAGAATCAATAAGACTGTAAGGAAAAGATAACATGAAACGACATTAACTGAAACGCGGTGGTTTCGATTGAGAACACAATTTGTCTCCTACGGGCGCCCCTCACAACCTACCGGTAATTAGTGTTAAAACTATAAATTCCCCTTTTTCAGTACTTTCTTCACCAACTATTTGCAAATTTTGACACTGCATATTTGGATCTATACGGCTGATAAAACAATAAATAGACACCAGAATCATCTTTAATACGCCCTTAAAATAATACAATAATTACAGCTTTTTCAATTTTGAAAAACGATGACTCAGCATTTTCTGGCCCCGGTCCCTTAATATCGTTTTTTTGGTTTGCCTGCACTGTCTCAATTTTTCACGCCGATTTTCTAAAACTTGGTGGCATCATCGATCAGGGCAACAAGCTGCTTAAATAAGATAGGCCAAACTTGGTTTGAAACATGACCCTTTTTACCCCTCTATAGCCCACCTCTAATTTAATTTCAAGTATTTTTGTTACTACCCATGGAAAATGAATTAGGTGGCGTTTTAGGGTATGGAAAGTCTTAACTTATTTAGACTTTTAAAAAACATTTTTTATGTCATGTTTTTGTTTTTCTTCCTCCTTACTCACGCCTCTCCCAAGAGCACACGAAGGCAACAGTGCTTCTGCTTACCATCATTACATAGCACGAAGAATTCATGAGCCCCGACTGACTTGATGACAACATGCACTATCAGTCCTCCCTACATTCACAGGTAAGCGACCTGTCTATTAAAGGCACACAAGGGCCACCTCACTGCATAAACTGTTGACATGTGCTTTGATATCAGGTTTTCCATCCAACAGTGACGTCCCCTGTGGGAGACAATATGCAGTCGGTTCTGACTACAGGGCTACCCAGACGCAACAGCGACTAATTGTTTACAGGGCCTTTATAGACAGGTACTAGATACAATATGCAGCACTGTGCAGTCCAGACGTGAGTATTTACGGCCACAGGAAAGGCAACCACTGCAGACAGGTGGCCCTATATTGGCAGGATTGTTCAAACATTTATTTTGTGGTTCAGAATATACAGTCAACTCTCTCTCTCTCTACACGCGTCTTGCAAAGAAAAAAAAGGGGGGGCACCACTATCGACAAGTGACCTTTATAGACCAGGTTTTACGACAAACACTCATGGAGGAAGACAATCATACAATATCTTTTCGAAAGGTTTTATTGTTGGGAATTGTTTGCTTAAGAGAAAGTATGCATGAGAATTTTAATATCACCCAAGCATTTAAGAAGGTTGGCATTGTGTGTAGTCCACTCCTTTATAATGGAGACTTGTAATGAATCTGAATACTGAACATAGGTGCAACTGGCGTATGTTTGAATATGGATGGGCAGAGTTCCAGGGGGCGTTTCATGACGGGACTTGTCGGAACGTTTATCCGACAAACTGTTACAAGCTAACTGGATGCTTGCTCTGATTGGCTTGAGAGCAAATTTGTCGATAAAACGTCTGACAATCCTTTTAATGGAATGCCCCTGGTTATTCTTGTATTTTTGCATGTTATAATGTGAGTGAACTGTATTGACTGTGAAGAGCCATACATGGGATCAACCTTTAGCACTTATAGGGGCTTTGTGTAATTGCCATCTTACTCCCTCAGAGCTGCGTGTTAAACTGTCAAGAAAATAAAATGACACTTATTTACAAGTAGATTAGTATGGCCGTGCTAGAATACAAGGGATGGGCTGGTTAGGGAAGGTTTGAGAGCAGCGGTTAATGTGAACTGCACGCCCCGTTTAGTAGTTTGGCAGGCAAAAACCCATCACAGTCCTCGCATAGTGCACTAATGAACGAGTCTGAACACGCTAGGAGAACTGATTACACTCATATACGTAGTTGCATGCTCTTAACAACTATTGACATAGACAGTGAGTTGGGAGGCTAATTCCAACCGAGACATAATTTTTTAAGTGTCAAATTTGAGTCTGCTTGCAGAATTACTGTTGGAGTGCTAAGTGTTAATTCTCCATTACGAGTTAAACAATCTTTTGCCCTCAGCATACAGTGACTGTATACAGTGGTTATTTTCGCGGTGACTTTATTTTATGTTTTGAATTTTGCGGGTCGTCATCGCGGCACAATCTCCACTTCAGTACATTAGTAATGAATATCACCAAAATCAGCGAAATTTTGCCCCTGCGAATTTTCCCACAAAACTTAGTCCCCAAAATCGTGAAAATATCTTATGCGAAAATTTGGCCTATAGAGTATCGCTGTTTTCCCCATGTGAATACGCTTGAACATTCTCTCTATATATTGTCATTTTGCCAGGCAGAAAGGTACTCCCTATATTTGGCAGCCAAGTCTGGAATCATAAAATTTGCGATACTAACTGATAGAGCAAAGTAACTTTCTTTTTTTTTTGTGATATGGTGCAGGAAATGTCATAGTTAGTTATAGCTCAATTTGAGTAAGATGATGTATTTCCTGTTATTTTGGGACGCATTTAAACAATAATTACCCGTATTTGCCGGCGTAAAGGACGCAGTAATTTTTGAATAAAATAATGTCGCAAAGTCGGGGTGCGGCTTATATCACAGACAACCAACAAAATTCGGGTATTTTCAAACCCTTGAAAACACATGTTTTTATGCACACATGGGACTGGTAAAACATTGCCAATAAGGAACCAGCAGGAATAGAAAGATCTTACAACATGTTTGAGCTACATTGTGGAGATGAATAATTGTTTTTCTATGATAAACCTCAGCACTCTGGTTTTTTTTTAATTGCTGGCGATAATGAGTCATTTCTGAGCAAAATACATACATGTGTATCAAAAAAAATAAAAATAAAAATAGGATCCGCGCAGCTGCTGCCAGTTGCAAAATATGATTTTTGGTGATCTGCCAGCCCTCTGTAGTTCATGTTATGAACAGCTACAAAACAGCTGAAATTTTACGATCTTTTTCATCTTTTAGATCTAGATTTTCAGCTTTAATTTTAGTATTATATTCAGAATAAAGGTAGGATATAAGCCTATGTAATATTTCATTCCACTACACCACATTTTGGAAACTAGTTCCAAAGATGTGATTTTTAGCAGCAAAATCGGAATATTTGTTGGCTTATCCGCAAAGCACACACATGCTGCCTGCTGTGCTGCGCTCGTGGTGTGTTTGTTGTGATTTTGTGCTGTGTGCTGTGATGAAGCTGCAGAAGGTTGAAGTTTGCTAGAATTCGAGTGAATTAAGTTAGACTCAAGTCTAGATTTGACTTGTCATTGTCTTTGAGTACTTTAAAATAATCATTGGCTTGCTCTTTTCAGGGCTTATTTTTTACTTTTCTTAGTAATCATTGTTGTTGGGATATCTTTTTTTTTCGAAATTTTTTTTTTCCATTTTTTTTTTTTTTTTTTTTTCAAAAAAAGTTGTCAAAAAAGGGGGTGCGGCTTACGGCGCTGCGCTATCGCCGGCAAATACGGTAGACCAATATGTTAAAGTTATATGTTCGTGAACGTGTACTCGTTTGCGAGGACACAGTTTTGTCTCGTAAAGATTGACTCTTTAACTCGTACTTTAGCAGTAGTCGCCTAAAAAAAAAGACTTGTTATAAGTCTTGAATCGTTAAAAAAGGTAAATAATAGAATAAATCATATTGAACAGTAAGTATGATAGATTTATAAAAAACACAACATCTGCACTGGAGAACAACATTTTCTGTGCGTACCAGAGATATATGTACCTTTCTCTCTTAATATTAATATCATATCATGAAGCTATGAGTATTGATGTTAATGTAGATTTCCATTCTAGATTGAAATTTCATTATCGCTTGGACGTGAAGTGAAATATGAATACACGAATCATCTGTTTGATTTTTGTTTCCACCCCCGTCTATCATCTCACATTCCAGTGATCTCAGAACTTGAACAGTTCCCCTATTAAAAAGATGGCCACTCATACAAGGTTTTGTTATAACAAGACGTTGTCTCCGTTCAAACGTGTGTGTATTCAGTATGTACTGTAATTCGCTTTATTTTTCGCGCGAAATTAATTTTTTCGCGCTGAGTGGGTCCCACAAAGCATTTGTTTTACTGGTTCTGAATTCGTGCTGCATGTTCGAAAGCTGAATTAAACTCCAAATACATGCATTAAGAAAGAATGCCCATGTGTTTGGCGCGATATTAAATTCGCACGCTGCCGATCTTCGCGCAAAAATCCGCGAAAAATAATGTACCGCGAATATTTCCACGATTACAGTTAGTGCACTCGTTTGTTCAAGGAGTTTAGAACAGCAATTGCCTTTATAGCTATAACAAATCTTGTCTCAAACGTGAGTAATTATTACATAGATTTGCACATGTGGGGCTCACGGTTAAACTGCCTTGTTTATCAAATAATAGCTTGTATCTTGCTCATCGTAATGTGAATTGACTGTGGTAATGAGATGTTCATATGAAAGACTTATGCAGTACTTTGGCAAAAGGCAAGCAACTGACAAAAGTGGCATTTCCTGTAATAGCAAAATGGTGTCTCAATTACAGTGATGTCATGTAAACTCCAATTAACTTTGAACATGAATTTGACTGCAAAAAATGGCACAACATAAATATGAAACATAAAAACTAAATATGGTTAGTATGTCAGTTGCCTTCCTTTGGCAAGTAGGGCAGTTTAGCTTGTCTTGAATTAACTTGTGTTTCGACAGCGGGTTGCAAACAAAAGTGCAGTAACCTTGCTTCTTCTGTCTGAATTAATGACTCAGGAATTTATAAGAATATCTTATTTAGAAGAATGAAAGCTGTCTAAGCAATACTGTCAATTTCCCCCCGTCTAACACTTGTTAATGTTTTGTATACACCCCCCAATGATAAAGCAGTACTAGTTGTTACATTGGAGCCCTCTTTGCTAAGTAACTGTGGATAGCAAGATTGCTTTGTAATGCATCAACCTACAAATGATTTGTCCTTTTTTTTTAAAAGCCATAATGTATCCTTCTAAGTCAGGAGTTTAAATTCTAGGGGACTAATGAAAGGTATCCCTTAATTCTGATTTTTTTTTTCTGTGTTGGAACCATTAAGGGGATTTGATATTTTTGGTTGCCCTGGGCAGTTTAATTCTTAAAAGGTAAAAAGTAAAGTCAGGTACAACAGGGGACTTGCAAATTATAATACAATCTAGAAAGTGGACAGTATCTTGTAGTTTTTCAATTGCTATGATCATTCATGTAACATAATTTGTTTGGTATATTTTGGGTCTTTTACACTTTAATATGGCCTTTTATATTTAAAAAAAAGAAGAAAATAACTTTTTTTTTAATAAACTTATGAATGTCCATGATTCTCACTTAAGACCAGCATTGATAACTTGATTTAGTTTAACATGATAAAAGAAGAATTCCTCTTATAAATTTTGAGCAATATTTTATGCTGATACATGCTATATTTATTTATGCAATTTTCATTTGAGATACATCTTATGAGTTTATAATTGCAACGGTGTAAAGAAATAAAGCGGTTGTGTGCAAAATTTTACTTGGGAAAGAAATCTGGTTGAGACATAATTTCTTGTTTAAAAATTGGGGGATTAATAAATCCACATGACAGTGTACAGTGTACTCCTGTTCAAATGTTGTTGCCTCTACACAAGGGTCTCTCTTACTTGGACAAATTTTATGTCTATAATTTGCGTAAATTTGGTTGACATTTACAGAGTACAGTGGACACTGTTAAACAATGTGATATACACGAGGTTCCGATATAACCATGATAATTCTATGGTCCTGAGGACGTCGTTATAAAGAGTTTCGAATGTATTACAGAATACTTGCTCTTCACATGTTTAATACATCTTTTTCTTCAAATACTAAAAAATATTACGCCAAAATTTGAAATATAATCACTTGTGCAAGGTACATAACAATAATATCAACCATTCTGTTCTTCGTAAGCCATAACAATGATTTTTAAAATTTCTTAATCAGTTCATTGTGTTATTCTTTATGTAATTTATTAAGTTTGTTACAAGCGATGTATTTCACGATAAGCGTAATAAGTATTAAATTGTTATTTGCTACATGTAGTCATTGCAAATATCAATGAAAATATCGAAGGATAGTGTTTTATATCAGAATTGAAAGTAAAAAGAAAAGCACCTGAATCATATTATTTGAGATGTTATTTTATGATAGCAAGTACTGACTGTTTCATGTTGCGAAGTCACACTTTACTTCTGTGCCCTAAGAATAAAAAAAAAAGGTGGAAAAAAAGATGAAAAAATGAACTTAGCTGCCGCAAATTTCCTACTTCAAATTGAGTAAGTTAATGCATTTGATATTTTGAAAGTAATGTTAACTGCTTATTGTAACGTCTGCGTTTGAAATTCCAATACAATATATTGATATTATGTGGTGGATCCAGGAGGGATGCAAAGGGGCATAGCATCCCCATTTGGGGAACACACTGAACATGTTACAGCAAGAATTAGCACCAGTACCGCCCCTATTTCCAATTTTGCCATCAAGCTCCCCCTTCATTTAAAAATGTATTTGCTCGTAATGATTCAGTTCTAGTAATGTAGCTTGACAACATATGTGTAATTTAAAATGACATTCTTATTTCAAGGTAAATATTACTGACAAATCTATGAAAAAATGCAGTAGTTTTATTGAAAAATAGATTTGTGGACTCTCTTTACAGGTGACATTGCATTGTTACTGTGAATTATTTAATCTTAATGTGAATGAGATAGGACAATCATGCTCATACTGAAGTATTATTCCTGTTCATATATTTAATAATCTTCTACACTCGTATTTAGCGAGACGTGACATGTATTTTTTTAGTAATAACTTGACTATTAATTTCAGCTTAAACATTATGATTATTTTGATTCAGTGGTTGATGTATTCATAAGTATTTGTTTTGAAGATTTTGTTGATTTGTCCATTTTCTCAAAGGTAGCATTATTATATGCGATTGTCAATGTATTGTAATTTGAAAATGTTGTTTTTTTCTTCTCTAAAATTCTTCAAACAGATCTATTTACTCCAGCAGCAGTTTATTGTGCGTCATTATCTGGTCATGTGTTTGGTAATATTTTGTAATTAATTTGTTTTTTTATGCTCTATACAGAACTCGTGAGAAAATAACCAATGTTTTGGTATTGGTATATATGTAAAAAGAAACCAAAAGAGTGACTTTTGTTTTTGTTCATGTTGTGTGTTGCTATTAAGTTGATTTGATATGATGAAAAATGTACATTGCACAAGATTTATTCAAACCCATGATATAAGTAAATGAATTCATATTTTAAAATTCAGTTTGGTCCTTTTATTGAACAAAATATGCTTGAACATCAAAACCAATTTTATATATCAAATTCAAGGCAGACAATAGCCTCTAACTATAATCAACTTTGATTAAAATTGTGAGTTCAATTCTATGCCTAAAGCGATATGGTCGAATCAAGCAAGTTCTATGTCATTTTTCATACCTTTGTGTTTCACTGGAGCATAACTTGCAATGCTTCGATGGTCATCGACTGCTCATTTCTGATTTTATTAATACGCTTTTTGATAGAGAAAATGATACCTTGATTTTTATACAAAATCTGATTATTTCAATCGATTTTCTTCATTTTTAGAGAATTGAAATTGAAATGGGTGGTTCTTGTGTTTACGACCTGTACAAATTCAATGGAGGAAATATTCACCTGATTCTATTCGTTCAAAGTTTTTTTTTGTTGATAAAAATACTGATTAAAATGCTATGAATCGTAATATCAACATGAAAGCGCATTATGTTCCTCTAATTAAAAACCTGTATGCCGAGCCAGAATCATGATCGAGCATTACAAGTTAAATGCTCATGATTCAAGAAAGGTATGAAAATGACATTGAATTTTGCTCAATCACCATAATCTGTCCATGCAATGCATACATGATTCCTAAGGCTATTGTCCTGGCTTTTATTTGATTCATATTGATAGTTAAGAATATATGTACTCATTATCATAATTATTGATATTCTGGCATGCAACTAGTAGGGTCTTTTATCTGTAGTAACTCAATTAGAATTACGAATAACATTTCAAAAGTGCTGTAGGCTCATACTTCTGATCCACCACACCCAATTACATAAGCTTTGAAAGGGGACCCCTTCTGATTTTTAAAACGTTTTGAAGTACAACTCGCAGTTGAGAAGAAAACATCACTCGAATGTCTTGAATTATTTTTTTTAAATTCAAATAGTAATAGAATTAGCTGAGATTATTGTGATAGTGGTGAATTCAGATGAGATGGATCAAGCCAATCACTCTACTTTTTGAGATTAACACATTTGAACGTAATGGTAGCTATGGTTAGATTGGTATCTGCGCCGCTATACATTTTGATTTGTTGTAACGCACCCATCTGTTTTTTTTACCGATCATCATTGTAATGAGATCACGTAGGATATGTTGATGATTATTGGTTAACCCAAAGTTACAAATCCTTAACTTTCCGTATTCTAAAAAGGACTTATTGAGAAAATTTCAACACAAAACAAAACACAAACAAACAAACAGAGCAACAAACAATTGGGTTTCATATGATTAGTCTAGAGAATCTTGCTTGGTATTGATGATTTTATCCCCTACATGTAGATTGATTTTTTTTTTATTTTTTGAGATTTGATTAAGTTTGCTTTGTTTTCCTTTGTTTCAACGAATTGTTGCTCTGTAAGTGGGATCATTTGTGATACGTGTTTACCCTCCTTTTCCACTGTCTGTCATTCTACCTTCTCTTCTCTTCTTTCTCATTCTCTCTTTCCATTTCCATACCACGGCATTTCTTCTCCTTCTCTTTCGTTGTTATTTTGGCAAATTGCCATTAGGTCTAAACCACTTTGACTGATGTCCCTTTGGTCTAATCCTAAAATGGTCTAATTCCATTCGTCTCAAATTAATTCTTGCTAATTACCTTTTAGTCTAAGGAGCCACTTTGCCTATTTACCATTTCGTCTAATGTCCAGCTTGGTCTATTTTCCACTTGGACTATAACCATTGGTCAATACCAGTAACAAACCTTGTAATAGACAATATCATTTGGGCCGTTAGACGAAAATGCAATTAGACCATTTGGCTAATTAGACGAATTAGCAAAATTTGTACCAACGTGGTCATTAGTACCAAGTGAGGGTTTGACGCAAGTATGCATTAGACCAATTGGCAAACCTAGACGCAAATTGTTAATAGACCAAACCGGTTTAGCCCATGTGGTATTGACAAATAGCGTATAGACGAAAATGCCTGGTACCTTTATTATTTTCTTTCCGTAATAATACCTTGTTGTTTTACCGAAAAGAAAGATAAATAATATGTGTATAAAAATACAATGTAGTGGTCAACATCTTGAGAAGAAGAAACGATTATCTCAGATAAGTATCTTGAACCTGACATTCGAATTACCTTAATCTTCCAAAGAATTATTTAATAATGTAATGGAAATACCCATTAACAAACTTCTTGAACCCATCGAATTCGTACTTATTAACACCTTATCTTAATGTACCTTTGGACATTATTCTGAACACTGCTATGTCTTAAGGCCGATCTTATCTACATACACTTGAGCTTTCTTGTAGACTTAATTCTTCATTGTAGATCTGATTCAGACCAACAATATTACTTTATTAATTCAGAAAGGAATTATGACATTTCTTATTCTTATCAGCTTATATTAACAAAAAGAGAAGTGTTTATAGCTTTAAAACAAAAGGTTACAGAATTCATCTGTGCGTGAAGAAGAAGTTAAAGGAGTATTACAGGATTTTATTTTATTCGAAGTTCGTCATTCTCATGGATGAAGAATGTCTGGTTTAAAAGAACTCGGCGTGGATATTTGATCAGAATAAATGTACAGCATGAATTTGATTCAAATTATGTCTATTACATGTATTATTTATAATTGATATTAAAGAATGATTCATGTACGCGTCCTGGTTGTGATTGTATTGTGTGTGGATTCCGTAGCAGGAGCAGGACGGTGAGTAAAAAAACAAAATCCTATTTTGTGCTTGGATGTTGATGAAATAGAAAATATTTATTTGATTAATTGTTAGAAAAAATTTTTGGCTCCAGCCCCCCGCCCCCTCCGCATTTTCGCAAATAGCACTCTCCTGTCATTGTACCCTTTGTTCCTTATTACTTATTTATTATTGATGGGAAATTTATAGAAGTACTCCGAGGAGACAATCATTCACCCTTTTTTTTTCATCGGCAAAAAAAATAACATGAGTAAAAATGCAAGCATAATCTATTGTTCCGGCCTAGTTCAGCCAAAGAAAATCGTCACTCTCCTCCGTAACAAATTTATAAAGTATTGATGCCAGGGTGAAGGGCCGCGCGCCCTTTATTTATTCATTTTTTGTTGTTGTTGAGATCATGATAGGCTAGGAAAATTTGGCCTCTGTGCCCCCTCTATTGTAAACATTTGCCTTCTGCGCCCCCTCTATTTTTCACATTGGCGTCTTGCGCCCACCGCTTTACTTTCAAATTTGTGCCGTATGGCCGCATCTATTTTTAATGGCTTGGATTCGCAGCTGAAGTAAGTAATGTAATAGGATTCTAATGATAGATGGAATGATGGAAAAGCTTTTAAAAATGTGATTTGAAGGACTCGGAATTGACATACAGTGACGATTTATAATTCAAGAACTAAATTAATGGGAGTGAAGGTGTGGACGGTTGGCTTCGAAATGAATTCAATCATCCTTTCTTTCTATCGTTTATCTATGAAGTATAGGAGTTTATAGCTTTCGGTTTTAAGCTATGAAGTGCTTTTTTAGTAAATTAATGTTAATAGCAGTAGAAGGAATAACATTGACGAAAGCTATATATAGTAAGAAAATTAACAATGTCATGGGACTAATGTGGAAGGAGAAGTATTGCCACCGTCATATAAAGTGAAGCAATTTACTCCTAATCTCGTGCTAAGCACTCTGGTTTATTCATTATTATCTATTTACTATTTACTTATGGTAATAGTGACATTCCACATTCAATTTTTGGGCAGCAATTTTTTTTGGAAAACAAATAATCATAATAAAGAATTCCAATAAACCTGATAATAATAAGTGATTAATAATATCGTTTTATTTTACTGATGGCTACAGAATTATGCACCCAGCTGCACATAAAATTGACAAGAAATCGAATACATATACCACAATATTTCTACATTATCATTATTATTGCTAAATGAGTCGTATTTTTTTCTCTTTCACCTCTTACGAGAGACTTCATTTCATATATTCAAATAGTTCATGACGTAAAAAAGAACAAAAAAGGAAATTGGTTTTAGAAAAATGATAATATCGTATAGAATATACAGAAAGACAAAACAATCCCTTAGACAAAGAGAGAGAGAAAAAAAAAAAAATAGTCCAATGAGTCGTAAAATAGATTTGGTTCAAAAAAATTTAAAAATTAAAGAATAAACATGATCCAAAATATCATTTGAAATCAGATATAAAAGTTTAGGCTTGAATGAATAACTGAATGGCACAGAAAGAAAAGTAGGTTGAGTGGTATTCGAGATCAGCTTTTTCCACTTTTGAAATCATGATAAAGATCTCCTCTGATTGTAAAACAAGAATTCCTTTTCGAGACCGTATATTTGCAATTACTGCTCAAAACATGGAATAGCCTGTAAAAATTATTAGATTCTCTCCATGATCCCCTAATATTAAAGGTCTTCTTTAAATTCAATTGAGATATTTTTTTAAGATTAAGTAAGGGAAACAGGCAAAAAAGAGAGAAGTAAGAGAGCGAGAGAGGAGAGAGAGAGAGAGAGAGAGAGAGAGAGAAGGAAGAAGAGAGAGAGGATCCCCTCTGATAAAATGCAGAGCGGAATCCATTAGTAACTGCGTTTAATCCACTTATAATTATAATATTATCATGTTATTAATTATTATTATTAGTAAAATAAAATATTATTATATTATTATTACTATATTTTGTATAATCCGGGCAGGTGTGGATCTGAACAGTAATGGTGAATTCAATGATAGTTAGGCTTGATACAGCCGCCTTCTCACTGCTACATCATCCCACTCTCCGCTCATTCATCGATCCATATTGCTTCAAAGACAACAATGGCTCAAATACGGTTACCCCATAGCAACGACTTACAACAATGCGGGACGCAGAAACAGGTAGATTGGTCTCTCTCTCTCTCTCTCTCTCTCCCCCTCTCTCTTCTCCCCCTCTCTCTCTCTCTCTTCTCTCCTCTCTCTCTCTCTCTCAATCGTTCTCCTCTCCGATCGTCGTTCTTTGCTGGCCGAGTTTAATCGATTTATACAAAAATATTAGCCATGTTGGTGGTAATCTGTGCATGATTGTCTTGTAGGTTATTCTACGGTTTGGTTATTCTAAGGTTTGGTTTATCCGAAATAAGATATATGGCGTAGGAAAATTTTTTGTTAATCAGGAATGAAATAACCTATAACACAAACATGTCTAAGCCGGCATCACAGTTCCTTTCGGCCCGTACGGCATGTACGGCGTGTAAAACTGATTTTTACCATTTCGGTCCTTTTCGTATGGTTTCCCGACCGGGTCCCTTCATCCCACGGGTACGGTGTATTTTTTACTGTCGCGCGGGCCCTAGTTTTGCTTTATGTTCTCCGATTCTCCGGCGTTTTTAATCAAATCGGTAAGATGGTGCTACAGCCCTTGGAAGCCCGGGAGTCACAAAAGGGTCCGGTAGGCTTCTGTCGTGGCGAGTAGGCTTCGCCGTTTTTTCTCTTGTCAATTCTTGTAACAGCGAGGCCGAAATGGTGTCCGGGCGGTGCAACATCCACCGCACGGACGTCAGCAGCCGTGGTCGCACGGCGCCCTGAAAAATATTCATAGGGTTAAAATTTTTTAAGCGTAAAGTTATTTTTTCATTTTTTTCAAAAAAATTAATTTAAATCTTTTTATTGTTTTACCTCATGGTAATATCATGTCAGGATGTAAAGTGGCGGAACTTTTCAGAAAGTTGCCCCAATGCATGAACAACAGTATGTTGGGAAAAAGACAAAGTAATGCTTCTTTTCAATAAAAAGAATATAACGCTATAAAGTTTTATGAATGGCAGTATTAAGGATAAAACAACGTTTTTGCCCCGTTTAATGTGGAAACCCATACCTATACACGTGTACATACCCTTATTACATGGCACGTACGTGCATATGTATTACAATGCGTGATCTAACAATTTTATGAATATAATTTTATAGGCCTACAAGTTTTCATGAGGTTAATAACGTGTCCTATGATGGACTACTCACTAGTCTATTGTGAATGGCGAGGGGTTCTGAGTATGGGCCCATGGGGAGGGGGGGGGCGGCAGGTGTAAATTTTTAGTAACTACACATAAAGTTTGGATATTATTATTTTTTGTTGTTGTTTGTTGCTCATAGCCCACATCATTTTGCCCCGCGGCTTAATTTTTTTTAAATTTTGTTTGTCCCCGCTTTCACTTTCAAGGAACCGTGATATATCTTAGGTCGTCAACCATACCCCGGATGAAATTTTTTTTTAAAAGTTTGTCAACCCCCCAATTGCAATTTTGGTTGCGTATTTTCCGTTTTAGTTTTGGGGGCCCCTTTTTGTTTTCCATGATGCTAACCAAATCCCCTAGTTCTTCTCCCTCAGAAACGCGTTTTGATGTGTAGAGTTGTTATTGTTTTAACCCTAAATCTAGTTGTGGTTACAGGATTAGGTCTATTGTCTGGGAGAAAGTTCAAAATTTATTTTGATTGGGGTAAAAAAAAATGATTTTATTAATTTTTACACCACGGAAATATCTAACTTCCGCAAAAATGTATTTTAGGAAATCTCAGCAAAATAAATTGACACAGAAAAATAAAAGTTGTTGTGAACTTAAACCTAGATTTTAACTTAAGACCAATCAACCCTATACCTCAGACGCGTTTCGTTTGGTAGGATAGATGAGGCTTTGGTTATTAAAAACAAAAGAAAAAAAGGGGGGTGGCATCCCTTTGAGGTAGGGGAAAAATACAAATTTACTTTTTTTGATTTTGCAATCTCCGGTATGGTCTGGGGAAACGTCCAAGATATAGCTGAAGTCCTTAAAAAGTGAAAGTTAGGAATAAAATAAGATTTAAGCGAGCAAGTGAATATGGCTGGAAGTGAGAAAAATATAATCATAATAATAATAATATAATCCACCTTACGACGATAGGGTATACATTTACAAAAAAAATCATGGGTTTTTTGGATGGCTTATATGGGATGATTGTATACGAATAACCAATATTATCGGATTGTTTCGATAGCCAGCTGGAGAAGGGTTTGCATACAAGTGACACAGTGGAGGAGCAGGGGGTAACAGTGCAACCCACTTTTTCAGGCACCACAAATGCGCCTTCTTTCAATAGTATATATAGTGTCCCCCCTTTTTTTAAAAGTTAAACTGCTCCTTTTGTACTAAAAAATAAACTTTGTGAATTTTTTAATCTAAAAAAAGGGTCAAACCTCGCATTAAGAGGTATATAAGAAATATGTTGTTAAAAATAACAAACTTCCGCCTGGTGCTAGAGAGATATATATCCAGGGGGGGGGGATTCTTTCGACCCCCTAAAAACACCCCCCCCCTCCCCGTTCACCCCCTCCCCGGTTACTGGCCTCCACCTATGTTCTTTAAGTTCTATTTGTATTTTGCCATTCCATCTTTTTTCTTCCCCTATCATCCCCTTTCTTTCGCTCCTCCCTCTTTTCGTTTGTGTTCTGTTTACCTTTAGACGTCTTTTGCCTACTGTATCCGATAAGGGCGGGGGTGGCATAGCATCGTGCCCCCAAGACGTGTTTCATCCACGTGATACATAAGTCCCTGAAAATTATTATTGAGAGACACCTGTACAAATGCTTGCCTATATATTCCTGTCGTTCTCATGGCTTGTTTGGAATAGCGTCTGCCTGTGAGCTCAATTTCTGGCACTGTCGGTCTAGTGGGTGTTTCAGTACCA
>CALNVZ010002100.1:49193472-49245457 GCA_940671915.1 Paracentrotus lividus | reverse complement strand
TATTAATTTAAGGTACCAAATAAATTGCCCACTTTGCCTCACCATAACAATTTTATTTGAAAGTAATTCATTTGCTTTCATTTTCGCCAAAAATCGCGCATTTTTCATGCTTCAGTGAACACAGGATATGTAGAAAAACGATGCAAAAAAGCAAGAAAGTTTAGCCGGCCTTGCACGGCCGCCTAATGGGACGCTCCGCATTTCTTAATTATGACCTAGCGTTCCTGCTTAGTTAATGACTTCTTAAAGATTTGCCTGCCAAGCCTTTCAAGCAATTTAACTCAAAGTTATAACGAACAAAAAATGATGGACAATGAAAATGGCCCGCACATAGTTTGACGTTTGTTCACTTTCTTGTCTCAAACGCTTAAAATGTTCAATGGGAAGAGCCGAAATCAATAGTGGCACAAAAAGCTTCAAATATGCCATTTTTCATTGCTAATTTTTTCGCGTCGCACTTACACTAGCTGCAGCTTAATTCTTCAAACTTGCGCACAAATCTCTAAGCAGAAGTCATAATAATCAGGAACTTAGCGGTCAAATTAAAAAGTCGGACGCTGCCATTAGCGCCCGTGCAAGGGCCCGCAAACATTTCTTAATTATTTTCATGTCCTCATATCATGTGTTACACTTGAAGCAATGAAAAATCGCGGCAATTTTGCCACCCGAAAAAAATTGAAAGCAAATGAATACTTTCAAACAAATTGTTATGCGTTAAGCAAAGCACAGCAAATTTTAAGATTTTTGCGCCTCTCTTAAATAAAAAAAAAAACAGCTTTTCCAGTCCACTATGCTCACTGAAGCAAATGAGAAAATTTTAATAAATGCCAATGATGATCATGATATACACGCTGCCAGACCTGGCTCAATAACCTGTCATTTAAAATCAATAATACGATAAAACAGATTTATTCATTATGACTTAGTGTAACAAAATGCGCAAAGAATACTTCTAGTGTTTTCACATGCGTATTTTATGGTCTGTTCATTTCAAACTTGAGCTGAATTGAATTTAATTTTTTATGCCAACAGCTTAAAAACACTATCTTTCCTCGACAGATGATCCCATTTAATTATGCATTCAATTTTACCATGCGTAAAGCAAGTAAAAATCGCAGCATTTACGGCATGTGCAATGCCTCACTCAACCGTAAAATTTTTACGCAAAATTCCTTTCCGTTATGTCTTGAAAGCCACGTTTTGTCCCGTAACATTCTGATGCTTGTGAACTGCTTAAAAATCTAAAAATTTGCTCATGATATCATTGCATCAAAGTGAATTTTAGGCCCGGAACTTCAAAATGACATTTTTGCCATCAACCATGGGTAGCCTAAAAATTCGCCACATGGACATATAATTTTAGATTTTATGTAGACTCCTCCAAAAAAAAAAATTAGAAATAGCGGGCGAAAACTTTCTTTTTTGCCTCGTGTTTATTATATATAATATATCAACATATTATATATCTTATATATAAACATTATATATTGAATCGACACAAATGACTACTGTGCTAGCTCCTGCACGATGCCTGACTGCCCTGATGCCCTACCTTAGTTATGTCGTTTGGCATTTTTTCTAGAGCCAATAAGTACCGTTACAGCGAGTTTAGGATCTACATGCCCACATGTCAGATCAACAATCAATTGATGTTAAATCGATTTCTACATAAAATTAGCTTATTAAATTCTGACGGTAGGGCTAAGTAAATATCATATAACATATTTACGTGGAAAACCCAAGTACTTTTAATTTGCTAGCCATAAATAATATAATGCCATCTAAATGCACTTCTGTGTGCGTAGTGTGTGAATATAAATGTTAGGTCACACATTTATTGCAAATTATTTGCTTGGGCTAGCCCTAAGCTTGTAATGTCATATATATATTGAAAATCGTTCTAGTTCAATCAAAGCCAAACTTTTAAGCTTTCAGTAACAAGCCTGATTATATCGGAACAATTCAAGCTCTACGTTAAGCCAACTCTCTAAGGCCTACCAGAGCAATGCACTGCAATAAATACATGTAGATAGAACACTTCAAAGACAGAATAATGTTCATCTAACTATCTCAATGGCACTAATCATAATAAAAAAAAATCTGTAACTATACTTTTCTCTTCAACCTATTACTGCAAGCTGTGCTTGTGTGTTTTATTTCTAAATTTGATGAAGCAACCAGAAACATTTTCAAAGTGCGCGCAACATTATTACCACTATTTTATTTTCAAATCATTATCAGCTAAGCCAAAATTTACATAAACAATGCATGGTAATAGCTAAACACTTTACTGAATAGAAGAACATTATGCTTAAATACTTCAAGTATCCAACCCCTGGGTAATAATTCGCTGCCAAGCCGAATCTCACAACATGATGTATTATTTGATGTTTATCTCTAACCCCTAGCGCATAATTCGTGCCATGAGAGATCTCAAACGGAATTTATGCTTTATTTGTGTTATCTTCAAACTACGTGCTATGTTTCGCTTGTATTTATGTATAATCTTTATATTTAGCCTCTAAAGACAAAAGCTAAAAAAATAGTAGGAGATTAATTTTTTATTCGAATAGGTTTTCCTCAATCCAATCCTATAATAAAAAGCTTGTTTTTTAGAACATAAATGTCGCAATTGTATTTCCTACTCTATGGTCATACCTCAGTAATATACCTACTAGCTTGTCACTCACTTGAAGTAAAATAATAGCTTAATTCTATTGTTCTGAGTCTGCCGAATGTTTAGTCACACGACATACTTCTTCCAGGCCATTGAAGAAGGACGAGGCCTTTACTCTCGTATCATACTTTTCTCGCTAATACAGATCCCTTTAAGCAAAACTATACCTAGTATACCGCTGACCGGCTTAAAAAAAAAAAGAATAAAAAAATAAAGCAAAAAAAAAAGTATAAGAAGAACTTTTCTTTCCAAATGACTTTGACAGATATCATTTATTTGATAAAGAAGCCAGAAGAAGCAAAACAACAATCATTGATTTGCTACCCCAATCTTTCATCAGAAGCTCAAGTGTAGATTGCTTTAGAAAACAAACAAATACATTAATCTGTACATTAATCAGTTACAATGCAAGAAAGCCAGCACCGATTGGCGCGGCCCTTGAAGCTGCTGATTCAGGCCTGAGTTACACAACTGCTTTAATTACATTGAATAAATATATAATTAACTGCTCCTGGGGATTTCTGCCCAAATCTTAGTTATTTGTCTGCATTGTTAGGCTTATAATTACTGTGTTATTGCTCAATACAACCTTTCCTTACATTTTTTCCAAATATAATTCATCTCTTTGTTGATAAAAACGGATGTATCCCTCCACTTTTTTTTTTTCTTTAATGTGCCCTCTTTCTGTTTGCACACAATCTGGCCTGACGTATCTTTCTCCCTATCCTCACGCTAATGATTTGTACCTTTATAATATACAATAAATAATAGTTCTATGATAATAACTGCCTTTGAAAATGACAGCAATTCACAATCATGTCGCCCTCCATTCTTTTTTAAACTCCTTATATCGTTGAAATAATATTCTTCAAATGAATAACACAATCTCTAACTTTTGTACCGAGGTCGCTGAACTTTTACTAAATGAGGTTTAGAAACTTAGTGGATCGAAACATGCCCAGGATTTATAGTCATGAGGGTTAAGCCTTCGTAAGATGATTTATGGCACTTCTGCATTTCAAAGGACATGCGTAAGCCTGGCCTTGGAACATGCATAAGGAGATGATGCTCCGGCTAAATGCAGATGCTAGATATGCACTAACATAGAAAAGGTCAAAGTTCACTTCCAAATGTCTCCTCTTTCTTCTTGAAATCATTCTCATCGCCTCTCTTACTTATTAGTATTTACGATCTTGGCTCGGAGAAGGCTCCCAAGCCCTCATATGAATCTCCATCAATATCGAATGATGCGTTATTAATGCCTACCTGCACTGCCCATAAAGAGGTCATTTAAAGCAAACGCACGGCCTTAAGTCACTGATCCGGAATGGGACTTGTAAATGACTAGCATTAGAGAGCGTCAAATGGTATTCGCAACAACGGCTCGATTTCACTATCACCAACGTTCAAAATGCAGCTACTAAGCTATTCTGCTAACGAGTGACTACATTGGCTCGCATTATTACCGAACTTGACTAGTGGCCGCCCTTTTAATATTTTACTCTGCAATAATGTTTTTATAAAACAAGTCTCACGCAATCATACAAGGAGGATATTAGCCCCTGTTTACTTTAGATTGCGTTCCGGTATTAGAATTCCCATACTTAATACAAACCAGTAGGTCTATGAGAATGAAACAAACTTCCTTGCATGCTGCCTCATCACACTCCATTTACCTACTCGCCCGCATCTGGGTCTGCTCATCTGATCACTCATCATATATTCAGCGATATAGCGAAGGGATGAGGAGCGAGATGCCGAGATGTTTCTCAGTGGTCCTTTAGCGCTTCTCGGCCTAGATTCTCTCATCCCTCTTCGCATCATGAGCGTCTCAGCCGAATTAAGAAGAGTAGTCGCAGCTGTCACCGTCTGCGTATGGTGTGTGCGTTACTAGGCCGACCAGGCACAACGCAAATACAACGCACGTTGAGTACTACAGTCATGTCGGAGTGGATGTTTAGCAACCCGCCCCCCCCCATCAAAAAAAAAAATAAAAAAAAATATTAAAAAAAAAAAAAAAAATAAAAATATAATACTATAAATAATAATAATAATAATAATTAATAATTAATAAAAGGATTAAATAAATTTTTTTTTTTTTTTAAACTACCTTCATGCCGCAGGTCACACTCACAGCAGCGTCTGTGCTCTAAAGACATCACATCGAATCACTTACTTTTGTGTCGGATACGAGATCTTCTGAGCGATTGACATATGCAATAGATGGAGTGCAATGCGCAACCCTCACACACGCGATTTCGTCGCGCGGGGGGTCGTCGGGGGCCGGAGCGGATGCTATAATTGTGAAAAAATAAAAATTAAAGAACAAAAATAAGACTAAAAAAAACAAAACAGTCCATGATTCGATTAAAAATAAGATGCGCTAAATAAAGCCCCAAAAAAAATGCATTTATACAATAGAAAAAAAAAATGGTAAAAAAAAAAAATAGCACTTTACGGACATATGATACAGGAAAAGCATTAAGGCATTATAATAAACTGTTATCAAAGCCAAAAATATATTCCCCTAAATATATAGCTTTTATAATCAATCCAGAAACTTGATATTCATTATCATCTTGACAGTACTGTACTGACAAGTCTGGGGCCGCTGTTCTCTTTTGCTTACAAACACCTGAGTTTACAAACGCTATGTCGATCAAATTATTATTTTAGTTTGTTCGACATGATAATCCAAAATTAATACTCAATAATAGGAAAAAGGTCATAAATTTACAGTCAATTTAATATTAAAAATACACATTCGATTTTCCACTGCCCAAATGCGGCGAATATAAAATACTATAAACGGATGGGCAAAAGAATTGTAGTCCATCACTGGAACTGAAACTGGGAGCTTGATTTTGTGAAAGTCATCAATAATGAGAACGTAAAAAAGGTCTGTCTAGCCTTTAAGCTTGCAACGTCGACTTTTGGAGGGTATAGGACAATGATGAATTGTTCATTTCCCTATCCGGCAAAGAAGATTAATGAGTAAGCATCCGCGTTAGATTTAGCCATTGCCTGATAATTAGATTAAGAAGATGGGCCAGCCACATAGCCAATAGTGACAAACCTTAATCGTAATCGGAGATTTTTAATTTGAGACTGACTTGTACGTTTTATTTCATTTGAATACACCTGTGACGCTATTCCTTGTGTCAAGATTTGATCTCGGATCGACTGATATCTATGTTAATCTTGATTTAAAACAGATAGTTTGAAAGCTTATCCAAGCTATGAATCTTATTTTAAAATCTTAATGCGCTTCTTTTTTACGATTAAGGTGGCTCACTCTAAGAATGAACATTCACTTTTAGCACGGTGTAAAAATTGCAATACCACTATCTTCAGTACAACATTTTCAATTTTTTTAATTTTATTCATAGGCATTCACGAGTTATGTAAGTACCTTTCATTCAGATTACAGAGTTCAGCATCAGATTTAACATTTATTTGGAAATAACAGATAAAAGAAGATCAATGATTGAATTTAGCAAATCGCCCTTAGCTTTGTTGCCCATTACATGGAACTAGTTTAAGATATGAGGTATTGATTGCAATAGATTCTTCTAAACATCTAAAATTGATGGAAGAGATTTTTTATTCAAATGAATTAATTAACCATTTTTCTAAACGGCCTCAGTAATAATAATAGCAATGGCCAGTTTCAAGGAATTTGATCGGTGCCACAAGCCCAGAAAATTCAAAAAATAGCGCACGGGCGTAAGAAAATTTTTCTGATTATAATACATGGTAAATGGAGTAGTCGTTTTCAAAATATGGCGCTCCGCCTGAGCTTCTACCAACAGTGAATGAATGCCATGCAATTTGTTGTGGTCACAGTTAAAATCTAATACGTGAGGATGGCCCGGCAAAGATAGTGGTTAAAGAGATCTCAAATTAAACAGATGAGAAATGCATATAACATAGAGCGCGCATTTGCGCAAAAAAGACTAATCGTTGAAAAAAGGAAAAATCAATACGTGTATTGGCCACCCCTACAAAACTATATACACAGTTATTATCATAGCCTTCCTGCACCTCCCGTTATGTCCATCTTGTCGCCCTATATCCAGTCCATACCCCTTTTTACCCACAGCTACTATCATCCTCCCCCCCCCCCCAAAAAAAGAGAAGACACTTACAGTACCACAGCCACATCTAGAAATATTATACTAACCTTTACCAAAAGCCTATATTACTCCTTACTAAACCCATCCCAGCTTATGTAGTATATCTGACTCCCACTCCACATATCTAACTCGTACAGCCAAGAAGTGACCCACTTGAACCCTCCCCAATAGTCCACCTGATTCGCCTCACTACTACAACCAACAATAATTTTTTCTGCTTCGACACCCCCTCCCATCTCGTTCACCTGGCCCGACCCGGAACCTACCACTCAGCTCCAAATCTAGAATTGCCCTTTACTAACCCCCCCCTCCACACTCTACATATGATCATCTGGCCGCCCCTACCATACCCAACAACAACCACATTCACTAGGTATGTCTCCTTCCTACACATTAGTCGACGAATATGTGGAACTCATTAGTCTATCAATCACAACATGCTAAGATATATACGTGTTTAAGCGGATGGTATAGGGCGACAAGATGGACAAACGGGAGGGGCAGGAAGGCTATGATAATAACTGTGGTATATTTTGTCGTAGGGGTGCCAATACACGTATGATTTTTCCTTTTTTCAACGATTATCTTTTTCCAATCCGCTCTATGTTATTCATTTTCATCTGTCTTTGGTATCTTGCTTTACCCATCTTCTTGCCTATCTCATCTTTAGATTTTAAATGTACACAAATTCAGCATTCATTCAGTGGTAGAACCAGGCGGGACCCATATTTTGAAAACTACTCATTGACATGTATAAATCAGAAAATTTTCGGTTACGCCCCCTATTTTTTAAATTTTCGGGCTGTGGCCACCATCAAATCCTGAATCTGCCATTGCTATTAATTTACTGAGGCCGTTTAGAACAATGGTTAATTAATTCTTGAAAAAAAAATCTCTTCCATCATTTTAGAGTTTAGAAATCTATGCAATCATACCCATATCTTAAATATTCCATGTAATGGCAACAACAAGCGATTGCTAAATCAATCATTGTATCTTGATTTTATCTTATACCAAATAAATGTTAATCTGAATCTGAATCTGAATCTGAAAAAGGTATTCATAAGCTCGTGAATTCCTTGATAAAAATAAAAAAATTGAAAAAGTTGTATGAAAAAGTGGTTTCAATTTTTAACCGTGAATGATGTTCATTTGATAGAGCACCTATTTATCGGAAACCATTAAATTTTAAAATAGATTCATAGCTTGGATAGCTTTCAAACTATCTGTGTGTCAAATCAAGACTACATTAGATTATCATCGAAGATACAAAATCTTGACAAAGGAATACGTCACAGGTTGTATTCAAAATGAAATAAACGTAGCAAGTCAGTCTCAAAAAAATCTCGATTCGATTAAGCCTTGTCACATTGCTATGTGGCCCATGCTTCTTAATCTAATTTAGCGATTGCTAAATCTAAACCGGATCTATCAATTAACTCTATTGCCGGATAGGAAATGAAAATCACATTGCTATCACCCCAAAAGTCGAGTTCAAGTTAAGCTAAAGACCTTTTTTCGTTCCTCATGATGACTTTTCACAAAATCAAACTCCCAGTTTCAGTTCCAGTGCATGACTACAATTCTTTTGCCTCCGTTTAGATTTTTTTTCCCCATTTGAGCAGTGGAAATCGAAGTGTATTATAATGACGTAATTTATATTTTCTTATTGATTATTAATTTTGGATTATCATGTCGAACAAACTAAAATAATAATTTGACTCGACATAGGTTTTGTAACTTGGGGTTTTAGCAAAGAAATAAGGCCCCAGATCTCAAGAACAGTACTGTCAATGATAATGAATATCAGTTTCTGATTGATTATAAAACTAAATTGGGGAATATATTTTTCTTTTGATTCAGTTTATTATGCTAATTTTTCCAGTACGATATGTTTGTTAGTTTGCTATTTTTTTTTTTTACATTTTTTCTTTGTTATATCATTTTGTTTGGGGGCATTACATCTTATTTTTTATCGAATCATGGCTGTTTTGTTTTATTTTGTCTTTATTTTTGTTCTTTATTTTTTATTTTTTCACAATTATACATCCCCCCCCCGACGAAATCCGTTGTAGAGGGTTGCGCATTGCACCGCACAGACCTGCTGTGAGTGTGACCTGCGCATAAGGTATTTAAAAAAAAAAAAATTTATTTATTTATTATTATTATTATTATTATTATTATTATTATTATTATTTTTTTTTTTTAATATTTTTTTATTTTTTTTTTTTTGAGGGGGGGGGGGGCTACATCCACTCGATGACTGTATCCCACTCGTGTATTTCGTTGTCCTGTCCCTGTACCACACACCATACCCAGACGTCGACAGCTCGACCTACTCTTCCTAATTCCTGACCTCATATCGAAGAGGGATGAGAGAATCTAGGCCGAGAACCTAGACCACTGAGAACCATTCCATCTCCTCCTCATCCTCCTCTAACTGAATATCATGATGAGTGATCAGATGAGCAGACGAGATGCTGCGAGTAGGTAAATGGAGATGTGATGCAAACATGCAAGGAGTTGTTTCATTCTCATAGACCTACTGGTTTGTAATTAGGAAATTCATCCCCATCTAAAGAAACGGCATAATATCCTCCTTGTAATGATGCGTGAACTTGTTTTTAAAACATTATTCAGAGTAAATATTAAAAGGCCCACTAGTAAGTTCGGTATAGACCAATGTAGTCTCGTTACAGAATACTAGTAGCTCATTTGGAACGTGGTGACAGTGAAATCCCTTGTTCGATACCCATTTGACGCTCTCTATGCTAGTCATTACAAGTCCCTCGGTCAGGACTTAAAGCCGTCGTTTGCTTTAATGACCTCTTTAGCAGTCAGGTACATTAAAAACCATCATTCGATATTATGAGAATTCATTGAGCTTGGGAGCCTTTCCGACCAAGATGTAAACTAAGAAGAGCGATGAGATGATTCAGAAGAAAGAGGAGACATTTGGAGTGAACTTTGACCTTTTCTATGTTAGTCATCTAACATCTCATTTACGACATCATCTCCTTATCATGTTACCAACCAGGCTTACCATGTCTTTGAAATCGAGTGCCATATCATCTTACGAAGCTTACCTCGACTATCCTGCATGTTTCGATCCACTAGTTTCTAAACCTCATTTAGAAAGTTCACGACCTCGGTACAAAGTAGGATTGTGTTATTTGAAGAATATTATTTCAACGATATAGAGTTTAAAAAAGAATGGAGGCGACATGATTGTGAATCTCATTTTCAAACAGTTATTATCATAGAACTATTATTATTGATATTATAAAGGTAAAATCATTACCGAGATAGGGAGAAAGATACGTCACCGTGTCAAACAGAAAGAGGGCACATTAAAAAAAAAAAGTGGAAAGGAGATACATGTTTTCATCAACAAAAGAGATGAATTATATGGAAAAAATGTAAGAAAGGTTGTATTACAATAACACAGTAATTATACCACAAAATCAGACAATAACAAGATTTGGGCAGAAAATCCCAGGACAGTTATATATTTTATCAATGTAATAACAGTTGTGTAACTCACCTGAATCAGCACTTCACAACCAATCGCTCTTTCTTGCATTGTATGTTATGTACAATATAAGTAGTTGTTTGTTTCTAAAGCAATCTACACTTGAGCTTGATGAAAGATTGGGGAAAACAATCATGATTGTTGTTTTCTTCTTCTCCTTCTTTATCAAAAAATGATATTTGCAAAGTCATTTGGAAAGAAAAGTTCTTCTTCTTTTTTTTTCTTTTTTTTTTTCTTTTTTTTTTTAAGCCGGTCGAGGTATAGGGTAAGTTTTGCTTAGAGGGATCGTATTACGAGAAAGATGATACGAGAGTAAAGCCTCTCTTCTTCAATGCCTGGAGAAGTATGGTGACTAACATTCGCAACACTCAGAACAAAGAATAACTTATTTTACTTCAAGTGAGTGACAGCTAGTAGGTATATATGGGTATATAGGAAAATACAAAATTGCACATTATGTTCTAAAGCTTTTTATATAGGATTGGATTGAGGAAAACCTTTCGGAAAAAAATTATCTTCCTACTTTTTTGCTTTTGTCTTTACTAAAAATAGATATAAAAAACAAAAGCGAAACATACACGTAGTTGAAGATAAACATCAAATAAAACATAATGTTTGAGATCTCTCATGCACGAATTATCCTAGGGGTTAGAGAAACATCAAATAAACATCATGTTTGAGATCTCCTTGGCACGAATTATCCCAGGGGTTGGATACTTGAAGTATACATAATGTTCTTCAGTAAAGTGTTTACTATTATCATTGTTATATTGCTTTAGCTGATAATGATTGAAAAATAAAATAAGCTGGTAATAATGTTCGCCTTTGAAATGTTTCTGGTTCTTCATCAAAATTTAGAAATAAAACAACAACAACAACACTTCAGTAATAGTTGAAGAGAAAAGTATAGTTTTAAGATTTTTTTTTATAGATTGTGCCCATGAGATAGTCTAAGAACATTCTGATCTTTGAAGTGTTTACTACATGTATTTATGAGTGCATTGCTCTGGTGGCCTTAGAGAGTTGCTTAACGTGACTTGAATTGTCCGATAATCAGCTTGTTACTGAAACTTAAAGTTTGCTTTGATTTGACTAGACGATTTTCAATAATTATGACATTAAACTTACTACCAAAACAAATAATGCAATAATGTGTACCTAACATTTATCACACACACACACAAAGCATTTACGATGCATTATTATTTAGGCCAGCAAACTTAAGGTACTTGGGTTTTCACGTAAATATGTTAAATATATATTTACTTAGCCCATACCTCAGATTTAATAACTAATTTTATGTAGAAAATGATTTAAACATCATTGATTGTTGATCTGACATGCATGTAGATCCTAAAACGGCTGTAACGAGTCTATTGGCTCCTAAACCAACGACATAAACTAGGTAGGCACAGTCAGCATCTCAGGAAGCTAGCACATATCATTTGTGTCGATACATATATAATTTATATATAATATATATATATATATATATATATAAACAACACAAAAAGAAAGTTCCCCCTATTTCAAATATCAATATTTTTTTTTAATAGGAGGAGTTACAAAAATCTAATTATATGTCCATGTAGGGAATTTAATTAGCTACCATGGTTGAATGCAAAAATGTCATTTTTTGAAGTTCGCAAGCCTAAAATCACAACTTTGAATCAATGATATCAGACCAATTTTTAGATTTTTAACAGTTCACGCATCAGAATGTACGCAAAACGTGCTTTCAAACATACGGAAAGGAATTTTGCGTAAAATTTTACGGTTGAGTGAGCATGCAGCAAAAATGCCAAATCTGCGATTTTTACTTCTTTACCATGGTAAAATTGATCAAATATAATGGGATTCATGTCGAGGAAGAGTGTTTTTAACTGTTGCAAAAAAAATTAAATCAATTCACGGTTGAATGAACACCATAAAATACCATGTGAAAAACACTAAAGAAGTATTCTTTCCATTTTGTACACTAAAGATCATATGAATATCTGTTTTTGTATTATTTTTATGACCGGTGCACGTGTATACATGATCATATTGCATTTATTAAATTTTTCATGCTTCAGTGAGCATGTGGCACTGGAAAAGCTGTTTTTTTTTTTATTTAGAGACCAAAATTAAATTGCTTACTTTGCTTAACCATAACAATTTGTTTGAAAGTATTCATTTGCTTTCATTTTTCGCAAAAATCGCGATTTTTCATGCTTCAGTGAACACATGATATGAGAAAAACATGAAAAAATTAAGAAAGTTTGCGGCCCTTGCACGGCCTAATGGCACGTCCGATTTTTAATTTGACCTAAGTTCCTGATAGTTAATGACTTCTTAGAGATTTGTGCCAAGTTTCAAGAATTAACTCACAGTGTAACGACCGAAAAAATTACAATGAAAATGGGCAATATTTGACTTTTGTCCACTATTGATTTCCTCCCCATTGACTTTACGTTTGAACAAAAAGTGAACAAACGTCAAATATTGCCCATTTTCATTGTCATTTTTTTGTTCGTTATACTTTGAGTAAATTCTTGAAACTTGGCACAAATCTTTAAGAAGTCATTAACTAACAGGAACCTAGGTCAAATTAAGAATCGGACGTCCCATTAGGCCGTGCAAGGGCCGCAAACTTTCTTCATTTTTTCATGTTTTTCTCATATCCTGTGTTCACTGAAGCATGAAAAATCGCGATTTTTGCGAAAATGAAAGCAAATGAATACTTTCAAACAAATTGTTATGGTGAGGCAAAGTAAGCAATTTAATGTTGGTCTCTAAATTAAAAAACAGCTTTTCCAGTACCACATGCTCACTGAAGCATGAAATTTTTAATAAATGCAATATGATCATGTACACACGTGCACCGGTCATAAAAATAATACAAAAACAGATATTCACATGATTTTTAGTGTACAAAATGGAAAGAATACTTACTTAGTGTTTTTCACATGGTATTTTATGGTGTTCATTCAACCGTGAATTGATTTAATTTTTTTTGCAAAAGTTAAAAACACTCTTCCTAGACATGAATCCCATCATAATTGATTAATTTTACAATGGATAAAATGTAGAAATCGCAGTTTTGGCAGTTTTTGCTGCATGCTCACTCAACCGTGAAATTTTACACAAATGTCTGTTCCGTATGTTTGGAAGCACGTTTTGCTTACATTCTGATGCGTGAAATGTTTAAAATCTAAAAATTGGTCCGATATCATTGAATCAAAGTTGCGATTTTAGGCTTGCGAACTTCAAAAAATGACATTTTTGCATTCAACCATTACTCACTGAAGCATGACAACATGATTTTTACTGAAATTCGGTCCCATAGTAGCTAATTAAATTTCCTACATGGACATATAATTAGATTTTTGTAACTCCTCCTTTTTAAAAATTTATTTATATTTGAAATAGGGGGAACTTTCTTTTTGTGTTGTGTTTAGATATATGCAATCTACAAGATGGTGATTTGAACATAGCTTCGTAAAAATGAAAAGATCGTTGATCAGATAAATGAGTTATTTTTTTTCCTTCTTGTCAAATCAAATACTTTTAAAAAACGACTGGATCGAGTCTATTGGATCCCATCAACGAGTAAAGCCATTGGGTAGGCAAAGTCAACATCTCAGGAAGCTAGCAAAATATAATTTGTGCTACCCCAGACGAGTGTACCTCTACTCCATCTCAACCTGTATTGAGGTCAATAGTCTTTCTAACTCTCCTCCCTTTCTTATCTTACGTTTTTCTTTCTTTTTTTTTTCTGTTTGGTTTTTGTTCCTCCTCCACGGAAGTGCAGAGGTGCCGGAGAAATTAGGTTATCTAGCTGGCTGTCCGTCTGTCCGTCCGTCCTTCCGTCCATCCCTTCCGCTCGTTATATCTAAAAACAACAAAACACTTAAGGCATGAACTTTGAATTTAAAAGAGAGTATGCATCGCCATGGGAAGATGATCTAGTTAGATTTTGGAGTATGTATAGGTCTATTAGTTCATTTGTCTTGCGGGAGGTTAAGGTTAAAGGTTAAAGGAAAAAACAAAAGCTTATAGCTTGTGAAATAGTAAATTGACACCACGGTTGTCGTGTTATCCTATTAATAAAATTTTATAAGGTAAAACAAACAAAACCACCTCATATTGAAACCTATGACGCTTTCGATTCACTTCCTACTGCGTTATGAATACACAATGTGCGTAATACTTATAGTGACTGGTTCGAACATCGATAGGGCCAGGACGAGACAACGTTATTTGATGAATAATGTACATATTTGTAATCAGAAAATTTATAAACAAATAATGAGACTTAGAACAGTGAGAGTGACTTTAATGTTCTTTCTCAAGGAGGAATGGATGATTTTTGTAAAGTGTGTTTCCTTCAAGCCGTGAAGTGCATTCTTTTGAGTTGTCTAATGTGTTCGAATTACACTCATAAGAATGATCATTAAAAGTTTAATGATGAAACTCGCCAATGCTTGTAGACAAATAATTTGATTGAACTTTTAACGTAATCCGCCATTCGAAAATCAATAACGCTATGTGAGCTCACTGAAGTTCTTCCAACATCAATCGTTGCAGGCCTCTTGCATGCCGACATTGAGATGGGATATACCGTGCAGACGATCGACTATTTTGTTGATGATATTTTGGCGCGATCGCAGTTGTAGAGATGCTGACAGATGTGGTATAGAGATAGCATTTTGTTCGGGTCTTTCCTGGTTATAGTCTTGAGTAGAATGAATTTAATTTTCTTGATTCGTGCAGTAAATAGCCTCGCAAATAAAGTCCATTAGATCCTCTATTAGCTTCAGATCAGGAAAAATAATAACATTCTTTCTCATAGTGATGGGTGCGTGTGAACTCCTTAAAAATATAATTACTTGATTAATATCATTATTAGTTGTCAATCGATTTACATGAATTCGTTTGGGATCTTTTCGGTTATGAAATTATGACATGTGAGCAGTATAATAATAATAATAATAATATATGAGACTTCTTATGCGCTAAATCCACCAAAAGATAGGTGCTCTAAGCGCATGGAATATGATATTATAAGGAGAGGAATATGATTTTTTTTTTCATATCTTATACTCCGATCATTGAGTTCTAGAATTTATGTTTTCATATTTCATTTAATACTCGAGCTATGAATTTTGATTTGCATTTGTCATGAGCAAAGTGAGTATGGAGCGTTTATCGTCAATCAATGTTAACTATGTAAGGCGTATATGTGTGTAACATTTGTAATGGGTTATCACATTTATATCATACGTTTTTAGATTAACTTAACTATTATGCCTGGGGTGTAACATATTCCTGACAAAGTACAACGTAGTACCCAATGCACTTTTTGACCCTTATTACAATAACCCCGTGAACACATTATAAAAACACAATGGCATCCAGCTCGTTACAGCGTTCTTACATGACTCCCTATGCCCTTATTCAACGATCTGCCATTCGTTTGCTCTTTCTTTTGCATTTCCTATCTCCTGTTTGTCACAGTCATGGCGTGAAAATGAGAGAAAATTAACAAGAGCACTCGATTCGCGCGCTCTCTAGCGAAAATTGTGGTTACACAGCTCTGAACTAATGCAATAAATATGCGCATGCCCGGCGGCGTCAAAATCAGGGAAGAAATTGCAAAATCAGACCACGTTTGTCCGCCACGCCGTCAGCATCGGCTAGCATCAGGGCCAATGTGGCGTAGAAGCGAGAGAGTCATTCTCCAAATTACTCCGAGGATCCAACAACCCTAACGAACGTATGTTATTTCTTGGGTCTCGGAAGGAAACAACGTCGAGATCTAGTTTACGAGAAGTCAGTTTGAAAGGAAGATAAAAGAAGGACAATTATCGAGCAGCATTGTAGCACCATCTTGATATTCGGGGGAAACCCCGGGGCGTTACTGGTTGAAAAATTACGAAAGCCTGTCGACATATTTGACCCATCTTGGTGTCTGTATTTGCTGTCAGCCCTTGTCCGTCTTGGGATCTGTCGTATATAAAGGGAAATACAATGAAGAAAGATTGCTACACTTCAGTCACAAATTTTGTGCAACATAATAGGGAGAAAGGGAAATAGACTTAAACCGAAATTATCCTCGATATTTTTTTGTTGACTGATGCCTTCCTCAAATTATTTTTTACGATTTCATAACCTTAATCATATGTCTAAATTTGGGGGTAATCCTACTGTAAGTAATCTTTTTTTTAAAATGCAAATTTGAATATACGTTTATTGTTTTGATTTAGTTCCTATATGAGAGTCGACTGCAACATGAAATGCGCATATATAGGCTGTGATTAATGGAAGCTGATTAAAACGAAAAAGTTTTGAAATGTCATCAAAAATAAAAACAAGGAATTATAAACTTTTGGCACAATTTTGGGAGAAAAATGTTTGACACAAAGAAAAAATAAAATAAAAAGGGATATCGTTCTATTCTGACCTCGCAAGAAAATATAAATTCAATAATAAAAGTTGACAAAGGCCTGAAATGTTTTGCTCACCTTTATAGAGCAGCGGCCTCGATGAGTCTGTCAGTACACGGATACCTGCATGTGGGGCCTTCAGCTTACAGAACAGATAATTGGCCATGACATTGAACAGCTCAATACAACATGGCCTCTTGTTAGGCTCTCCGGTCAGGTGCATGATTCAAGAAATTTAAAGGACAAACATGACAAATGTGTGGTTTGAAAAGAAAAGTAAAAAATAAAATAACACTATTATGATTAGATATACACTTTTAATTTCAATGAATTTCTTTTTAAAAAAGATCAGTTTATGGATTTGTTGATTGGAAAATTTTGTCATGTAGGCGTACCAGGGGTGATACTTTTTCTTTCTTTCTTTTTTTTTCCCCAAAGAGTCCTATCAAGCCGTCATCAATAATTGGGGTAATACGATGAAGTATGACTTTATTCTTACTTTTTGAATATTTCTTACGTTTTTTTTTGTTTTTTTTTGTTTGCGTGTCTTTTTTTCCCCTCTTAAAATGCCCCTCCCATTTAGATGTGGAAGGACATTTGCTAATACAATTCGGTCATTATATAAAACAAATCTTAACAGGTTATAACAATCATTGGTTACGTTACGCGATGGTCAAAACTTGTCAAAAGCCTACATCGTGCGGTTGCAAACTCCTGCAACGATTCATTGCACTTCCACATGGCCTTAAAGCCCCTTTCACAATTGATCCCTGATCAGTTTGCGACAGCCTGCAACAGTTCTTTCCTGGTGTTGCACGATGGATCGCTTGGTGTCTTCCGAGCACTCGCAGTTGTTTTAGGCGATCGCACGAATCCGAGGTGGTCGTGACTTCTCGCATCTGAACTTTGAACATGTTCAAAATCCAGCGCGATCAAACACGATCGATTCACTCGCATGAGATCGTACGACCGGTCTGGCGATTATCGTGTGAGTGTTTTTCAACGTTGTACGAGTTGATGCGAGAGTTGGCACGACTTAGTAGTCGCATTTAGTCGACGGGAGGTCGTGCACCACTTTCACATGCGCTAACGATCTATAGAGAGACCAGTCTTGCGACTGGGTGCGATAATATATAGGCCATAAGACTGTTGCAAGACCGGCTTACAACGTTGCACTACCGTTGCATGCGCATGTATGCGACCGTTCCTCGGTATTACATAATAGGAGTTAAAAATGAGCTTATTCTTTCGCATCTTGTCTCAACGATGTCAAACTTGACACTGACTATCAGTCAATTGTTAAAGACCGTTATATACCTCACATCACTCGCACGAACATTCACATCGGTTTTATTCAATCGTACGAGCAATCGTATTGTCTCACGTCGACTCTCACGACTATGCAATCACTCGTGCAACTATCGAGATTAATGTGAAACCACTCGCAATCACTCGTGCAACACTCGCATGTGAAAGCACGACCACTCGCACGAGGACATGCGAGCATATGCGACTTACTCGTGCCACGGTGTTTACTGGTTGCATTTGTTGTACGACGGTTGTTGCATTTGTGAAAGCCTTTGCGTGATCTTATGAGATAAATAGCGATCGATGCCTGTTGCAGCCTGTCGCGCTACTAAAAGGTCGCAAATGTTCGCAGAAAAATTGTGAAAGGGGCTTAACAAGAGTCGGTTCACCTTGCTCCTGCGTTACAAAAAAAAAAAAAATAAAAATAAATACCGCCCTTCAAAAAAAAATATATATATATATATATATAAATAAAAAACAGAAAAGACAAAAAAGACCAAAAAACAAAAACAAAAACAAAACAAAACAACAACAAAAAAGAGAGAAAAAAAAGAGGAAAAACAAATAAACCAACCAACAAAAACAAAACAAAACAAAAAACAAACGTGTATACCTATACCTCCCTGCGGGCACCTCCCTGCGCTCGATGTGTATGAGATTCAGGAGGGTACGCGACCATTTTGTGACCATGACATGTACCGTATATACCTTCGATGGACTTGCGGACGAACACATTTTAAGTCTGGTTAAGAACTTCTAATCTTTTGTGATATAAAGGTGACTTTGAATAACATTATCATCCACACATCAATCACATTGATGAATATTGACATGACGTAACCGCAGCAGTAGTCACCTGTCCATACCAACAACAAAATTTACCCCAGAAAGACACGGTGGGACATATGGGATAATTTGACATCATGTATTTATTTTGACAGCAGGTAATAATAATAGTCAGCGCTTCGTACATGTTTACCCTCAGGAAAAGGCACTTCTAAATATAACAATAATTGTTACTTTTTAAACGTCCTTTTTCGTGTTTTTCAAGTCTCTAAACTCTCTGGCATTATTAATCTTCGGCCATGTTCGTGATATTAGGCTGCCCTAAGGAGCGCCCGAAGCATTCAAGTAATTTCTTCCTACCGTTACCCATTTCCCTTACTTGGGCCCAGTGTGGCAAATTTGTAGATTGAAGTCTTGCCAAAGGGCATTAGTGGAATGGACGGGATTCGAACCGCGTACTTTACGACTGTTAGTCGCCAACTTATCCACTCGACCACACTAATTCTAAAGTTTGGCTGCATACATTTGCCGAAAAGACTATGATTGTAAACATTATGTTAGAACTATAAAATAAAGATGCATTTTTTTAATATAATAAAGTTACGGGGTTTGGTGTTAACCTTCTCCTCACCCACCCCCCCCCCCCCCCCAAACACACACAGCCTCATCCACACAAATATAATGACCGCGACAGGTTTCACAGACAATAGGAGATGACTAAAAGGACAGATGTTCTGTCGAAACATGGAAAGAGGAACAAAGACACAATATCTCCATCGGCATTTCAGTTTATACACATTGTTTACAACAAAGAGATAAAGGAATGAACGGGGTATAGCCATGATACATCTGGATCATCAGTTCAGTTTGGAAATCTTTAAAGGGGAATCCAACCTATGAAGAGGATCAATCTTATAAATGTTATAGGAAAGGGTAAAATAAGAGGAGCAAAAAAGAAGGGGAAAAAATCATTTATTTCACATCTCACATGCCAATGTCAGAAGGAAACAATAAGAAACATGAGATATAAAAAGGAAAAATGAAAATCTGAAATGGAGAATTGTCCACAAATTAGTCATTTTCAGTTGAAACAAATTTGCCAATTTGAGGATCCTCATAGAAAGTACGACGAGACTTTTCAAACTTCCATAACTCTCTTATTTTCATTTTTTTTTAATTTGTCCTTTCGTTTGATTCTCTCCTTTCATTGGATTCAGTCAATTTTTTTCAGCTTGTGCGAGGCAATTTATGAATCATAACCCCTCATTCTAGAATAGTACGAGCACGAAGGTCCTTCGATAAATTCCTGGTAAATTCTCATGTCTGTTCACAAATGTACATTTCCCTAAATGGATCAAGCTATTAAGTCCTTTGCAGTCTACATGGCTATTCTTATTAAAATAATAATAATCCTTCGTTCAATTGTGTCTTTTTATTTCCCTTTGCGTGGTGTATTTTTGTTGATATGAATTACCTGCGATGATTTTTTTTTTTTTTAAATTCTTTTTATTGTCGTTGATAATCTGATTTATTATGATTTCGTTTTCTCCGTTCGTCGGATAAAGTGCCTCTTAGGATTTTTAAATATCTTGATAGCTAATTCATAAGCATAAGCATAGAACTTGTGAGAAAAATAGATTAAAAACAAACAAACAAACAAACATCTGTCGCAACTTGTCCTTAAAGCTTATTTTAAGCCTTTATACATTTCCGAATTGAGAGAAACTTACTTAATTCGATTTTAAGATATTAATAATGCATTTCATTTATTGACTGGGGTAGAAAAATATTAAACGAGCTAACTAACGAAAAGTCTATTTCATGAAATAATACGTTCTATCAGACCTTGTAATGACGGTAGTTGGACAAAATTCCCTTTTTGTACATTTTATGTTCATTACTCAGTTGTTAAAAGGATCCTACAAAAATCACCATGATAAAGTTTGCGTATGATATCAAACAGTTTCCATATACATTTAAGTATTATGTATTATAATGATGTTGATATACATGTAATATGTATTATTATTACAATTATACAAAAACATGACAATACATTATCATTATTCGAAATACACAAATTACAACGAACGTCAGTGAAATAAACTTTGATCGTTGATGTTTTTTAGGCAATAGATGTAAGTAAAAAGTCTTTTTAAACAGCCAAAATGGCACCTGGAAGGTCAAACATGAGTAATTTAAGAAAAAAAAAAAAAAAAAAAAAAAAAAAAAAAAAAAAAAAAAAAAAAAAAAAAAAAAAAAAAAAAAACCCGGACAGTCAGTGAACTTGATAAGATACTGAAGATTCGCATTATAGGGTAATAAATAATACAGATACAAAGAGAGATTTTGATGTATACAATAATTATGTCAGTGTATGTAAGCCACATGTACCAGTAATCAATATAAGCTATAATCAATACCAGCAAATACTAGAGAAGATAAACGTTTATCATTTTAGAAATTAGCAATGGGAAGAAGACTAAAAATGCAGAAAATGTAATACGTCATTGTAATGCAAGCTTGCCCATATTTTCATCATCAAACTGTATTCAATTCAATGATCAGGTGGTCATCTCAAAGTTCAACGAACGCTCGACTCAAGCAAACTTAAATTTAGCAATTCTATCGAGGGCGCATTTCCTCTTTTCTATTCTCTTGCTTTGTGACTATGACTGTGCTAAAATTCCATCTCTGAACTATTGATAAAATTCTATAAATCTTCCCGTGGAAAATAAATCTTTAAGTGGGCATAACCAGTATTTCGATTTTAAGGGGCATTTCACTCTAAAAACTGAAGTGCTGTTTTTAGCTCTTCAAGGGCTGAAATCAGCACTTTTTAAGTGCTTGCATAGTGACTGCACTCAAAGTGCTGTTTAACTGCACTCAAAGTGCTGTTTTAGCACTTTCACGTGAGCTGAACTTTCAGCAAAAATGGGCAAAAACGGCGTGACTTCGTTGGGATTCGAACCTGGGTCCCCTGCATGAGAAGCGCTGACGAGCACGTTAGACCAATTCACATATCACGGTTGCTAGCAGATCATATTGTTCCATGATGAACTTTCTTCAAATTTGCCATAATCATCTACTATGCTGTCATAATTAAAGCCAGTTAGTGAGATCTCCGCTGGTCTATTGGTAACGTCAGCGGTACTCTTCCATGTCTAGGTGAACCCGGTTCGAATCCCATACGGACCATGAACATTTTTTGTTGATAAATTAGCACTCGGGTAAGTGCTAAAACAGCACTTCAGGTGCTGATTTAGCACTTCAAGTGCAGTCACTATACGAGCACCCATAAATTAGCACTTCAGTTTTTAGAGTGTAGTAATACTTCGTATTAGACTACGATAAAACTCGGATTTTCGCTCGAAGTATTGTAGGCCCTATAGGATTTTGTAATCTCGGAGTATAAGTATAAGAGGTGTGACCGCCCCATGTTTCCTTTTTGTGACGTCATTTTATCAGAAATGTTTCGTTTTCATGAATTTCACGCCATCTCGTGATGGTGATGCAGCTGACTTAGGTTACAACCTGTAAAACAAAACCAGAAACATTGGAATTGACCTTAAGGCACAAAACGTCTACGGTTACAACACGGCGCAGGCGACACCTCCATATTTCGCGCGGGTTTAAAAAAAAAAAAAATGTCAAGCGGCAGCACAATCATATTTTCGGCTTAGATTACAACTTTCTGACTGCTTTATGTTATACTAGGAGCAGAATTATTCAAATGTAAGACAAGACGTGAAATTTTAATCTGTGGTTTGAGGCTTAAGCAGGATGGAAAGGATCAATATTTAGATTGTATGTGGGTAACTATGACAACCAGTTAGCAGGTGTGGGACCTTTTCTTTTCCATTTTCTGTCCCCAATTTTACAAGCGAAAAAAAAAAAAGAAAGAAAATGCTACGAATGTATTCTTGAAAACGGTATAATGTAGAGAACAAAAAATACAGGTGCTTTATTGACGAATTTCGGATGGATGGAAAGAAGTAAATATTCAAAATACAGTGCGGGAAAGAACCTAGATTAGATTAAAGACATAATAAAATTCATGTTAAATGAATTTCCCAACTATCAACTTAAAAAATGTAGTTTGTAAGAATCATGATTTATACATGGGCTCGCGAGAGGGTTGTGATTTAAAAAGCTGACGTCCACCTTTTGGGGCCTGAAAAAATTATGTTCTTTGATCTATTTTTATTATTTACTTGTTGTCTGATTTGTTCGAGTCACTCCTCCCTTCCCCATTTAAAAATGGTCTAGTGACGCCCCAGAAAAATGAGAAAATTCTCGAACAAATGAAGATTTTCATTAAAAAAAAGAGGAATAACCCTCTTTTTAAGGAAAATTTAGTTTCTGATATCAAACCAGTATAGGTAGGTATACCATTTTGAACATAAGTATAACCTAGGAGGAGTTCTAACATTCTACAACTCATATTGCTTTTTCAAAAAATAATGTAAACAAAGCAAAATAAATGTTTATTTCTCATAAGAGGATTTAGTGACTTTCGGTTCCACCTCTTAAAATACACAATTATCTCCTCTACAAGTCGCCAACCATGCGCAACTGAAAGCATCATGACTCACACAGTATGCCTATGTAAGCTACATGTATAACCGTCACGAGTAATAATCAACATAAAAGGATAATATTTAAGCATATGAACAATTTTGTCAGAATCAGATTTCTTGGAATAATTATGCTTGCCAAGAAAAGACATCCATAATCATGTAACATTTCGTGAATTGGAATGGTAACGCTTTCCTGTAATTCTAATAATCATATTGCTCTTTTTATCCATAATTATGTAACTTTTCATGAATTGGAGCCGCTTTCCCGTAATCCTCGTAGTTCATTGCTCTGAATACATAAAAAGGTTATTGGATATTACACAGTACATACAAAACATACAGAATAAAGAGAAAGAATGATATGGTAATTATTGTGGAAGGGTCCATATCTTACAGTCGCTTTATACTGTGCATCCAAGCACACTCCAAGCCAAATCTGGCAAAACTGCGTAGCTTCGTTCACGTCCAATTATTCCTAATTTTCGGAGTAATTATGATTCTTTAGTTTCCCCTGACTTACAGGCCTCATCACCGATTGTTTTGTTTTTTTTCCTCTTGTTTCTTTTGACACGATGTGCATCCAATAAGCTGGGTACATTCAGAGCTCGTGTTTGTGGTATATTCCAAAACGTACGCCGAAAATTACACAGACCGGAGATTAAATTACAGCGCACTGAAAAATAGAAGCGCTAGAAAGCAAGAAACCATGGTAACGTCGCCAGCTTCATCAGTTGTCGGGCGCGGTAAAATGAGCGGAGGAGATAGCTTTCAAAAAGGCATTATCACGGGTTAAAGTGACCTACTTTGTTTTGTGCTGGAAAGTGCCGTTTTGTGTGTGTGTGTTTTTTTTTTTTTTTTGCTATGATGATTTTACATTTTAATTTTTTTTTTTTTTTTTAATGTGTTTTATTCAATCAAAAACAATAAAAGTGTACAGGTTATTGAAAACATATTGTATCAATAATTGCAAAAAAAATGTGTATAACATCAAAAACAATAATAATAATAATGATCATAATAATGATAGAGATAATAAGGAAAAAAGGAGGAACTTAAATTACAAGAGGGCTATGATTTTACAAGTTAACCAACCGACTCAACTATCTGTCCCGTACCTCATGGAAAGTCTCTCAGTCATGTCTGTGCTGGCTTTTTATTTCATTGAAAATTAATTCGTTACTTGTCTTATTTAATCATTTTTAAATTTTGTTTACTTTCCATTTTGACTTCCCCTATTGAGTTTGCATATCTTATTTCCCCGATTGTAAACATAAAAAATGAAATATTGTTAAACAAAATAAATTAGTAAACAAAATAAATTAAAACTTTTAGTAATAAAATGCAATAAATAAACGCACTTGCTCGTTTCTCATAAAGATGTGATTCCTCATTATTCGTGGAAAAGGATTTCTAGGACGAGCCTGAAGCTCAATTGCGATGACCCTGTGACCTCATACTGTAGTAGATTGGAATGTAGGCCCTGGAGGACGACCCAGGTCACTGACGCCATCTCTCCCCAAAACCGTCGGCATCCTACAAGACGTTGACCGCATTTTGACTTGAAGAACTTCGAATGCGACTCCGGACTCTTGAAAGAACAATGCAACGCCGGAAAAAAAAGAAAGAAAGATATAAGACGTGTATACATATGCAGGAATCACAGATAACAGAAAATAACAATTTCTTTTGGAAAATTGTAGAGCACAAAAAAAAAAAAAAAAAAATGTAAAAAGACTGCTGGTAATTGAGAAATAGAAAGTGAAAAGGAAGCAAAGGAAGAAGAAGAAGAAGAAGAAGAAGAAGAAGAAAGAAAGAAAAGAAAGAGAGAGAGAGAGAGAATTATAATATAAGAGGGTACACGTTAAAGTTCTTTAGAATTCAGTATGTGTTTTATTGTTTGATTGTTAGTGTTGTTTATTTGCACGCCTGTGTGTATCGAGATACCTTTTTTAAAAAGAAAATATATTAATTCTTCATGTTACCTTATGTTTCAATATCTTTCCAGTTTCGGAGAATATTCATCGATTATTCCAGCAACCTTCATTGGACAGAGAACATGAAATAAAGGTAAGCATCCTATAAACGTAATTTAAAATAAACAATTTTAACTTATCAATTGCCTTTTGATCATTGGTTCACAATTCGGTGCTATATCTCAAGCTAACGCCTTGTTTCTATCTAATAAAACGTACTGTGCTTGTTGCTTATACTTACTAATGCACATGATTTTGTATTTCGTATTTTTATAAATTGTTCATGTGAAGTAAAGTACAAATAGTAGGTCTATCTCCTAAAAGTTAATAGCAAAGGTGTACAAAGAGAAATGAGAAATTACCTTTTATTCTGAATTGGAAAAATGAAAATAAAACGGAACATCTTGAAAGAAAGGATTGAACTGCTAAATTACGATGACCCAATGCAAATGACCGATGGGACTTCGAATTGCCTCTCATCAAATTTCCATAATATGATGATAAAAGTTGTGTGCATCCAATATCTGTATCATTTAAGCAAATAAGTATTAACAAAATAACGGGGAGAAAATAAGTTCAGGCAATTTTAAATGGAAAGTAGTATCGAGAGGCGAGGCAAATAAGACAAATTTTAAACTCCCTTAAAATTCCTTATAAGGTATTGTTTTTTTCTCTCTTTTTTTGTCTATTCTCTATTTTCTTTTCTTCTCCCCCCCCCTTTTTTGGGGGTTAGATGTAAGTGTTTTGTAAGATGTTTAAATCCTTTTGGATCGAACTATTTACAGTTATTATTTAAATTGGTGATTGCTTTGATCAAAATCAAAAACGAAACAAAGATACCTCCCGAGTGTTGCTCTCAACATTAGAGACTCTCCTACTGTTATTCAACTATTATCTAAATATATTTTATTTATCATTCAAAGATTGATAAAATATGGCTTTCGGTATCGTTACACATATATGTATGTTTATCTCAAGTTAACATGTGTTGCCAATACACAGTCATCATCGACTCTCATCCATGCTTTCTGTTACAGTTATTCTTATTGATAACATAATAGCAGGAACCTGTTTTCTCCCGCGATTGTCTGGCAATAATTCCTTGCACATGCCTGTCTGCTGTATGCGCATTCATAATAAGGGTGACTAGATTTGTAAAACAGCCCAAACATTAGACAATACAAAAGTATAGTCATTATGAGGATAAATCGTATGATTTTTTGTGAAAATACAAGTCGTTAAGAAACCGAGAGTTGTGTTTATGTCCTGAACACCTGTATTCAAAGAAACCATATTGCATTTAATAACAAATTCTGTAACATCCCTTATAGACAATGATCAAGTAGAAGAATATGGTTTTGCTGAATAGGCTTTTTAAGTTGATATTAAATGATACATGGTCGGGTTATAACGAGGTCAAACATAATTATTCAAGGAGATTGTTTCCAGGAAATTTGTTACGTAAATTTAAAGGATTAATGTCAGGCAATTCATATCAATTCTAGTTGTAAACTTAAGAGGAAGAGGGCGCTATCACTCTACGCAAATCAAACGCTGCCATAGACATTTTGTATTTTGCACAGTTTTTTCACTTTGTTTCTTGATTATGGCGAGCAACTACCTTTTCAAAAGAAATGATCAACTTGAATAATTACGCTAAGAGTCTTTTTTTTCTCAAAAATAGGAATAACTTACTGCAAAGGGAAAAAAAAGTCCTGTCACTTGTGTCAATTCGAAATCCTAATCAGATCAATTCCTGTACAATATGGCCAATTTTGCTCTCAAAATAGCTCATACGCCACATAATTATCTTCCTGGATAACGCATAATATATAAAGCTTAATGATCAAGCCGTTTTTAAAAGCTTGAATTCTCACCTTTCCAGAGATGGTAAATTCATTTCGATTGGTTAAGAAAAAGTCCTGTCACTTTGAACATTATCACAATAGAATCTTACTCGATGGGTCGATATTTCCGCATATCACATGCATACGCATGTGGACGGCGTCTTCGCAAGAGGTGACAAGATCACTACTTATATCAATAATCGTTTGGAACATCAATCTATGTGAATAAAGATTCTGATTACAACTTCATCACAATAATGTTATAAGCTTGCCCAAATGTGTATTTCCTCCATCTGGTCTGGAGAATCTATTAACTAACAACATGATAAAAGTTCATTAATCTTTTCATCTCCATGTACGAGTAGATTGCTGAACAGAAACGGATAATACCATTCCAGCTGCAGGGAAGTCTTCTTAAGCGAGTTTTGTGAGCAATTTATTATTGCATGCCAGCTGTATAGATTTCTACGCTTGTCAGTCGTATTTCCAACGTCGCTTCGTTGCGTCTGGCCTCTTAGATAATGGACGCGCCTTGTTTAATTACGATATAATGCCGCACATTGGTATACGTTAACTTTACATTTTACATAGAGTAGAATTGATATGAACTTGAAAAAGCTAGGATGTCAAGAAATAACATATGCGGGTCAAATAATTTGAACATCAATACGTTGTTATAATAAAGGATATATACCGTTGTTGTCACAATGCTCTTTCGCGTTCTATACGTTTATAACTAACAAATGAAAAGAAAAAATGTTGAAAACACAAAGAAACACATTGAAACGGTATGATGTTTGCTCACATAAATAATAACATGACTGCATGCAGTGGTGACAGTTCTGAACTTTTTACAATTCTATACACACTTTTCAGTGATCATTTTGTCATTTTCTTGTATGGCATACTCATTTTATTTCTTTTTTGTTTTGTTTGGTTTTGTTTTTGTTTTGTTTGTTTGTTTGTTGTTTTTTTTTTTGGGGGGGGATAAAACATATGTACTCTTTAAATTGTATTAAAAAAAATTAATTTATTTCAAATAATATGGAGCATTATTGTAGATGGTTTATTTAAACACAGCTTGTATGTGTGTTGGATTTAGTGGCACTGAGTGGAGGGTGGATGAGGTGTGCGCGCGCCTGTGTGTGGGGTGTTGTATGTATTGTGTGGGTGAGGAAAGTGAGGGTGTGTGGTGGGGTGTGTGTATGTATTGTTGGGTGAGGAAAGTGAGGGTGTGTGGTGTGTGTGTGTGTGTGTCTCTCTCTCTCTCTCTCTTCTCCTTCAGCATGTATGGTAAAAGAAGCAATTCCCCATCCCCACCCTTCCACAAATATTAATGTATAATTATGTGAAACATGAGAAACCTGCCACTCAAGTCCGATGTGTTATACGAAGCGAAACTTGGCGCCAATTCTAGCACATGCTTACAAAATGGCGCCTTTATACGTGAAGAAATCTTCGTAGAGTAACATGTGTCAGGTGTGCATACAAACCTTTCGCTGAGTCAAACAAACATGAAACTGCAGGACAACACTCACACATTCATCTCACAAGGAGGAAATAAGTAGCGTTTAAAAACCTTTTAGAATCTGTTCGCACTTTCCCATCATCATGATCATCCCCATACAAGTCACACAACGCGTTCGTGAGGGTTAGGCACCCTACAGAAGTGTTATCATGCGCCATGGAGTACACGTTTGTATTTTTGTGCATTATAGGCTCAAACTGAATAGAAGCGAAATGGGAACGATACCGTTTATAACTTTAAACTCGGACAGGATCTCAGTAGAGACTTTCCTCAAGCTTGTCCAAACATCCAACCACTTTACACCCTTCCTCGTTCATATTCGGCATTTCCCCCTTTAATCTAGAGCATAATAAGGTGGAAAACAGTTTAAAATATAAGTAAGAAGATTGTCCACTATTTCAATCTTGACCTAAAAGTATTCTTTAAAAAAACATTAACAAATATCACCAAGCCTCCAACATTACAATGTAGGGCCTATTATTCTCTGATGAAATCAAAACTTCCCCGAAAATTGAATTCTCTGGGATATTCTCAAAATATCATGCAACCTGTACCTATACCATGCACGAATTTCATATTAGAAAGATTTTCCCCCCTTCTATTCAGTTTAAGATCAATATACACCCTAAAAAAAACAACAAACAAATATAAAAACATTGGTCAGATTGGACTATTTCCGGATCGATTGGTGCCATGTCGGGTAATGTATGGCCGCAAATAACCCAGTTTGGGTTAATTTTGACCCATGTTTTGTTTAGAGTGTATAAGATTGAGTATTTGTAATTTTCACCATCACCATTGATAATGGATAGGAAACTAAATATTGGCGCTCTACACATTCAAAGATTTGGTGGGATGGCATACCACATCTAAAATTCCGATAGTTATGGGATTTAATGTCCATCCTTCTTAAATCACATCTTCAGTTTCTCTTCATTATTGTTCGCCTCTCGTATCGCTCTACAGTCTGTGTCAAATAAAATGGTACAGTTGGAAAACATTTTTTTATAGTGTGAAGGTTAATATCAACGTGGTATTGTTTGTTATTTTCATAAAGCAGGAATATCACTCTTTCTTCTGCAATTTTTTCCATCACATTTGGTGCAGTATTTTTTGAGATATGACTAATTTTCTACAATCAAGAAAAATCCATTTTTCGCACGCCGTCCCATGCCTTTGTGTACGATTTCCCTTTATGACCGTGAATTCAGCGCTCCAGAACAATAGAAGTGCGTAATTTCGATATGTTCCTCGTCACACAAAACGTAGCATAACTTTTGTTTTACAAAAGCAAATTATACAGGACAAAGCGCATCAAAAAGAAAAATCTTTTGGCTTTAATTTAGTACCACAAACACACATTATATGAAAAGATTTCACACCTAAATGATTTTTTCCCCGACTGTACCATTTTTTTTGACACAGACTGTATATGGTGTCCCTAGACATGAAAGATTAAGATTCCATGTGTGTGTTACTTAGAAATGTTTGCAATGACGTTTTAAAGAACAAGAGAAGAGTCAAACATTACACAATGTCTTTTCCAACCTAACCGTGTACTTTTACTTTCGGTAGTTTGCTCAACTGCCTAAACGTACACCGTATACGGCATGTACGGTGAGTCCGAGTACAAGAATATACGAAAAGGCGCCGTTCACACTTGTAAAATGAGCTAATGTAGCATATTCGTCTATAAAGGCATTTTAATGGTGGTTAGAAGAAGGATGGTTGAAGCAAAGTTATTGTGGTCATGAGACTGAATTATGGAAGAAAGTGTCTCAAAGTGATTGGGAAAGGTAGAAACAGTTTACCTAAGAATTTTTATGTGCTATGAGGCTTTCTAAGCAACAAAATAACAAGAAATTAACCAAATTCTGCTGAGAGTAACATGCACTACACACAAAAATGCATTAATGGGACTACACACAAATGGTAGGCCCCATAATTTCAACTGCTTCTTGTCATAATTATTATGACAGGGGCACTAGAAGAGCACTCCTTTGCAGAGGACCTAACTATAATATTTTACTTAAATACCATGAAAATATTTTGAAAGCTCACAATAATTTTGTTATGCACGTTTCCCACTACACTAGACCCTCTTTAAGGGGGGGGGGGCTGGGGTGTCTTTTAAAGAAGGAAAATGACACATTATTTTCAGTATCAGTGTTTATAAAACGACTGATCATGTTCATTTCCATTCACACTGAAAACTCTTGTAATTATGTCTGATAATGTAAGACGACTGTTTGTATATCGTAATAGATGTCGGTTGACAAAATATGATAAACACAAGAATAGAAATTAAATGTTGTATAATATCTTTTGAAATTAACTCTTGAAGAGCTAGTAGAATAAAACATACTGGGTGACTCAGATCTTAACTTATTTAAAGATTACTTTCGATATTAAATACTCAGGATTATTTAAGTATTGCTCCAATAGCTCCATGAAATATGTTGAATTCGTCATATTTGCTAATATATTATTAGAATTTACTTAAATGCAGTGTTAATTTCGTTTTAATGTATTCGTTACTCATACCAGAGTTTAGATTGAAAAAAGAATGAATAATATAAATAATCTCTTTCAATAATATTTCCCTCCTCACATAATCTGCGATTCCTCAAAAAGGCGAATTTGATATTAACCTATCTTCAGAAACTATGAAAATTCACAATATACACTACTTTATGAATGAGGTTATAAAATTTACATTCACATATTCAAGAATATGGTAAATCTGTAAATAAATAAATAAATAAATAAATAAAAGAATAAAAAAAAAAATGAATAAATAATAATAAAAAAAAAAAATTAAAATCCTCAGATATGATTCTGATGGGTATTTTCTCCACTCCTGAAATTTCTTGATTTGGTGTATAATCAGAGGCAATGTTAACATGATAAATTCAAGACATGGCAATTATCCATATCGGCATCGGAAATATTTACATGCATCCTCTTACATGGATGTCATATGTGAAGTGATGAATGTAAAAATAATGTAGATCATGTAGATCTTGAAAGTGTAAACGGGGTCAATGCGTGGAGTAAGGAATGCCGTAAGAGTCTAAATCTTTAAGATGTAAACGGGGTCGCATCGATGCAATCCATTGGGTGACGGATGTATGATAAGAATATAGATCTTTAAGATGTAAACGGGGCTGCATCGATGCAATGGGGTGGGCGATGCATAATATCGTCTGTTGGGAGCCATAAGGGCGTTAGTGCATCTCATAGATGTTCCGTTGAGAGCCAGAAGGGCGCTATTACTGTACAAAGTCAATGGTAATAGCGCCCTTCTGGCTCCAAACGGAACATCCTTGATCTGCAATAGCGCCCTTCTGGCTCCAAGCCGACGATATAGAGATCTTTAAGACGCAAACATGTAAATGGGGCTGCCTCGATCTAATCTGTGGGGTGGCGGATGTATAATATCTTTAAGATGTAAACGGGGTCGCATGGCGCCATGCCAGTGGCATCCTGATGTCATCTCTGTTAATGGCTCTACAAACCTTCTCTTTAGTCCCACTGGAATCAAGTTTATTTGAGGATCTGCGCGACGTACAGACTACGGGGCCAGCTACTTATACTGCTTCAGCTACAGGGGCTTGTTGGCATTGTCACTCATAAAATATAACGTCAAGATTCATAATGGACCTAGAATAGAGGGATGGATTGAGTGAAAGTGAAATCTTGGAAGAGATATAGGCCGAGATGGAGATAGAGGCAGGGACAGACTGTTGTTTCTAAAAGGGTATGATTGATATTTTATCATGACACAGGGCAGCAGGTGGGCGTATTGATAGCATTTTGATTCAATCATATATCACAAATCTGTGAATGATAATTATTGGATAGATATTAAAGTTTCAGGTGAAAGGTAATGGTATATATTAATTGGAAAGTCTTAACTCCTAATTAGACTGATAAGAAGAAACTTTTTTCCAAAATGAGGGGATGGTCTTGCCCCCTTTAATCTACTATCGGTCTGAAGTTGATCTTGTTGGTAAATGACTTTGAAATACTTTCGAATCGTTGAAAATCTATGGTAGGTTAGGGAAATAAAGGCAAGAATTAAAATAAAATTGTTTATCTTAATTCTTTTCATTTTTTTATTTTTTTTAATTTTATTTTTTAAATTTTTTTTATTTAATTTTTTATTTTTATAGAAACATTAACGTTTTGTTTTTTTCAAAGATACCGACAAATATCTTTTAATGAGTATTGTCTATTAGCTATTTAAATTGTAACAAAGGAAAATATACTAGACGGAAAAAATTTTGTAATTGGTTATACGCTAAAAAAATTATTATTATTATTATTATTATTATTATTATTATTATTATTATTCATTCGATCAAGAAAACATAGCATACAGAGTAAAATACATAGTAAAATAGGAAATACAAGGTCAGATAAGGTGGAAAAGAAGACCTACGGGTTACAGTTTCAAGTTGATCTTGTTGTTTTCCAGGCATCTATGTGGCTTTAAAATTCTTTCTTCTGTTTATGTACACTGTTCATTGCTTTATATGTTCTCAATGTATATTTCTTTGCCGAATAAACTAATAACGATAATTATTATTATTATTGTTATTGTTATTATTATTATGCTCATAAAAATAGGAAAAACAAATAAAGATATTGGCCTTCGTGAAAAAGCAGAAGTACTAAGAGATGGTAACCTACATGCAGACATCGATGCATGTGTTGTTATTTTGATTCTCATTTCATATCTGCGAGACAATAATATTTATTGTTCCCAAAAGTGCATAATGTGTCAGGCCAGCTGATGAGGGGGAAAAAAGTACGTTGACGTTCTACTAAATCGATTTTAAATATCCTTGACAATTGTACCCATTCTCGTTTTGCTCTTTTTTTAAAGTGCTGTTGATGGTTTTCACCCGATTTTTGCCTCAATTCTGTATTAATTCAATATCCGCCAACAGGCAGTATTGATGCATATGTTCCAAACAGCTAACAACGGGTTTGATTGAAAGTTCTACTTACTCGAAAACCATATGGTAGGCAACTTGTTCAAGTACAAAACACAACTGCTTGGGGCTGGCAAAAGTAGTTTCGTTCGCACATGTAAATTCACCTTTTTGTTCGGGGTGGTGGGGGAAGAGCGTATTCCGTGCTGCGGTGTGGAACACAGTGTTACACAGTGTGAAACCCTGTGTTATAGACAGTGTGAACACAATGTAAAATCATCTTCACACTGATTAATTCAAACATTATAACAGCGTGAATCGTATCTCCACATTGTGAGAGGAGTAAATTCACAGTGTGGAATTGAACATCAATATGTGAACACTCTTTGGAAACCACACCACAGTGTGAAATCAACTCCACATTGTGAAATTCGAGCGTTTTGTTTCATAATTTTTGTACATAAATTTGCTTTATGATAATTACGATGAACAATGATATATTGTTTCGCTCTTTTACCGCTCTTGGTAGATTATATACCGACAACAACATGAAATAGAATACAACACTAAAGCAATGCTAACATTCGCTGGTAAATGGATCGGGCAACCAAATCTGGAAACATTTTAGTATTTTAAGGATAATATAAAACATCAGTGTTGCTCGTTGCTCGACCATTATTTTTCTGATTTGTATTTGGTAGTAATTTTAAAAATATCCCTTTAATTAAATTAGATTTAATTAAATATTTGATTTTAAAACAGGAAATATTAAAAACTCTATACGGAAAGAAAATCAACTTATTATGGAAGGATCAAGAATTCGTGAATTCTGGGTAAAATAAAACATTTTAGAAATCTATTCTCAGAATTTTGATTATACAGGTTAGAATATAAAGAGATTGTATAGAATATCTATCAACAAGCGAAATATTAATATATTTTCGGGATTTTTACTTCTAATTAAATACAATAATACTCTATTCATTTAAACCCTCTGCATTTCATAACAAACAAGAAAACACATTATATTCATCTTTGTTAGGGAATGTAAACGGGCCTTCATAAAAGTAAATATTTAGTTCATAATCGTTACTACTATCATGACTATATTCTACTCACCCACACAACGACGACAACCTTGTTTTGAATCCAAGTTTACGATTTAAGCTTTTGATTACCCCCGTTTAGTACATAGACATGAAGAACGTGGCATCACACGTGGAATTATTGTGTGACGTAGCTTTCTGAGGACTTATTTCGTCATTATCAGTACTACTAGTATTTACCTATTTTGGTGTAATCATGAATGAAACAACAAGGATTCCATCACATTAAGGCCCTCTACTGAATGAGAGGTAATATCTTAAGCTTTTCTTGAGTACTAACAAGCAACGCAGTAGTGTGGCATCACACGTGAACTTGTTAACATGACGTCGTTTTCAAAGGGTTATTATTTACGATGCCGTTACCTTTTCTGCAAAGGTAAATATGGAACATTTTAAGTAGAACATACAAGTGGTTTCATGAAATTCAATTTTCTTGGATACACGAGACATAAAGTACAGAGCTTGAAATAAAAATATAAATTCGAAAACTTTCTAAAACAATATAAATATTTAATCGTGTACATTTATTTTAGTATGCAGAGATAACCTTTACAGGCCTGCGTGGTTTGTTTGTATTGCTTTATTTTTTACATTTTGCAAACTTTATATTTTCCTACGAATATTTTCTATCCATGCTACTTTTTCTACTTTCTGTTTGAAAATGCTCTGATACCTGTAGACACACACACACACACACATATATATATATATATATATATATATATATATATATATATATATATATATATATATATATATATATATATATATAAGACATTCTTCCTTGGTACTATTTATATGATTTGTTTTGGTTTTTGTTATACAGCCCTTGAAGAAGGCTTTTTATAGCCGAAAGCTTGGCTAATAGAGTGGTTTTCAGCCACGCCAGTCTCCTCTTGTTTTTATTTCGACTACATTTTCCAACAAGATGCAGTAGCCATGTTAACGAGTAGTTCCCTTCTCACATTATATATATATATATATATATATATATATATATATATATATATATATATATATATATATATATATATATATATTGAGGACGCTGATCAATATTTTAAAACTACCTCGTGGCCAACTTTGGTCTTACGAAGATGTCACTATTGCGTGGGAGAGAGGTTTCGATCCATCTTTGATATCCTCGTTCTTTAACAAATGGAGAGATTTTGTTTTGAGATGAATTTCATGTCATAGAAAACAAAAATTTATACCAATCGAGGACACTGACCAATGTTTTTTTTTAAACAACAAGGTTTGTACGTCTTCACTATTGCCATCCTGAAGATGTCGTACTATACAACGTGGATAAAGCTTTAGATCCCTCTCCGACATCCTCATTCTTTGCAACACTGGAGAGGATTTGTCATTAAACCAAATTAGCATTTGAGGACGCAGTGATCAATATTTTTAAAAATACCACGTGTCCGCTATTAGCCTCATGAAGATGTCATACTACTGTACGTGGGAGAAAGCTTTTCATCCCTCTTCGCCATCCTCATTCTTGAAAACACTTAAAGAGATTTGTCTAGAGATGAATTTGATGTCACGAGAACACGTGTAGTCACCCTCGTCTTGAACGTGATGGTGTGGGAGAGGGGCAGGTGAATGGGAATCCGAGCCAACCCATCATAATCGCTCAAATACTTGTTTTCAAAACCGGGCAGATTGAGTCAGCCTCAAGAAAATCTTCTTCTCTATTTTGGAAAATTTCCAAGTTAACTGCATCTTCAAAATTTAGGTCGCTTGAAGAGCGAAAAAAACAACAAACAACAACAACAACATGAGAACATGAGTACATTTAAGATTCGAAATGTGCAGCTTCGCTTGCAATGAAGTCAGTGAGAGGAATTCAAGTGTTGCTGCACACATTTGTATTTATTTCCATTATTCTTTAATGCTGATTACTAATGCTGTTTATCAGGTGTTTATATGTGTACATATAATTAATTCAGATCTATCGAGCCCATGTACATTTATTTGCCTTTTTTTTTAATATTGTCAATTTGGATCCAATAAAGGCATACAGCTTGTTATTCTTTTTTTTTAAAGAAAAAAAACTATTACATGTATATCGAAAGAAATTAAATGGGAGAATAAAAGTTAGCTTTATACTCAAAATACATTGGCGGATCTAGGCGGAGGAGCAGAGGACGCGCACCCCCTCTATGATTTAAAAAACACTAATTGACACTATATGTTGAAATCGGAAAAATTTCGGTGGCTGTGTCCCTTATCGGGCATGGCGCCCCCTCTCTTTTCAAATCATGGATCCGCAACTGCAATATCATCAAGAGCTGTAAGCAAAAAAGTTAGTCTTTACATTAAATTCATTTTATCGAGCTCGTTATGTTATACATCCGGCGCTGATTCGATGGGGGCACAGCGGGCCTGCCACCCAGACCTAAAATGTAGGGGAAGTGCCTCAAAAAAGAAGGAAAAATGAGAATAGCCGACCCAAGTGAATTGACCTTCTGAATTATTATTGCCATTTTTTTTCTTTAAAAGCTAACACCCTTTTGCTACATTTTGTCCTCTAAATACTGTTCATAAGTGCAAATTGGTAGTGATGATATAACCTCATTTCAGCTGCGAAGTTTCCCTCCAAAAGGGGATGGTAAATTGTCCCCCTCTTTCTCTCTCTCACACACACATACACACACACCCACACACACACACACACACACACACACACACACACACTCTCTCTCTCTCTCTCATACACACTCCCGCACACATACGCGTATACACACCCTCACTGTCACACACAAACACGCACACACATGCCTTCACCGCCACTTCACTTTCAAAATAAACTTGAAACATATTTATTTTCAACGATATTTAGCACTTGAGTTTGACTATTTGGTGAGCATGCATTTCATTTCAGACGATTTCATCGTTTAATTCACCTTCTCTCTCTTTTCTACACGTCCCCGCTCATATCAAAATGAGAAAGTTCTGTGTCAGTTTTGAAATAGACAGCAAACATACATTCAAGAACGCCTCACGGTGAAGTTACATAAGAGCAATGCCACAGGAACGTCAGTAGTCTTGTTAGTTTATTGGGCTTTTTCATACTTAATTATTCGCACTGTAATTATTTAAGTGGAAAGAGTAAACCTTCTAACAAATATATTTACTAGAAGGTCAAAATATTTTTATTTACATACATACGATGGAAATAATTTTAATATGAAAAGCCCGGTAACTGATGTTACTGCGGAATAGCTCAGGATAAGCGAAAAACTGCCGAATTGTACTGATATCAGAGCCTCGTTTTTCATAAATATTATTTTCCATGAACGTGATGTAAAACATCTTTCCCAACATTGATGTTTACACACAGTCTCTCACTAATTACACACACACACACACACACACACACACACACACACACTCATTATATCGCTCAATGCAAGGCTTTAGTTTGATTTTAAACAAATAGGTAACGGGTCTATCACATATTTGCAACAATCATAATAATAATGCCATTTCTCGGACTCAAATCATGATTGCAAGTGACCAATGAGCATAATGTCACAACTCACTTATTATTATTTTTTTTTTCATTTAGGGGACATGTAAAACCATGCGTGGTATAGTAATTATGTTTTAATTGTTAGAAATTAAAAGGGTGGTAAAAATTACATAGCACAAATTTTAAATTCTGTACAATTCGTATTATGGAGCGTGGTAAAAAAAAAATAGAAAAAAAAAATTGTGCTCTAAAATCAACTTACATAGGTGAAAAGTAGCTAGGGGAAAGCTAATAGCCCTTGAGTAATTAAAGATACGAAGAAAAGAACAAAGCCAAATATATTAAAGTTACTATGACAAATGATTTTTGTTGTTTAATAAACCATTTCTATTCTATATATATATATATATATATATATATATATATTTTTATACTATCATATTATTATGTATTAGAAAAAAAAAAAACAACAACAACTGATCTCAAGAGCTATATAATAACATGTTTTGAATCGCCAAGAGACATACTGTATTTGATTTTCCCAGGTAACAATTAAAGAATGTGTCGTATTGAAGATTGAAAAGTTGTTTGTCTGGCTAGTTTTTGATGACACGTGTACATTATATAGTCCAACATGTCATCATTTATTATCGGGTCAATCGGATTTTAGTTTTTTTTAAATACAAATGCACAACGAACTACATGTACATGTCGTTATTTTAAGAACTCAGTTTGTACTTAGTGTCAACACTTTCACTTACTAATCCTGATTCATACATTAATGAACACAATGACCAATGAATTAGTTTTTAACTTTGCATTTTTAATATATATATTGAATATTATATTCCCAATATAATCAATGAAGCTACATAATCTGACAAAAGATAAAAACATCATTTTTTTTTCCAGGACGTCCATTGATTTGACGTAAGGCTATACGACAATTTATCAAATCATTTTGCAAAAGGCGTATATCATTTTTTTTGGTTGTAATATCTTGTCGTACATTATACTTGTATGAAATATGACAAGACTTGAAAACCAACATTAAAAGCAATGGCCAGAATCACAATACTTAAAACAATACCTTGTCATCTTAAAAACATTAAATTTCCAAATTAAATCCGGCATGGTTATGTAAAGTATAAAAATTTTATTAAAAAAAAAAAAAAAAAAATCAAAATATATGCTTTGTCCATTCCACAACAATTGTAAACATAAAGTTAGAATAAAAATCATTATTATACCCCAAATGTGAGGTGCTTTTACAAATGAGAAACAATAATTCTTGAGCAGTTTGGGAGGCGTGTAGTGATGTATTTAAAATCTTTCACTCTGTTAAAAACTTTTTAATCTAATATTTTAGATGGCCGTGTACATTTTACATTCATAAGTATATTAAATGAGGTAGTAAATCTAGAACTCTAAAATCATCTTATGTGTTGATAATTTTATAATATCACGTAAACAATGTACATTCGTATACCCATACTTGTATCATTTGTCTGTATTTAGCAGAACAAATAACCTTAGTTAAGTTCATGTTTTTTGTTGATATATAGGCGAAGAAATTTGGTAGCGCAAATAAATATGTGCATTATGCAGTAAATTACAAGAATATTAAAAAAATTAATTGTTTCCATATGTCAATTACACTTTATTAACAAATTATGAATTGTTTCTTATTAATGCTCAAGACCCTTGGAATATAAATCTCCAAAAATAATATTTCTTATACTACTCTTGATCATTTTACTTCATAAAACATAACACATTTATAATCACATAAATCCTTTACATGTATGTACATGTATCTTAACAATACATCCATTTACACATAGATTTATATAACTGGAATTTGAAATAAAAATTTGATCAGTTATCTCTAGTAAAATGTATCTTCACATCTCATTGGCAAAACAAATACTAAAGTAAATATGTTTCTCTATTTTTTCAATTTCCCAAACGCCATATACAATGTATACACCATTGTTTTTTTAACTGTTCATAAGATAATTATCAAAATGTATAATTGTTACGACAATTTGGATTATCAGACAATAAAAATAAAATATCCTACTCTTGAATTTATTTTTAAATAAATAAATCTGAAGACATTGGAGATGAATGTTTAACAATTGACGAAGGCTACAAGAGTTTGCCATCCTCCTAACGTTTTCCTGTCTTTTGCGATATTCAAGAACAAACAGAACATTGGAAGATTGACACAAAATTGTATTCGTTGCCCAAACTTGCCCAAAAATTCAGAAAATCCCTCTCCTTCTAAAACACAATGATGCAAGGGGCTTAGATTTTCTACATGTATTTCGTATTAATTCAATCTTATCAATGCGAATAAATTGAAAGTATAAAATCGTACTTTTGAATTGATATGATATGGTAACGTAACTTCTCTTCCTATTATAGTAAATTAAAAATCAATATATCTCTCGTTAACATGTGTCTAATTTAACCAAATTTAACTTAATTTAATATTCAGTTGTAGATAAATGTCTACTTCTGATAGTTTTGAAATTGAAGCAATTTTCGTTCAGAAAAAAAAATCGCTTCTCAGTTCTTCAAGAGAATCTAGTGTAGTGGGAAAGATGGACTAAATTATTGTGAGCTTTCAAATTATTTTTCATATTTATATCGAAAATTATCGTAAAAAGGTTTACTGCAAAGGATTTTCAAATCACCTCATACAAGAATAGTATGACCCCAAAAAAGTTAAAATGTTCGGGTCAATTATTTGAGTGTACATGTAGTCCCATAAATGCTTTTCCGTGTGCAGTGCATGTAACTCAGCCGAATTAAGCGGATTTCTTATTAATTTGGTAATTTCAAAACGTTATCACATACAACACTTTTATGAGCATTGTATTAAACCTTTCCCAATCATTTTGAAACAGTTTCTCCAACAATTGAATATCATTAACAGAACTTCAATTTATCTTTAATACAGAGGAAATTGACATAGGTCTACATGCATTTGGCATGTAAGTCTTCCAAGTAACATTAACAGGGTTGAGGGACATAAAACGCGCCAAAGTTTGTGGAATATTATGAATAATCCTCCAAGCATTGAATTCACTCTGGTTAAGAATAAAATTGTCATATCCCCTTTGCATTTCAAAAGTTACACAGCATGACGTACAGAATAGGAAACAAATATCTGCGCTTGATAACGAAGACTAAACGCAATCTTCAGTTCCGCTCTTTTCCAAGTACTCAGTCTCGGGTCACGATTTTAAAAAGCACATATTTCCCTCCTACCTCCCTTTAAATGAATGAATAAATTCTTAAACAGAGTAAGTAAGGGAAATTCTGAGATCCTGCTATCCTGAGCCCATTTCAGGAAGCTTCTCTTATCTGTAAATCTTCTACTCAAAATACCAGGGAACTGCTCTTAACCCTTTTGACGGTTAGATCTTTTAAAAGTTCTTTGCCACATGCACGATAACGAAAATTCAGCAAGAAACTGATTCTACTGATACCAGTAATAAACACTTTTATGAGCGTTTTAAACGAGTACTGAACACCGAGTATTTTTGTTTAAGTCAATTTCTAATACCATTTCGTTGTTTCCTATGTTATAAATTGATGTTGCCCTCATGTATGTCTGTAATTTATTGGAGTTTCTCTTTGCTTTCCTGAGAAATAAAATAACAAATCATGCCTGGAAGCCAAGGGCATTTCCTTACTAGATCTCAGCAAGCGATTGTTCCCTGCAATGCATCGCAGTGGTATTGTGGAGCAGCGAGCTACATGTATGCTGTGAGATCGAGCTACATTTTGTCAAGTTCTTTTCAGCTTGTCAAAACAACCAAGGTCAAAGGCTACAGCGGGTGAACTTTGACCGCTGGATGCAACTGCTCACAATACCACTTCAAACTACAGTATAACGCTGCGTGTTATTTAATACCTCACAAATATAAACCTTGAGCAATAAGGCAGCATTTACTGCGTATTGGTAAATGCACATGGTTTGACTTTCTCTTGATACGTTGGATAACCAATTCTACAAATGAAAGTATTACTACTAAAAATTAGGAGTAGGACTCGGCTAAGAATAATGAGTACTTTGGATGGTAAAAATTGAACCAGAGTAGACCTATACAGTAGATATCAATTTTGCGTATCCCTGAAGTGTAATAAACAATATAGAGTTACAGGTTTGTTACTACCCGCATAACTATCACGAATTTGTTAAATTGCTAAATAAATTAAGCAGCCTGTGCAGAGCTTATCACATTGATTTCCAAAGTAATGTACTGCTAAAATAATTCTGACATACTTTATGTGGATTTATGTCAGAATAATATTCTTAATGCTACAAAATTTAATCAAGATACACTGCTATATTGCTATGCTTTTTTGGCAAAGTCTCAACAAACTAAAAATTCACTTAAAAATAAGATGTTCACATTTTAAAATTCCCATATCATCAGCTACAGTGTAAGAGGAAATGGAAGTTTAATCATTTTTTAAAATAATAGGCTTGAATATATAGCTTGAATGTATACATGTAGATCATACGTCTTTTCTGCTTTTTTTTGTTTTGGATTCATGAAAAAAAGAACTTTTGCATGTTCATAATATTTAATTGAAAATAATTATGGTCGGTGGGCCACCCTCTAATAAGATCATTTTGTATGTTTTACACGTGTCGTTTGGGTACAGAATAAGAACATACATGTACATCACAATTTAAAATATAATAGCTCTTACAAATTAATATTTCATAAACTTTGTGAATCATTAAAAAGACTCATAGGCCAATATTCAAGTCCATTGTTCAGCGTATTCTTTTGCAGGAATGCTGAACATGACAGCAAGTACTACCTTTTATGCCAGAGTCCTAGATTGAGAACAGTCAAGCAAGGCAGCTGCATGATACGCTCCAATCCAACTGTGGTGATCATTGTGCATCCATAGAGATCTATGCACTTTAACTCCTTGAGGTGTTCAGCTATTAGAGCTAGCCCCTTATCAGTCACTCGAACACACTGGCCAATGTTCAAGGTCGTCATGTTGTGCAGACTGCGTACTAACCTTCCAAGTCCTTCATCTGTTATATGGCAAGAACTGAGACTGACATTCGTCAAATTTGGCATTCCCTGAGAAATGTGTGAGAGCGCGGCATCACCTATTTTATCACAGAAGCTGGCATCAAGTGTCGAGAAATGGCCTCCGTATTCCGCCAGGTGTGCGAGGCCGATGTCGCTGATGTTGTCGCAACTTCGCAGATTCAGTTCTCTCAAGCTTGGCATACGTGACAGGCTGATCATACCCGTGTCTGTGATCCCACAACAGAAACTTAGATTCAAACTTTTCAGTTTATGGAGTCCTTTTGCAACACTCATAAGCGCAGTGTCACTCAATTTTTGGCAATCTTGTAGCACTAGACGTTCAAGATCTCGTGTACCTCGTGCTGCTTCGACACTCACTCCAGCAAGATATCCAATGCCAACATCAGATATATGTCGACAACTCCTCAAATTCAAACCCTTCAGTTTGTGAAGTCCTCTTGCAATCACTAGCAGACCAGTGTTTGTAATGTTACTGCATCCTGCCAAATCAAGCACTTCCAACTGCTTCAAATACTGTTCTATCCTCCATAAACTAGTGTCAGTTATCTGCTTGCATAGACTAAGGTTGAGTACTGTCAGTGTTGGAATCTCTTTGGAGAAGGCATGTGAGAGTCCCACATCAGTCAGGTTGTAACAACCACTTAGATTTAAACTCTGTATGCTTGGCATTCCCTGCATGACATGGCTCAAACTCCTTCGAAGACTTAATATCTGGACTCGTTTGATTCCCCTCGCCACAAGGCTGGGAAACAAAGAGGGATTTGACCGACGTAAATGTAACTTTGCTTCTACACCTCTCCATACCGAACGGTGGTACGAAGCGTCCCTCCATGCACGGCACACTTGGGCAGCCCGACCCTTATCACGCACGTCCAAATAACCGAATATTAGCGCCAGCACTTCAGGAAACAAACATGAAATGTGAGTTTCCTCTTGATACTTTTCGAAGGGCATTTCGTCCACAGAGTGACTGACTCTGTTTCGACGACTTCTTCGTGTCCCAACGGCTTCACATTTGTGTTGTTTTCCATGCAAGAATCCTGTGCCTCCATGGGCGATGTCGATGCACAAGCCGCATTCTCTCTGCACGCTGTGCCGCATAGGTGCATACGTTACAATACATGTACGATGAATGAGCATGCATGCGTGCATTGGGATCAATTCACTGGCCGCACTGCACATTACACAGAGCGATGAACAGATGCAACGGGGCCGCTTGGGTCGCGGCTTGTGTCAGCGAAGACTGTGTGCAGTGCAGACCAATCCAATATTTGTGTGTTAAGTTGAACGTGTGCGTGTGTGTGCTATTCAAACTTGTGCAGAGCTAGTGGCCTCAGGCATTCATCAATAAGTCACGTGACCGAGGCCAGCGCGGCGAGTTTACGGTGCAGTAATTCTTTCCGACCAGCCAGGCGTGCATTCGGGGGAGGTTTCTTTTCGTTTGTGTGGTTGCATCGCTGCTACCCTCAAGCACTAAACTCAGCAAGAATACAATACAGAAAAGGGAAAAAAAAATTATGTGTGGGTTATATAAAATATATATGAAGTATGTATTTCCAAAAAACATACACATTTTATGTGCGCACTGTATGTACGCAGTTACATTCTCTTGCACTCATCACCACCCCCCCCCTACTTTAAAATCTAATTTGTATAGAGCCCACGCTGATCCTGTGATATAGCATTCAAGTCAATTCAATAATCACAGTGGGACACTTAATCCGGAATGTATTCAAACATTGAGCGAATGTAATTCAAGTACTTAATGATAATAGGTGAATGGATCTATTGTTCAGTTATTAGGCCTATAAGAACCCTGGTTGTAACTCCAAAGTTTAATTCTATGACAATCAATTAGGCTAATCCGGACACGGTAATGAACGAAATCCGAACTAGGTATAGCTTTTCAGGTCAGTCCCATTCACGCAAACACCGAGTTCTTATTATAGAAGAGAGGGCTGGAGGTGACTGAAAAGGGCATTTTTCAAATCGTAGGCCTATTCAGAACCATTGAAAACACATAATATTGTGCTAAGCCAAATGAGAGTGCTTCATAGTTTTGCAGATAGTCTGAGATAGGACAGTAGGCCCTATCTTAATTAGGTAGGCTATAAGCTTAATTTTTTTAATCAATGTTGTAGTATATCAATGTCGTTGGTTTTTCAGTCTGTAATTCTAAGTTTCAATTTTAGGCCTTATATTATCATTCTGCAACTTCAAGAGCTTTAAAATGTTTTTATTTTTTATTTTCACAAATGTACATTTTTTTTTAGGAGTGCCTCTTCTCTTTATTGCTTATTATAAATAATATTAAATTAAACACACCCTCACACACATGTGTGTTCGTGTTTGCCTAAATGTCTTTCACTATATACATATATATATATATATATACATATATATATATATATAATATATAAATATATAAACATAATAACAAGAAGACAGCGATCGAGTTAATGCATTATATGCCAATTCCTTTATTGTTCACTCAAATTTTCGACGGCTTTTATATATATATATATATATATAATATAAATAGTGTACAATCTATCGCGCAATATACTGGATTATAAGTACGACAAATACTAAATTATCCCGAGAGCAGATTTGTTTCTCCGAAGCCGCAGGCAGAGGAGAAATAGATCTGCACGAGGGATAATTTAGTATTTGGAGTTCATATAGTCCAGTAATGTTGCAAGATGGAGCGTTCACTATTTATTATAGTAAATAGACCCCGAGATCTTTGACTGAAACTAATCTGGTTTTATCTTTGCCAAAATTTTGGTGCTAAATTAGCTATTATGACGTAGATTGTTGCTCCGCGTATCCATTCTTATAAGCTGCTATATTATATATATATATTTTCTACAACTTTTCTCACATAAATTATTCAGTTATTCGTATTTATACAGGGGAATTGATTCTCCTTTTCCTCACTTTCTATTACATCATGTTCATTGTCATTCGCACCAATTACCCTGTTTGTAGGGAAAGTCTGATCCAATGTCAGTTGGTTAGAGGGTAATACCGTAGTCACACCGGTGTGACCGACTCCAAACCGACACCAGACCGACTAAAAAATTATATTGCCATGAATGGCAAACTTTTGGTCGGTTTGGAGTCGGGCTCGCCGGTGCGGTGTGACTACGGTATAACAGGGAACATAAACATGTATATATATATATATAACCCAGAAAACTAAAACTTTTAGGTAAATCGAAAAAATATTACGCTTGCAATATCAATTTGGAAGCGTGGTTATAAAGATGTGATGTCAAAGGCACTGCATTTAGTCCTATCGTTCACTTTCTTTATTGTTTTATCATGAACCTTAACTTACAAATGGAGGACCGTAGAGTAACAGTATTCGTCAGGTCTCTGGCTGGATGTTATTGCAATATTGAAATGCATATATTACATAACTATTTGTATATTGACTCAATAACATTTTGTAACTATTCTGCAAGAAAAAAAATATATATTCGTATTACACACATTGTATCATTTTTATATTTTTCGTTAATTTTTTCATTATATACAGTTCATTTATACATTATTATATTCATTGGTTCAGATCCTGATGAAGAGCAGACGCACAAAAGTTTGAAGACTCCGGTATAAATTTTTGCAATGGCCTCTCTCCATTTTCTTTTCATCCCAACTATGAGTTGGAAAAAACTAAGCACCTAGAAAAATGTAAATAAAAAGACAACCGATTTTTAAACCCCAAATTATTATACATATTCAAAAAGAGTTACCTCTCCCGCTTCTTCTATTACCTTTTTTTTGTGTGGTATGTCTCTACGCTTGGACGAACACGGCGCATTGTTTGCGAACATGTAAATTTCGAATTGTGCAAAAATGGGCATGGTGGGGGTTAAATCAAAACAACAAACGCTGTCAAAAAAGCAACTCCACCCTGATAAAAATGGCATAACTTTTTAACGAAAATGTTTTGCGCCAAATAATTTTCCAGGGGTGTCGTTACACTTATCGAAAATGGTGATAGTGAATTAAAAATAAGATAGATCTGTAGAGTCAAGCATGAGTGAGCACACGTCAAAGACAAAATAATCACTTTTCAAAAGTATTAAGAGACATTTTAGGTCAGCTCTGTAAGTGACCATTTACTCGTTGATGTGTCCTCACTCCTGGATTGCTTGATGAACCAATCTCATTTTTACATAGAATCTAGTCAATAAGTGTAACAACACCTTTCCCAGGTTTTTTTTTACTGAAAACACTTTTGTTTGAAAGCTATGACGCTATTTTAATCAGGACGAATTTGCTTTTTGTTAGCTTTTGTTGTTTTGATGTTATCCCCACTTTCGCACAATTCGAAATTTACATAAAGACATACCACATAAAAATGGTACCAGGAGATGCGGGGAAAAGTTACCTTTTCAGAATATAATATGCTAATGTAGGGTTAATGAATTCGTTTTCTTTTTAATAACAATTTTGTAGGTGTTTAGATATCTTTTTTACTCACTCGGAGGGTCTTTCGTTGGACGTAAAGTGCGGTGACTTTTGTGCAGGCGAAAAAAAGAAATAAAGAATAATGAGTCGAGATGTATAGCTCTCCTTTTCCCTTCTTATTTGGAAGCTTTCGGTCATTTATCTGGGCTTCATCAGGCCTACAAAATAAACAAGTGAAACGGATGTAAGTTTACACATAATCATAGACAATCCAATGTCATCAAATATATAAACATATATTTCAATTTGTTCTGCTTTTGATTAAAAAAAAAAAAAAAAAAAAAAAAAAAAAAAAAAACTATTTTTGCCCTTTAACTTAGTCAGCACGGTGCAGCGTAACTCTTTTAGCTTTAGCTCCTTACTTATAATACACATAATAATAATCAAACCACAAAATGCATAGCTGTGGATGTTGGGATTATTGTTAAATAAATATCAAATTATGAAAATAGTGGGTCTGTGTTTAAATATATATTTGGAAAACACACACTTCTTGTAAAGTATTTCCATAAACACTTTATTTCGTTTTGTTTCTGCCCAGAGATAAGTCAATGTAATTATCTTAAATGTATTTTTTTAAATTGGCAATTTGAAAGTTATTGCGCACGAGGGACATATTATTTATAATATTTTACAATGTTGTGGTATTTTGATTTTAGCCTAGAGAAAGTTTAAGACTGGGATCGTTTTTTAATGAAAGAAACAATTTGACATGTTACGTTGTCGAGCGAAGCGGTTTTGTGATGTAAAAACTGTTGAATTGGCATACTTGGTTGAATGTTGTTGTGTTCATGATTTTACGATCATTTGAAAAGTGATACTTACATTTCACTTTCTGATATTAAGTTCTGGCTTTCCTGAATAAAGTGGTGAATCTAAGCATTCTTCTAATCTTTTAACTACTTTAAGTAAAGGAAGAGTGGGAAAAGGACACTTTTTCATAACAAAAACGACCTAAAATCAGTCTATTTCCTTTGGGAAAAATCAAAAAGATAAAGAAGGTCGAAAGGCGCCTGTAGCTTCATGATGAAAAGGAGGGAAAAGGGAAGAAAGTTTACTCAATCCAAACATGGCGGTCCTCGACTGAATGTGTTGAAGAGTTTAATTTCCGGAGGGAATTATCTTCAGAAAGCATTACAAATTGGTATGGTGATAGACGGGAAGCAGCGAAATCATAGCTTGCTCGCTTCACTTTCGAATCTGACCTCATTCCCGAAATGAAATGATTATGCTCATACCAGATTAGGCTTATCTTATTTTCGATATAATATATGAAGAATATTAAATATATCTTCTTAAAATGAGTATCATATTGGTTCAAATGGGTACATTTAAAGGGGAAACATTAAAGGTTCAATTTCTTTCGTTCATCATTGGACTATATTTAGCTTTCCATTGTTGTATTAGTTTTAAAGCTTTCAAGGAATTAGTCCTGTTTACACTGTTAAATTGATTTTTTTTTAAACCCTTGTGAAAGCCCGCATGTAATATTATGCGGGATAAATTTCGATTTTGGTATTGTTGATAAATCAGTTTAATTCAATTCAATCTATTCGCGATCCATAACAATCAAAACATTTCTTGAACAATATTTGACGATACATAATTGCTGAGCGTATAGTGGGAGAAGTATTAAGTCACATTTGTTTTAATTAGTTTATTTGCCAACCTTCACCTTCATCTGAAAACAGATGCAAGTCTCAGTTTTGAAGAAAAAGAAAAATCCAATAATAAAGTGCCCCAAACAGGAAACCTTCATTTGATAAAATTTAGGATTTCTAGTGGGAGAGGTACTTAAGTCCATGGATTTATTAGAATAAGTGCATAAGTTCACTGTTTTAGTGGAAGAATTACCCAAGTCCATGGAAGAAGTATCCACTCTAAAAACTGAAATGCTGTTTTTAGCTCTTCAGAGGCTGAAATCAGCACTTTTTAAGAGCTTGCATAGTGACTGCACTCAAAGTGCTGTTTAATTTCACTCAAAGTGCTGTTTTAGCACTTTCACGCGAGCTGAACTTTCAGCAAAAATGGGCAAAAACGGCGTGACTTTGTTGGGATTCGAACTTTGGTCCCCTGCGTTAGAAGCGCTGACGAGCACGTTAGACCAATTCACATCTCACGATTACTAGCAGATCATATTGTTGCATGATGAACTTTCTTCAAATTTGCCATAATCATCTACTATGCCGTCAAAATTAAAGCCAGTTAGCGAGATCTCCGTTGGTCTATATTGGTAACGTCAGCGGTACTCTTCCATGTCTAGGTGGAACCCGGTTCGAATCCCATACCGACATTGAACATTTTTTTTGGATAAATTAACACTTGGGCAAGTGCTAAAATAGCGTATAGGTGCTGATATAGCACTTCAAGTGCAGTCACTATACGAGCACCCAGAAATTAGCACTTCAGTTTTTAGAGTGTAAGTCTAAAATACATTCTATTGATTATCGAAGATCGATAAGCATGAAATTACTCACATTTATCACATAATATAATCTCCTGATGAAACAATCAATCTTACCCAAAAAATATGTGATGTACAGGATAGTTTGAAATATTTGATATTTAGCCCCTTGTATCTCACAACTAATATTTTGTGACTTCTTCATCTATAAAAGTCTTCAATTATAATAACAATATATGAAATGATAACTCCAAATGAATAGGCACTGGGCTATTACTCTAGAATGCACTTGACAACAGTTGAATAATACATTTTAAATTGCAATTAGATGGCATCAAAATCTAAAAGGCTAATGGCTTGTACACGTTCTACCACAACAGAGTGAAATCATTTTTTTTTTTTGAGAGAGAATGTTACTAAACAGTGTCTACCTATGTATTTTTTTTTTCACGCAAATCGAATGTCACCTCATGCCATGGCTAGTCATTGAAGTTGGCTTTGACACTTTGAACATTGATAATCTGATAATTCAATTGACAACCATATCTTGTTACAAAAATACACATGAATCATTGCCTTAAGTATGTTGAGATAAAAAAAGATGAGAAGAATTTGAAATGGCTCATGTTATAGGCTTGCATTGCGTTATTGCGTTACTATGTTGTTAAAGGCTGTAGCGGATCCAGCGATCTGTCACACAAATCAAAGTATCGGCCTATGCCAAAACGTCATAGTAGATATCCCTAGCCATTTTGGCCTGCACAATCCTTTGAAATTGCGAATCTTGGATCCACGTCTGGTTAAAGGTCTCTTCCATGATTTCCATGGCTTGCGTTGTGTACATGTGACTGCAGCATTAGTAGTCGGTCATGTAGGCCGATGGTTGTACCAAAGGTAATCTGAAAGAACATGATGTTACATTTTCATTTATTTTACCGCAATAATAAGCCGACTGAATATTTCATAGACATGTTACTATAACCATACGAACCCCATGCATGCCATCTGCATGCCATGTCAAATCTATGGCAAATCTGAGAAGAATCGGTGCTGCTTTGTACAAGAGCGTTACTCCCTTTAAGGGAAAGGGCAAGGTGCAGGTATCATTTCTATTTTGGTCTCATTAATGTGACACTGTCGTGAGAAATGTTCGAAATTAGTCTTTCATAAAAATAAAGGGAAATTGATATCCGTTTATATTATTTTTCGTTGCCACAGCCTATCCGGTTTCATCAAAAGGTATACACGTCCCTACACTGTAGTGTTAGAAAAAATTAATCAAGTTGTTAAAAATCTTTAAAAACTGCGTGTTAACCGGTGAATCGCACAGCGTTGTTTAGAAATTTAAAACTTTAACACTCTTGTTGTTTAAAAGTTTAAACAACCTGTTGTTTAATGGTTGTTTAGAATATCAACAGTATTGTTTAACGCTTCTCTCCACAAATAAAAACGCTCCAACTTTTGGTTAACGCGGCCGGGTATCGAACTCACGACCTTTCGATTATAAGGCAGACACTCTATCCACTGAGCCAACACATCTGTACATAATTATATGAGTTTAATGTGTGAGGCTTAAGTCCTTCGCCACGATTGAAAAGTTGCGCCGATTTACCTTCCATATGTAACGAGTGATACCATTAGCTCATGACTATCACGTGACATTTACCTCGGCCTGTTTAAA
>CALNVZ010002100.1:49175972-49190972 GCA_940671915.1 Paracentrotus lividus | reverse complement strand
TTTATTATCTTATTCCACATTGGATTTCCTAGGCATATTCTTTAGTTCACCATCAACATTATTTTTAAACCCCAAATTCTTATACGTATTCTGAACCTCCCGCATCTTTTGGTACCATTTTTGTGTGTTATAGGCTTTTCGCTTGGATGAACAAGGCGCATTGTTTGCGAACATGTGAATTTCGAATTGTGCAAAAGTGGGAATAAAATCAAAACAACAAAAGCTATCAAAAAAAGGAACTCCATCCTAATTAATACAGCATAACTTTTTAACGAAAATGTCTTGCGCCAAATAATTTGGCAGGGGCGTTGTTACACATATTGACTACATTTTGTGTGAAAATGACATAGATATGTAGAGTCAAGCATGAATGAGCACACGTCAAAGACAAAATAATCACTTTACAAAAGTATTAAGAGGCCTTTTTAGGTCTGTTAGTGACAGTTAACTTTTTGATATGTACTCATTCATGCTTGGATTATTTGATGAATCAATCTAAAACATCAATCAAAACATTTTTGTTAAAAAGTTATGCTATTTTATTCATGATGGAGTTGCTTTTTTTTTGTCAGCTTTTGTTGTTTCGATTTCATCCCCACCCTTGCACAATTCGAAATTTGCATGATCACAAACAATGCGGCGTGTTCATCCAAGCGTAAAGACATACCACACAAAAATGGTACAGAAGATGCAGGAGGAGTTACTCTTTCAAAATATGTAAAATAATTTGGGGTTTATAAATTGGTTTTCTTTTTATTGACATTTTTCTAGGTGTAAAGTTTTGTTTGTCTCACTCGGTATATGTTTCCGATATAACGCACCATTAATCATACACTCATCTGCTCGTTATTTTCTTTTAAGAGAACAACGTGATTAAGATAATAAAACGATGTTGCTTTAAATTCAATTTTCATTTCAAGGTTTTATTCATACTTTCACATAATAAATACTTTCCTTTACTTTTCTTGTATAGAATACGGAGAACCAAGTGCATGGTCTGAAAATGACAGGAAACTTTCTTTAAAAAATAAATGAATAAATTATATAAAAAAATCTTCTGGTAAATCTTATAAAAGTTTTCAATGAAAATAGATTAAAGTCTCAGTTCTCTGAAAACAACACAAGGACCTCCATCAAGTAATATCGATTCAAGATCTTCTTAAATTTTATGTACTTCACTTTCAAAGATAAAACCTCGAATTCCTATCAAGTACGATAACAATCATTCCTTTTTAATTAATGTATTGAAACATTGACCTTCCACGATTGAAAATCCATTTATATGATCACGTTTTTTTAATGATAACCTTCCCCTATTCCCATGAAACAACGTGAAGGGTTTTCCTCGAAATCGAGGCATTGTGAGAAAGAAAGTCGATAAATGCAAGTGCTATACAACAAAAAACGGAGGTACTTTACCGCAACATTTCTATCTACTGCCCTCTATCTTTATTAATAACGGTAGTGTATGGATCGAAAAGGGCACAGAATATTATTGAGCAGACCTATTCATTTTTTCGCTGATTCTGTATTAATAAACTTTGTAAACAATTGACACTTTAAAATGACCATAAATGACATTTAAAATCATAGGATATTTCAATCACTCAAAAATTAATGTTCATTTTTGTGTCTTGAACCCTGTAAATCAGCATTGGTAATCAATAATGATGTCTTGAGTACAGTATATTCGATTTGCTTCACTTTATTCAGGATTACTTCAAATGATGTTGCTTTTTTGTTAATTACAGCAAATGCAATAATTCATGACCTGAATTTTGCTCCCATTTAAGTTTGCAAACGTCTGAATAAAACTGTATCACATGCGCACATCAATTGACGACCAGTTTGTTCTTATGATACATGAATAATTTATTTCGAAATGACCCCCCTCGGGATTACATAATGAATGTTCAAGAGGCATATATCAATGCCTGTCTATTGTTCATGAATAAATAGATATTGTCTGTCTGACCCGGCCCGAAACATTGGACAGTAGATCAAAGAACTACATGAGACATTCAATCAATATAGTGAGAGCAACCGTAACCGATTATCAGATTAAAAACATTGTTCGTTGGCTGTCTCGTTTGTGTAGCGGCACAATGGATGTAGTGGTATAAGAAAAATGAGCTTCTTGAAACGAACAAAAGGTGTCACTTCATCCCCACTCATTTACATTGGTGGTGTGCCGCCTTTGATAGGATAGGGACTTGTAAGCCGTGGAGAAAGGGCAGACAGACCATCGAGATTTGGACAACCTTCTACATGCTAATATCGACTTTAAAGATCAAGAAGTCCGCAAGAAGTTCACTCAATGACACCACCCCTCCCGACTATACCCCAGGCCCCATTTCGAACCTCAGAGACACCTGCTGGAGGAGAAACCATTATCTTCGAGACAAGAATAAAAGAATCGGTGTACGACCATGACAACATTATGATGGGTGAATAAAAATACTCCAGGGTATATTACTCATTTATTTTTTCAAGGGATGTGCAAAATGAATTGATTATATAGATTATTGGATCATCTGGTGAGGGAATTCCTATTGTCAGGTATGTATGATATAATCCTTGATGGAACATGACTCGTAGATTGAATTGAAAATCCTATTATTGGTGTAATTATTAAGCTCATTCGATACTTACATTGGGTTCACATGTGTGTGAAATGCGAACACAAACATCATCCTTGGTTCATTATTATCTCGGCACTTTCTTCTCTTAAATATGGAATGTGATACACATTACAAACAATGATTACATTCAGGTGACGCACAAGATAATCTGACATAAAGATGTTTCTTTTCTTCTTTTAGATTGAGGTCACATATCATTAGTAGCCGCCATGGCCATAGGGAGGGAAAGAGATATATGACAAAACTTTGAGGATAAAAAGGGGGTAACTTCCATCGATATCATTTCAGTTTGTTTTTCTCAAGTCTCTCATTCTATGCTCATTTTTCTTCTTTGTCTTCATTCTCTCCATTTTCCTTTTCCCTTCCCATCTGTCTTTGCCCGTCTAATAATCTTCAGATTTGATATTTGCATTTAAAAGTATATTCTGATAATCTTCATCTTCATTAAAAAATTTATTTAGCTTAATTCATACTTATCGTATGCCATGGATAATGTGACACTGACAGGGATTCTACAGATAACTTCTAAATGTGTCATATTCCTTTACTTTAGGAACTATAGGCTATCATCCATGTCCGTTCGGAAGTTCTTTCGCCCTCCCCATTGTCAATGATTGTATCCATTTCATGCCTTAAGCTTAAATTTTACATTGAACTTTACTTTTACATGACATTATCAGAAATGATTTTACACGTACTGTCACGTGCCAGCTCACGACAAATCATCATTCAGAACTGATTTTATATGTAGGCCTACAGTGCTACAAATGCAGTTCAGTGCCCTGTAACACAAAGACTTACGATTGATAAAAAGTTACGATCAATTTTTTTTCTAGGTATCCTCATTCGGAACACAGGTACTGTCATGGATTAGGATTAGGATATGATTAAGACTAGGGTTAGGGCTAGGGTTAGGATTAAGATCATCAACTTTGGAGCACCCTGTCCATGATACGGTTACCGAGAAAAAGTAAATCGTAATTTTTTATCGATGGTAAGTCTTTGTGTTAAAGGGGCACAGGACATCTCTAATACTCGGGTATTTAGCAGGAGTCAGAATGCTTTCCTGGAGTCTTTCCTGTCACGATGTCGATGGATGAGAATGTATGATGCTTCCCACACCCTGTCCTCTCCACGCATCCGTCATTCGATCACGCCCCCGATTACCAGCTAATGCCTTCGACACGCTAATCGTTCAAGAATTTATAATTTCATAATGGACTTAAAGGGAGAGAAGTTATTATGTTACTAAGTATAAATGTCAGTAGTAAGAATGCATATATTTGACATATCTACTGTGGCCATTGCATTGACATTTTTACATATTGAATATAATAATCATTATGTTTACAATTTGGGCGTATTAACAATGTTAACGGAAGTTGCAATATTGATAAGCAACGTTCCTACCTGTGAGTTATGGCAAGTATATAGTACAATTACAACTGCATTCAAAGGATTAACATTTATTTCGACTCTATTGTTTTCTTCAAATTTACTGACCAATTTCCTCGGACTTTTTCAACTTAATTATCAACCATACAAAATCTGTTTCCTACACATACATGTAGTTCACTAAAACGGGATACAAATACAATTGGATTAAACACACTTTTAAAAAAGAAATTACCTTTTTTGCTTATTATGTAATACATGTAGTTATTCTTTGTATTGAACATTTCTAGTTTTTTGCTTTTAGGCATAGCCACTTTAAATCATTGTACGACATACGTCACACATTTTGGGAATCAAACACCCCTACTGTCTCTCTCTCTCTCTCTCTCTACTTTTTTTCCTCCATGTTAGTGTCTTCCTTTTTTGTGCAACCCTTTAAAACGTTGGTGCTCTTGGTCAATATTGTGAAAAGTCAAATCGAGGTTTACCGTAGTACCGTTTTGGGATCTAACCGACAATAATTTTACATTGACACCAGGGGCGTATCCAGGATTTCCCAATAGGGGGGGGCGCAAGGAAATTTTTATCGCCGTCAGGGGAAGGGGTTCTTCTAAATTCATATTGTACATGAAATTCCACATTTTTTCAATTTCAACAACGTTACATAGTTTTATACCCTAAGACAATGTATGATTGCGTAGAAACCTATGTTATGGTGCATTATATACGCTCGTTTCTGAATTGAAATCTTGCGAAGCGCGAAATCGAGAGTCGAAAATGTGAGGTTTTTAAAGTTATATGAAATAAATAAAGGGGCTTTTCTAAGTATTAGAAAATGGTAGATTATTGTGGTATAATAGACCCATTTAGTATCCGCGAGCGCGAAGCGCGAGCTGAAAATTTTTAAAGTAAATATGAGTTATTATTTGGTGCAATTATGATTTTGGTATCGCCGAGCGCGATAGCGCGAGCGAGTAAATTGGGGGTTAAAATTTTTTTAAGGTATTTTAAGAACTATATTGTGCATTGATTGGTGTCAGCGAGCAGCGAGCGCGAGCCGAAAATTTGGGGTTTAGAATTTTTTTAAGGTAAAATTTAGAGTTATTAATTGTCAACATTTGATTTGAGGCATCAGCGAGCCGAACGCGAGCCGTCCCGAAAATTTGGGGGTTTAATTTTTTTTAAGGTAAAAATTTAGAGACTATTATTGTGCATGTTGATTTGGGTGTCAGCGAGCGGAAGCGGTGAGCCGGGAAATTTGGGGTTAGAATTTTTTTAAGGTAAGATTAGAGTATTATTGTGCATTTGTTTGGGCCATCAGGGCGCGTGAAAGCGCGAGCTCAAAATTTGGGGCTTTCAGAAAAGTAATTTTTGGAATTAATGAAGGGCCTAGTGGTAGCTTTTCTAATAACCTGAGGTCCATGCCCTTTAGGGATACTATCCCAGGAGGCCGAGGCCCCAGGAGGCAGAGGGTCAGGGTTCCTCTTTTCTTGTGAATATTTTTGAACTTTGGTTTAATATATTTACTTTTCGTGCACTATGTATTTCTTTCTTAAAAGGGGGTTTTGAGCAATTATTGCCATTAAATACAATATGGAAAAGTCGGCCTCGTGGTGGGGCCCATCCTCCATTAAGAATCTTAGTTTATGGTGTTAAACCCAAATTAGCCTATTTTCGTGGTTTATGAATTAAAGTTGGGCGGCGAAATGTACAAGCAACTTTCAGAGCCTTATTTTCCTTCTCTGTTTCTTTCTTTTCTTCTTTTCTGTCCTTTCCTTCTTTTTTCTCCTTTTTCTTGTGAACTTTTTATCTCTCTCCTTTCCTTGGACTTTTTTTTTTTTAGTCGGCCATAGGGGCCAGGCGCGCGCTGATGGCACTTCCTGTTGCGCCCTCCAGCTGATGACGGCCCCTCGCGACCACGAGGACGGACCGCGACAAAAATCTTTCCGAGCACTTGGTTCATGTTGATCATACCAGGTCCTTTCTTCTGAATGCACGTTCATTACATAGGTTCCTGCTCGGAAGACTACATACAAACCTCACATAACACAATATTGCACCATGTCGATAAGTGTAAATGTGTATTTTGGGCATTAGGGTTAATATAACAAGAAAAAGAAAGGAGGAAAGGAGAAATAGATATAGATAGAGAAAGAGAGAGAGAGAGGGAGAGGGAGAGAGAGAGAGAGAGAGAGAGAGAGAGAGAGAGAGAGAGAAATAGAAATAGAGTGATCATTTCTTTTGTAAAAGGGCATTGATCTTTTGGAGTATTAAACTAGTTATACGTAGCTGAAGCTTAACAAAATGAGTCACACATTGTGTCGTTTCATGTACTATACCCTTGTCGGAAAATAAAACAAAACGTTAGTAAAAGGTTATTAGGGGACAATTATTAGGGCATGATTTTCGACTCGCGCTTCGCGCTCTGAAGACTTATTGCTTCGGATCCTTCAAAAAGGTCCACTTTTTAAAATTTCTGCCCCGTAAAAATCATAGTTACGTGACTGATATATTTTCAGTGTATCTTATGCCAAAGGTGTCTACGAAGGAAATTTTCACCAAACAGTATTCATGTGTTGAAATAAAATGAAATTAGATCTACTGATGTGGTAAACACACAATCAAAGCAGTCTAGAACACAGTGTGCTGAACACACAATCAATGCAGTATAAAACACAGTGGGGTGAACACACAATCAAAGCAGTGTGAAAGCCAGTGTGGTTAACCCACAATCAAGGAAATCTGAAACACGGTGTTGTGAACACACAATCAATACAGTCTAAAGACAGTGTTGGGAACCCACAACAAAGGCGGTTTGAAACACATTGTGGTGAACACACAATCAATGAAGTGTGAAACAAAGTGTGGTGAACACACAATCAAAGCAGTGTGAAAAATATTGTGGTGAACACACAATCAAGGCAATCTGAAACATGGTGTGGTGAACACACATTCCAAATAGTTTAAAACACGGTATGGTCAACACACATTAAAAATAGTTTAAAACACAGTGTGGTGAACACACAATCAATGCAGTGTGAAGCACAGTGTGGTGAACACACAAAAAAATATCAAGGCAGTCTGATAGACAGTGCGGTAAACTCACAATCAAGGCAATCTGAAACACGGTGTTGTAAACTCACAATTATACCTGTCGGAAAGACATTGTGGTGAACTCATAATCAAGGAAGTCTAAAACACAGTGTGGTGAACATACAATCAAAGCGGTCTACAACACAGTGTGGCGAACACACAATCAATGCAGTCTGAAACACAGTGTGGTCTATTTTTTTTATTAGTGACTTCTCTGTGAATTTATTTTGTTGACACTAATGTTATTTATGAGATGGCCATAATGTGTCATTCGATTGATCAAGTGTGAAATATTCTTCAAATGTTGGCAACACTGTGGAAATCGTATTCACATTTCGAGCGAGCAAATGCACACTGTGATATCGTGCATCACTGTGTGAAGACTCTGTGTTAAATGGCACTATGGAGGAGACCACAGCAGGGCCAGGGTCAGCTATGTGAACACACTGGGAACCCGTTTTGGGAAGAACAGAGATGAAACGTGTACATTTAACAGTGTAAAGATAACCGTGTTCACACTATGTTAATACTGTGTTTCACATTGTGTTTCACACTAAGGGACGCTGTGTTCTGTACGTCAGAGGGCGCCCACATAATAATATGCATTTGTTTAAATATAGTATGGGCGTCCTTGAAAGTTGTGGTCTTCGGTACTTCTTTAAACCTATATTTTCTCCTCTAAAACACCATTCGATTGCCTTCTAGCTCTTGCTTCGTTTGTTTCCCATATCCCCTCTGCCCTTGGTCAGACTCCGCATCGGGCTTGCTCGCCTCGGTCCGTGGGTCGTTCACCCGCGCTGTACATGTAACCGAATCACCCATAACCATCAGCAAGACGGGATGGGTTACACCGCCGAGCCCAGCCCGTCAATGGCGTACCTGAGACCAGGTTCACCTCGTCCCTCGTCATGTTACATAAGGGAGGGTAAACACAGTCAGGATCGATTGTCGATAGGGTATGTGAACTAGGTCATTTGATCTGGGGTGAATTATTACAGAGGTTGGGGTATGGGGGTGGTATGTGCTCGTAAGATTAACATTAAACGCATGCCACAGACTGGGACTATTAATATTGATTAAAGTTCATCAAAATTAAAATTACTATCCCCTTATATATAATATGCATACGATCATGGAGTTTGGGATGTTATCTATTTTGCTTCCCCTGCAGAACGGTGGATTACCATGCAACGGCAACGGAGTCACCGAATTCGTCTAACCTTAAAGTAACATACTTACGCCCACGGATAGAATAAACCCAACTTAGCGCTCTCTACGTCACAGACTCGTTAAACGTATCCCCTATTTACCTCATTCGTCCACCATAGCATGGCTCGGTTCGTTCCCGACAATGTCAAGATACTTTGGCCGGTATTCTTGAAGGGTGACTAAGGTAAGTAGGCCTACAAAATACGTCACCCTAATGTTCGAGACAAAATAAGGCCTACTAAATACGTATTAAATAGGCCTTTAGTCGCCCTTGGAGAATACCGGCCATTATTTTTAAAAGGCGCCCCCCATTACTGCAGCTTCACTCGCACATCCTTTGCTAGCTCTAAACCAGACGTCGGGACTTCTTCATAAATATGCTAATACAAAATTGTTGCTTTATTCAGTAATATTCAAACGGAGGGGGTGACCCTCTAATGGAACGCCCTGAAAATATATTAGAAAATACACTGGTGTCCCCATCCCCTCCCATGACCAAGCTAAACACTAGCGGTATTATGAGAAGCTAACTTGTTCAACAAGTGCTGGATGTAGTATTTGCTAAACTATCATAGAATCATATCAAGAAAATGACAGATAAGTTATGTAGAACATTAATGATAATAAACGCAGGTTATGCAGTCTTTTCCACCTTTCAATTAGGTAATAATTTATTCTTCTTTTTTACTATTATTATTTTTTTTTATTCATAGTTAAATTGTAATGCATTTTACCTCTCTGTCAATTTAAATGCTACCAGACAAGCAACCATGGGAACATATGGCTCCGCATAAATTTATCAATACAATTTAGATTCGTTGCTCAATCTACTGAGCCACTTCCATTGTGGAAATCGTATTTGAAAAGGGGAAAAAGTGGTCATTGGTCATCTGAACTTCCGTCCAGTTACAGGCATCTCCCAATCCGAATGGCATGCCAACTATTTTAATTTCTCGTCCTATACAGATTCAATGCCACTTTGAAATCTGACCGGCATACAATAACTGTGTTTTGCTTAAAAATAGACTTTCGTTTTGTTACCATTCATAGTGGAATAACACTTTTTAGGCAATAAACCTCATAATAGTTGGACGTGTACAATTTCGGACAGAAGCAATACAAGGAACAACTATTCCAGCTATTCTACAGGTAGATTAGCCTTTTCCTCTCAATAAATATTCTCAGTGTTCATGGGTTTGGAGAAAGGTATTCGCCAAGAGTTCTACTATTGTTAAATTTCAAGAAAGAGCTCGAAACCATGAATTCAGTCCTCTGGGGGTTGCCAAGGACCCTTCTGTTTTCTCCAACTTCCCTTCGTATTGATTTTCTTTCAGGTTCTTCTCTTACTTCTCATTCTTGCTTCCAGTAGATTTATTTTACAGAGTTCACGGTTTACGTCAAATTCAACTTCTCCGCTTCTATTTTTGACGTGACGGTTTCTCATAAATTGCCTAATTGAATGTTAAAGGGCTTTTGTCAACGCTTCAGGCACAGCTCTCCCTTCTATATGACATGTGGTGGTTAGTTTCTTCACAGGTGAGCCACATGCCTTCAAGCAATACTACCAACTTGCTTCGCTTTTACTCAACACAAAATTAAAATTGAATATTTTGATCAAATTCAGCGGGTTGAATGACTGAGTAAATCAACTTGACGTTGTGAATGCGATGTTCAAGCATAGGCTATTATGTCTTGCGAATCAAACACATAGGTTGCAGATGGTAAACAAACGAAATATCGTTGTTATTTACCCTATGGGTGTAATAAAAAATTATATTCGGATTCAGTTTGCTTACAGGTAAGCACTATCTATGTATACCCAAAAGGGCATGATATATATGTTTATGATTGTCACGTATTACTTATAAATTTTAGTTAAAAGTATACATTGCAAAATATATATTTTTAGGTCAATAGCGGTTGGACATCTGTACAAATCCAAATGTTTATGTACATAGGATCTCGTTCTGCAAGCGTTCTGCAAGTTCATTAAGACATTGATAAAGTGTGCTCTTGTCATTGAATGGTATATACCTGTCTTTTGGAGCTGTTCTCCTTTTGTATTGCATCTAATGCAGCGGTCACAACTCGTCGTAGGCTACAGGGCATGTGCCATCAACGTAGCCTGCGTTGCATGTACAATGCATGCACAGGTCGTTGGTCAATTTCTGCGATTCCTGCTTTTCTGTAGTAACGGTATTGAAAAAGTTCCTGCACGTCGTACATGGCAACGTGGCTCGAGGTACCGTGCCGCTGCACGGATTTTTCTACGAAATCCCAATCGTAGGGAGTTTGCACGTCGAAGGTACGGCGAGTGTGACCTCCGCATAAAGCTTTCACAATGCAACAGTGATTTCTAAAGATGTACATGATCTTGCGATAAGAGTATCTTTGTAGTCTTTATACGTTAAATAGAGCCTCAAGTTCCAATTGTCATATTTGGGCGCACAATGTTGCCCTTTCTAATCCACAACCGCCGCCAAAGTTGTCACATTCAAGGCAGCTACTCAATGGATACCAGTACATCAATACACACCTCCGCCATTCAAGGAAGCTAGTCACTCTCTGTTGTAAATATGCTCTGTCTCTTGCTTTAGATGTGTTAAGATCTGCGAACAATCCCGTGATTAATCGGAACTTTAAATATCACGGTCGTGCCCTTCAGAAAGTCCCTTAAACCAAAAGTGGACGAGTATCCCAAATGGGGTTGCCCGATTCTAAAGATTATTTTGGGGCCTGTAATTAATGAGGGATATGCGGATCCTTATCTAGTTTTGCGAACAATTGGAATGTGTTTCCTTGGATTTTGTATGCGCAGATTTTTTTTTTTTATAGTATGTAACGGGATTTTGTTCGTGACGAAAGACATTTCATGCAAAACGGTACGTGCATGAGCGTTATGCTGTGCGCGCTCACGGTACCTTCATTATTAATTGGTCGTAAACTGTGACAATATAACTTAGTCATGTGCGGTTATAATAAAAACTCATGAATAAATGAATTTAATGACATAATTATATCATATTCATATATACAATGATATTTACAAATGTAAGCCACTGAATTGGCAGATGTTTGATGTTGTGAATGGAAAAGAACAAATATTCAAAACGCCAAGTTGTCTGATTATATTACAAGAGACGCTGATGTCAGTATTACAGCTCCTGCCAGAACCTTCAGAACTGACGAAAGGTAGAAAAGTAAAAGTAAGAATATATCTGCTTAAAAACTGTCCTGTGACCGATTAGATATTACATTATTCTTGTAATGCTGGAAATACACTTTTCACTATCTTATCAATTCAATATTTATATGTTTCTGAAGCGACACAAAAGCATGTTTGAATCTGTTAGGTATACCGTTGCTGTTTGTTAAACTTGGGGGACTTTTACAAGACGGACCTATAACATTTTTAATTTCAACATTTGATTTGTAAGGCTAAGCCAAGCAAGCTTACTTTTTAGACAAAATTGCGCCTTGTGTCGACTTTACCCGGTCGTTGGTATTCTTCTTACTGCCAAAATAAGCGGCCTAAATTCCCAGTTGTCGACTGGGATCATAAACCAAATTCGCCTTTTTGATATGAAATAATATCGGTATATGGAATTGGTTTTGTTTGTCAATTTGGGTAATCAATATATCATCCATTCAATCCATCATCCATTTTTCTCAGTCCAGTATAGAAGGTAGCATCAATAATAGCCATTGTATAGCGTCATAAATGGTGGGGTTTTTAATTTCGCGGGTTCGGTTGTAGTTAGGCTGGTTCGTTTTGTCCGCGCTCCTCCAGCGCTTTGAAAGGCACAGTATGCAAAGTCCGGAGGAAGGTGTAGGAAACGACTTAATGTTGGAATCGGCCATGGAGGTCGCGGGCGATGCTTTTTCTTTAGTTTCTTTAAGCTGTGTCGAGGGATTTGGAGTGCAGGCCGAGTGTTCCGTTCACACAACAGGTACTGCATAATCAAACCAAACCAGCAGCCGACACACAAGCATCGCGGCTGCCGTCACACCCATCGACGCTCTCTCCTCCTCTCATCTAGCCATAACCATTTCCTCAGGCGAAGCCAGAGCGGTTGGCATCTCTTAGCTAGTTTTCATAAGATTGTCTTCTGCTTTATCAAAACATTGAATATTGATCTGCCATCTCAGATTTCATATCGGCTGGCGTCATCTTTTTGAGGCATTTTTGATGGTTTCGTAATCTTGGGAAAAGACCTTGTGGGATTTACCTGACTCCCACATAACCATGTTAAGAAGGTGTGTATTTCGATCCCCATGGAAAACTAAAGTTCATAATGTAGAGTGAATTAGTAGTTTTTTTTTTTCGTCACTATTGTCAATAATTTTGTTCATTGAATTTTTATCATATGATTTTCCATTTACCCTTATCTATTTAATTTCTCTTAATTTTCTCTCAGGAACAAAGAAGTACTCATCTTGAAGAGACTTCAGGAGCTGAGAATAGAGCAGGGATTTCCGAGTTAACTGTTCCAGGACATGTAGCGAAACAGGACCAACCAAAGTAACGCAAGCTCGATAAAGGACCTGTTTAACAAACTACAAAGAAGGAGACAAGAGGAAAAACAGAAGATTGCCATTTCAACGACCCAGAGTGATGATGAAGACAATTCTTTCACTTGAAATATAGCTGTTGTATTTGCCCAACCCACATCAAATAAATCAAAATGGAAAAGTGTACGAACTCCTTAACGAGTCACTCTCCGTCTGCCAGCACTTGCAGGAACTTGTCGTTGAATCGGAGATCGCAGACTTCTTGGACGATAAGTCGACGGTTTTCCCGTCTCCTTCGACGACCGTCTATGACGCTACTTTCAAACGCCTTAATCTTACTGTGGACTTTTGTTGGAATTTTATCACCATCACTTACGAGAGCGCAAGATACAACATGGATGTAAGTGTATATTAGTTTTTTGCATAATTTTTCCATTTCGCTATTGATATACTCTCTCTTTCTCTATCGATTCAAGTTTATTCAATGCTTCTTTTTTTCTCTCTCTCTCTCTCTCTCTCCGTCTTCTTTTCTCTTGTTCCTTTCGCCAACCCTCGCTCTCATATTTCCTTTTGGTGTGAATGCATGTTTCTTACCCCCATCAGCGTCTGATATCATACTCTCCTTTCTTTATCTATTTTAAGCCCTTTATGTTATAAGTCATTATGATGATGTCTTATTGAAGCTAATGTACCTTATCCTTTCAACTTATAATACACATGCATCCGTAGGTACTGATAAATTTGTAGTGATTATCTCAGTTTATCAAAAGAAACAAAACACTAATGCATCTTTACATGATTTGGGTCAAAACTTTATTGAGAGATTCTACAATGATGACACCTTAATAATGCTCGCGGGATTAACAATTGTCATTTTGTTGATAAATGTATAAGAAGAGGCTACACAAACATTGTTATTCTTTGTACATATACAGCATTCATCACATCTTACACGCCAATAACCCTGTTCATACTGACATTAACGACACCATTACAAGAAACAAATGCAACTTCCATTTGCTAAATTATAAGCAAACATGTTGATTACTCCAAAACCTACCCTCGGACATTTTGTTAACTGTGTCTTTATATTCATAATTCGTTACTAGTTGAATTTTTTTTTTCAACTTCTAATCAGACAAACATTCGTGGAAATGTTTTGAGGTTGTAAAGTATATAAAATCATTAAAAGCCCTGTTGAAAGTAGTTAACTTAGTCGTAAATGAAATTTCTGGATCTTTAAAGCTTCAAATAAGTCTGTATGGAAGAAGATTAAATTGAAAGTTTTGTCGACATGACGCTCGGTTCATAAAAGCTCAATAAGTATGATTTCTAAAATGATCTTACGAGAATGTTTTGTCCTTGCTCTTGAGAACGAAGCCATCATACGGATCTCAGGTCATGAAACCAAAAGACCAAAATGAATGAAATGAATGAACATTCATTTCATTCATTTTGGTCTTTGTGGTTTCATGACCTGAGATCCGTTTAATAGGTATATCCTATTATTTGGAAACAATCCTGAAGGACCAGTCAAATCGAATTATGACTTCTGGTATTTGCATGAATTAACACAGCCATTCATAACGACAATATTAAAAATAAAATGTTAACCGTGTAATGCAGATACAATACACTTGGTCTGAATGATGTCTAAATCAAAATGTTATGAGGACCTTTACCATTTGGGATCAGCTAGTTGAGTGACACTCTTAAAAGAGCCGTGAAAATTGGTTCTTATTGAGGACAAGGTCTTTGCGATAGAGTATAGGGCGTTTATAGGAGAAGGTCGATGGGTTGGTGCTACCATTCCATTGGACCGATTAAATGATTCTCTGCATCAGTCACCTAACTATTAATTTACCTCCAAATATGATATCATCGTCACTTAACTTAATGAACCGTTTAAGAGGTTTACGGGAGATGGGGGAATGAGTGACTATGGGCTGAACTTTTTATGGCATTTTGCAAAGGAATGTGTTTTCGTCGTTTTCTCCTTAATCTCTTTCATGAAATTTACAAGAAATGGTGCAAATTTTCTCCGACATTTCTGCGATCCAGAGCCAGAGGCAAATTACAATTAATGTAACGTAACGAACTTGAGTTAAGCACGATGTTTTTAGTAACATACACGCCTACGCCATACACA
>CALNVZ010002100.1:49121390-49166288 GCA_940671915.1 Paracentrotus lividus | reverse complement strand
TGCCAAGGAGGTTGACACTGATTATCCATACTTTGGAAAGATTATAAATCTTTGTTTAATTGAAAACAAAAAAAAATCTAACTAAACTTTATTAACACGAGATCGATAAAATCATATTTACATAAAATATATTACAATTTTTATAGTTAGCACGACGCAGTGGCTCAAATATATTTTGAGGAGAATAAGAAGTCTTCGTTTTTCTGATTAACAAACGTTGCAAATTTTTGAGAACACACTAGTTTTAGAGTTGATCAGCAAGCTGCACTTTATTACTGTCAAAGGTTGAATATGTATAAACGCAAAAAGGCAATATACATGTTAGATGGTCGAAAGATGTGTTACTTTGATTTATAATCATTCTATTTAGAACAAACACATGGTCTAGGTTAAGAAAATATAGAAACCAGATCGAGTTATAAGAAGGGACATGGTTGTGAGTTGATATGTTTATCTTTCATTTTGGACTTGTGTCATTTATGATGAAGTATTTCACACCCGTGTTCTCTGCGTTGTCCTTTCTCGGTATGTGGATTGAGTTTTCTCCCAGTATTCTCACAAGCAAGCCAAAATCAGCAAAGCCAGTAGACTGAATGATATAGGGGTTCGTATTTTTGAAATATATTGCTATCTTTAGTTGCAATTACAGAGCAATCTTTCCGGTTCATTACTAATGGAAAGTATACCGAGGAAGGGACTAATTCCTTTATCTGTTTATGTATTGTCAACACTTTACCTTTTCTTGCTGTACATGTGTAATGTGAAGACCGTTCACTGTAAAAAAAAAATTGTATTTTTTCAGCACATCTGCTGTCAGCAGAGTCGCCATAAAACTATGTAATTTGAAAAACATTTTTGTTGTAAATTTTTTTGCAAATAAATATGTGAGAAATATAAAATATAACATCAGGAGTATACATTCGTTCCATTTTAACCAAATACATAAGCTATAAAACTCTAATGATATTTTACCCTTCACTTTCATAAATTCTTAGAGGAGAAATTTACAACAAAACTGTTTTTTAAATTACATTTTGTATGGCGACTCTGCTGACATCACTTTGCTGATTTTTTTTTTTTTTTTTTTTTTTTTTTTTTACAGTGTACTGTGTTATTTTTATTCACTACTGGCATGAATGGACGCACGTTGGAGACCCTTGGTACCACATCTCTCATTGTCGATGCTCTTTTCAATTAATTTGTGTGTCATTTTCATCAGGGATCCCATCCACATCAGAAACTAACCACAGAATATTGAGGGGGAAAAATAAAATCCCAAACCAGTCATAAATTGCAAAATCTTTGATATTTGTACATTAGAAGAGGACAAGGGGTTGGTTGACAGACCCTTCCAATCTGCTTTCATCACTCCACCATTTTACTACGGCATCTCATCTCCAAATCCCCACCATCGTAGCAAAGCTGGACGATATGGAAACCCGTTTTACTAGTCCAAATCCCCACCCATCGTAGCAAAGCTTGATGATATGGAAACCCGTTTTACTAGTCTCATTTACAATTAGGTCATGGTCGAGGTGTCGGCATGAAATCTAGCTGTAAATCATCCCCAAGTTGAAGGTAATAAATTCTTTTACCGCCAACCCTCCCCAGGCCAGGTGACGGCCATTTATTAGAAGACCGTCCCCACTGTTGATTAAAATCATCTTTCTGTACCTAACCCTCTACACTAAATGAAACAGGGTAAACAAAGTCATCTGCTTCGTGATAAGTGATGTCATCCAAACCATGGAGTAAGAACTCCATGGTACTACCATTTTTACAGTGACCTGCCGTCAATTTTGCTCCATAACCGTATGTTCGCATTTCACATAAGCATGTATAAGCGAATAACGTCTTTAGAAACTATCCGTTCAAGCCGTGAATCATAATAAGTGCAAAAGCTAATTTTGGAAGATAGGAGATTGAAAATCATTGCATGACCTGAGCGTGTAAAAGCTCCACAGCTACGGCTATGCTCCACTCGTGACAACTAGTTTCACATAATACATGTCAGGCGACAGAATGATAGCCCCCATCAATTTTATTTTCACTTTGTGCGAGCTTCATGAAGCCCAGCAATTTTGGCACTTTGCATTTATCTGGAGGTTTATGATAAGCAAATGCAGCGCGGCCCTTCATAATTTCACCAAATCATCCACATCTGGTTATGGTGAAACCGTAAAAACTCGTTTTTTCATTATAATACTGTTTACAATAAAGTTCTTTCATTTCAATTATGTTTGCTATATTATTTCATTTCATTCTACACTTGTCAATGTGAAACGTGCAAATTTTAAATATGTCAACTTTATTTCGGTCTCGTTTTTTCTAACATTAAGTAAATGATTGAATAAAGTTAACATTAATATAAGTTTATCCATTGTCTTGGGAGAAATAGAAACATAACAAAATAGAAAAAAGTATGAAGGGATGATATCTTACTACAACATAATGATGCCGACCTTTTCATGAACTGATGAAACATATGAGTATGTACATGATGTATGTATCCCAGATTGTCTTTTAGTTTGAGAGAGAAGAATGTGAATACATTTACTATCAAGTAAAGAGAATAAAATAAAATCACTATTAAGACCTGTTATTTCATGTTATAATGATAATTTTTTTGGTTTGTGCAAGTTCGGTTACGATTCTCCTTCATCAAGATTATCCATAACAAAAATCTGCATTGCTTCATAAAGTTTTCTTTTGGGGGGGGGAGGGGGGGGGTCTTGAAGTTAGTTCTTACATGAGATTATCCATACTTGACGTAATCGTTGGATTTAAATCTAAGCCTTCCTTCTATAATATGGCACCAGCATGACAGTAAAGTCAACCGAAACAGAATTTTTCTCGTACAATTACATGAAAAGCAAGTTATTGTAAACTTATGCGGCAGTCACAACTCGTCGTAGGCTAAGGGGGACGTGCCATCAACGTAGCCTGCGTTGCATGTACAATGCACGCACAGGTCCTGTGTCAACTTCTGCGATTCCTGCGTTTCTGTAGTAAGGGTATTGTAAAAACCTCCTGTACGTCGTACGTGCATTGTACGCTGCGAGGTACCTCCGCTGCACGAATTTTCTACGAAATCCATCGTAGGGAGTTGCACGTTGAAGGTACGGCGAGTTGTGACCGCCGCATTACTCTCGCTTCAACACCAAATGAGGCGTAAAAATTCCAAACCCACGGAAGAGGGATAATTTCCATCTAAACCATTGTAAACCGCTTTTTGAGCACAAAGTCAAATTCTTAAGACTTTCAGAATGACTTCGACTCGGTGCTTAAAGTTCGTCAGGAACAATGTCCTTTTATTTCTTTTACTAATACTTATAGTCGTTTTCTCTCGCTGTGATTTCCGTCTCTAAAGACAAAGTGGAATCTCAAACGTTTTATAAGCCAAAATAAGGAAAGTAATTTGTTTTTACTCCAATTACTGTTTGTGTGTGCAGATATTATGACATTACGCAACAGTTTTGCAAATGATTCGGTGAGCAAAACATGTAAGAGTCTGAGAAGAGAGTCATACAAAACATTTGCTTCTGTCATGTCTGTAGTTCTATATGTGCTTATCTGGAATAATAAAATGTAGAAAAGGTAGAAATTCAATTTCTATTCCTTCTTCCAAAGGCTTAGTACGAAACTTTGACATAAGAATTTGACACAATTTATCATGTTCTTATTTCTTCAGAGGATTTTTTTTTGTTGGGTAATGTATGTAAAAGTAAAGAAAAATACTTTTGATAAAGACTCGTTTTTGCAAACCATTTAAGCTATAGCAAACTCATCCAGCCATACCTGATGGCGGGACATTAACTCAGTAGCACTACCCTAGACTCAATTCCGGGGACGATCTAAATGGGATGTAGACATGTTTACTGACCAAACGCCAACAAACAGTGCCTGAATACATGGCCTATTTGATAAAGCCCTGGCCTCTCCCTCACGTTACATTTACAATCAAAGTCTCCTACACCGTATTTAAAGGTCGTGAGGGTTACAAAAGTTGGTATTAACAAAATAACTGTTATGCCAAGTCAACTTCACTCCATGAATTTATTCAGGTACCTGATATAACAATAGAACTCGTTACAATTTTTGCGACCATGATCCTGCATTGAGGAGCAACCTTACACGAAATTGCCTTTGTGGGACAAATTAGAGCTAACCTCAATAACACTGTCGTCTGTATAAGTTACAATGCATTGTTAGCTTGAAGAGTGTGCGGCTCCGTATAGACAATCCTCCTGTCATGGTTGCGTGTCTTGTCTGGCACCAGACTGCTAAATGGTAATAAAGTTATCCACTCTATAGGTATCATAGTAACAAAGTGAGATAAATCTTTTATTAATAGTCGTTACTTACTCCTTGTAATCTGGTTAGAGTGTGATGTAATAGGTGATGGGGAAAACAATGCATTAAGATATTCAGTGAACGTGGAACGCAGGAATAATAAGAGCTGACTGCCATACAACATTATATAACCATTTTCCTTAAAATTCATACAATTGAAGTTGTTAAAATGTATCGTTTTAGTGATAGGCTTCAATTAATTTGTACTTGCTACCTGAATATGCTTATTTTGCATGTTGTGACAAAAACACTCGTGTTTCTGTTTTTGCAATTGCAAAGTGAACAATTTTTGCGCGTCAATTTTTTTTTGAGCTGACTGCTCTTTTCACGTGTTTATGAACAACCTTCCCTGGTTGTAAGTTTCTGAACATCCTCCTGTGGTCATCATCATTCATGCAGGACATTTTGTATCCGATGAGAGAGGTTAGATGTCGAAGAATCGATATGCTAAGAAGAGGTCCCTATCCTATTCAAACATTAAACCCCTTCACAAACAATATTACCCTCATGAATAATTGAGGTCGTATATTGAACCGATCGGCAATCCTATTAAAAGTGACTTCTTCATCCTTTCATGGTGCACGCGGATGGGTTAAAGAACCATAGCGCACATCTTTTGTACGATCGGATAATAATGTTTCCGTTTTCGTTTAAAATCTTTTGTTCCATATTTCTAAATGAAACATTAGTTAAATATATAAGTTTCAGTATTTTATTTGGTTTGATTGTGAATAGGTCAAGGAAACAAAATTGATTTGTGGTGGAGTTATTCAATAGAACAAGTTGGTACTTTCAACTTTCTGGGATGACATGATAATACAATACATGGCAGTTAACATGGTATTAGGAAAGGTCTAGCCTTTAAAGAAGTAACATTTTCAAACCGTTTCGGGTGTACCAGTTTGTCGTCATTTGATTTAAGAAATGAAAGTAATAACGAAAGATTAGATTCGAAGTTGGTTGACCGGTGCCGGAAATATACACCCCCAAAATATCAATGAATCCCAAACAAAGACGAGAACGGAGGTTCACAAGAATTGGAATTGAATGAAACCTGGCTTATGTATTGTTTTCCTGGAGAACCGTGGCAAAATGTATAGATTTCACATCAGTGTAAATACAAGTGGAGTTTGTATGAAAGTAACTTCTAATTTCAATATTTGTTAATCGTGGGCTTGGCATTGTGGTGATGGGTTGGTGAAGGATCTTTATGACCCGTTTGCCACAAATTTCAAACTAAAAATTCCTGTGCCCTGAAAATCCGTCTGGTCTTGGTAAATACACTGTCATGTGTTGATTATGCCATTTTGTGTGCCAGAAACCAACTCTGTAAATTAATGTCTTCTAAATACATATTTACATAAAGTGAAAATGGTTTTATAATGTCATATTAACCGGAATCATTGAATGTTTCGTTGAGCTGTCTCAGATAAATGCAAACATCATGATCATCCGATGCTACACTCTGGCTGTACTTGCATGTGCCTATAATGAATACAGACAAGTGATATTTAGTGCATTAACAATGTCAGCTGTGTACGTAATGTTGACAGATCTCACATGACACCAGAGAAAAAAATAACTGACATGAAACTTTACATGTGGGGCTCCATTACAACAAATCTCATCAGCTGAATTCATCGGGTGAAGATGAAATTAGCTAAACAAACTAATCTGACCTTATCAACCTCTTTCCCTCTTGTAATCTTCATAAGGTTCTTGGTAGACATCAAGAAGAGAGATTTTAAGTGATTTTGATGATGATTGCCCGCGGTTCTGATCCGGCTCATGTTAGGTCTTGCCTCGTTGATCCCTTGAGGTAAATGGCGTCTTGGTGCTATCTTATGAAGAAGTAAACGTCACCGTTCGGGTCCACGCTGTCGATTCGAATTCCTTGATGATCTATTTAAACATGTAGATTCTGATTGAAGTGGACTGCAAAGTATCCCGCCTTATGAGCCTGTCGTGTTGTCTCATCTCAATAGTTTGATGATACAACGAGCCCGAAAAGGATATCTTTTATGTCTTTCCCAGAATTCCCCCCCCTCAAAAAAAAGATTTATGGAGGATTTATTTTGTCGTCTTCTCTCACAATTTTCCTATAGGCTTACATTTTGAAATCGTCATCAATTTAATTAATGGTGGTATAGGCCTTCTCAAGCACATGCCCGAGCGCGGTATTTTACCTGAATCCAGAATATAGTGATGGATTGAATAAAGCGATTACCAACAAGGAACGATTTTTAGAAGGAAACAAGTGATAGCTAGAGACCATATCATTTCAATGGACGCCGATCTTATGTCATTGCAATAACCTTTACATTATCGGAGATATAAAGTATCTTTCTGGTGAGGGTTTATACTTTTAAGTAGACATAAAACAAAATGAATGGACTATGAAAAACGTGGATATTAAACCAGACACAATTTTCCATTCGAAATCCTCACTAAAGTCGAAAAAGTGGAAGGAGGAGGGAAAACTCATGACTCCAAAGTCAATTTGTACTAATGATAAAAATGACGATGTCGTATCAAGGTGAAATCCATCATTTCCATTTCAAGAAGGAAACGGTCCAATTAAATCAGTTGAAATTTGCCCATCAATCAAAGAAAACTATTGTATTGATGTTTGATAGATTACACACACGTGCATAACAGATCATTGGGGCGTGCCTTACAATTGAATAGAACATTATTGGTTCAATATTAGGCCCCAAGAATAACGAGGCATTACCTCTATGGGGATACCTAACGGACCCTTTAACCACATGAATTATCTTACCCAAAGGGCTCGTTAACAAGTGCAATTTGGGATTTGGAGTCTATACTAATTTAATTACAATCGGGAATAAGTCACCCTTGAAATAAGATGTATTCTTTACACCTGCGATCTGTACTAAACATTCGGAGAGTGTAGGTTAGCATGTAGTTCATCAAATTATACTATCGATCAATAATGTATTTTTAGTTAGTTATTTTCTAAAGAATCGATTCTTCAAAACTCCTCAATTTATGCAGATTGAACGAATCAGGATAGATTAATAAATAGATTGCAAGCAACATTTATATTCTTTATAATACGAATGAATGCCTTTCCCTTTTGTTGACCTTCTGACACACCCTAATCCTAAATCATATGAATGACTAGGGCACGTGTTAAGTTTAGTTTTAGGATGTCAGGGGTTAACCAATGGAATTACAATGCAAATGGTGAGACACCTCTGTCCAAGGCTGCCGTTGATTCTGATGACCATCACTGGATCTTCTCACCGCTCTAATGGACAACGTGCCTGCCTGCCAAAGGGCGTTTTCTTCTATTGGCGTCAAATTGTCCTTTCGAATGGTCTCCTGGGTGATGTCTGGTCTTGCTCAATCTCATATATAAAGTGTCCCTTAAAGACAAAGTCCAGTGAAAGCTATCTGATTCGTTCTGACAAAAGAAAAAGAAACTTATAAAGCGTTACGCCTTATATACCTTCTTCAAAAAGTTCAGATGAACAAAATGATTTGTTGATATCTTACGGATCCAATGTTCTACCTAATGTCCACGCATCATATTTGTCGCAATTGTCAATTTTTGAAAGGTGCATTTCGATTTGATTGTAGTAAAAAAATAAATTAAAGACCCCGTAAACCTTGGGCAAGAGATTACACCCAGTTTTTACTTTATGCAAACAAGGCAGCTTTAGTTACATTCTGCCTGGTTATACCAATTGTAACCCTTTTTTATCAACTATTCTCTACCTTTAACCATGTTCTGCTACTAGCGACATAAGGTCAGATATTAGTTGCACAAACTTTCATTCCATAGTTGGGCTTCTCATTCAGTCAACCCCTTGGCTCTTTCACTTATTAACTCTAGCAAAATTCGCTCCATAGAAAATGCCAACGCAGGATTAAAGATGAAATTAAAACAATAAATATTCTATTCTTATCAAGCCTTGATAAGGATGAAATGTAAAATTTGCCGCGTTTGTACCAAGATTGATAGTTTTAGATAACGATAATACAAGAAACATTTAAAAAAATTACATAGGAATGAAAGAAAAACACCAATAAAAAAGTATTTTCATCAATAGCTTGGAGAGACTGTCGCCCAGACCACGATATTCACAAAGACATATCTCGTAGCCTCCAGCTCTGATTAGAACCTACCAGACAGTTCGTGACTATATCTAAGATGGGGTCACAGTCTATTTGGTATCACGTTGACCAAGTTGTCGACCGGAACCACATAAAATTCTTTGTTTGTGAAAGAAAATGTCGAAATGTTTTCATTGTGATTATTGATTCCCACACCTGCTTAATAACAAATTTTACCAGTTTGTAGGAAAAATGATTTTAACAATGAAATTTGTCCTCGGCGTAAACATGTTTTGATGATTTATTTTCGAGACGACTACACTCTTCTTGAAGTACAACTCACACTCATGCATAATCAGCAGTTCATGGAGGTTTTGTTGACGGAAACAATGATTGTGAATGATGTTCATTGTGCTTTGAATGTTGTTTTTTTTCTTTTAATAAATAATAACACACAGTCATTGTTTTATCAATCAATAATTAACATAAAGAAAATGAAAATAGTGCGCGAAAGGGATGATAATTTGGCAAGGATTTGGGATCAAACGGATTCAAAAGAATCTGTAAAAAAAATAAAGATTCATTCTTACATTCTTCTCAAAGTGATGTTCGTAGGAAATTATTCTGATGTGCGTAATTTTCTTGAAATGGGCTCTTTATGGTGTTTGTTGATGTTAATTGCAATCGACACGTAGTTTTAACGGGTCGAAGTGATCCCCTTCAGCGTGTATGCCCAAACCCCAATAATCATATTTTCAGTGAATTTGATATCTTTTTAATCATAGCTCGCGTCGATGAAATCAAATAGTTCGGCTCATATCTGGTTTCAGCATAATGTATACTATAACTGTCCACAGACCACCGAAGACTGTGGCAGAACTGTCTCTACTTCGTGGCTCAAGACTTTTACCATTCATGTACATGTTTGAGGTCATATTTTCAAATAGCAAAAATTGTTGTTCTTGATAGCTTAATTCACGATTCACCTTCTTTAAGTTACATAGCTTTTAATGTAATTCTGGGCGAAGCACATCGGAAAGTTGCAAACGAAATCCATAGTTGGTACTTGACAATATCATAGTTTTAAAAAAGCGTGCAAATTTACAGAAGTAGTATACATTTTAGGTAGCCCAGTTCTATAGTAAAAATACGGTGAACTAGAATAGATATTACTTTCATAGTAGTTATAGTCTAATCAGGACCATAACTGCACGGATAAAAATTTCAATTTATTAAAGGCGTGTGATTGACAAAGCCTCTGAGTAAAAGAATACATGGAATATTGTGTATTAAAATATTATTTTTGATGATAAAGACCAGTATAAGTACAATAAATTTGTATGCCCAAATCAGTGTTGGGAACGAATAACTTGCACCAATATGGCTAATATTTGCTAGTACATTATCGTATTGTTTAAAAACCATTTTTTGAAATATTTATCAAATAATTTCGAAAGCCTTTTCTACTCCAACATACTGTCCAAGAACTATTTACTGCGCAAGAAAAGCGCAGCAACATCATTTTCAACAGTCACTGTGTATTATCACTCACATACCACTTCTCATAGATCGTAAGTGGTTTCTTTGCTTTCCTTGAGAAATGTATCCACTTATTGCATTACAATGGTTCTTAGCTTTCATCTGACCTATTCATGTATATGTCGACCTTAAAAGATCGAATTTTCAAACCCAAAGAAGCCAAATAGAAGCCGTATTTTGCTACTGTTTCGTGTATGTTCAAAATTGGTTCAAGTTCAATGTCAATGTCGTTTCTAGGTATTTAACTTGAGAAGTTTCACACATGTTGACTTTGCTTCAAATTATAACATGTTCAACATTGTATGATCTTATTTAATCGGGTACCGAGGAGCCAGGGTGAGGGGTGGCATTAGCTCCCACTTTTCCAGCAATCATGTAAAAAAATATTATGTTGCATGCCCCCCCCCCTCCCCACCACAACTTATAAAAACCGCTTTGCGAACTCTGTTAATGAGGACAGGAAATGAAATGTGAGTTTGATATTCCCATTTTTTAAAGTACATGTTAAGGAAGGTGGTTTGAGTGTTATAAAAATGTCAACACCAAACGTATCCCTTTTTGAAGTAAAATTGGTATTTTTTTTTTTTTAAGTATTGCAGTTTATAAACATCGCGTTCTCAGTTCGTAAAAATGTTTTTGGATAAGTCACATATTTTATACTTTTGATTTCTTGAAAGTAATCATCATGATTATATCCATTATTCTCTTCTTTTTTCTCTCCAGCGAGTCGTGAAGCAGCGTTCACCTATGCGATCACTTCAGCAGGCGTGGTCAATGCTATCAGTCGGTCGTGCAGGGAAGGACAGCTATCAACGTGTGGATGTGGCAAGTCAGCACGTCCAGATGACATCCCTCGCGACTGGGTGTGGGGAGGGTGCGGAGACAACATCGACTACGGCTTCCGTTTCGCCCGGGAGTTCGTCGATGCTCGTGAGATGGAGACCAACCCTCAACGAGGAAGCTACGCTTATAGTCGCATGAAGATGAACTTACATAACAATGAAGCTGGTAGAAAGGTACAATATGAATCCCTTTATTACCCCCCCCCTACCTTTCCCCTTCCCATTATGATCTCACATCAGCAGACGTCTACGATACGTGGGGACTCGAACTCGGAAACGTCTCAGAGACTCTGAGACCCGGAAACGTCACAAAGACATCTCCGAGAGGGGACAAGTCTCCCACGACTCATGAGACGTAGTCAAGACTTATGAGACGTTACGGAAACTCAGGAAATGTCTCTGGGACGGGTTTGAAACTAGTCTCAAACCCGTCTCATGGTAGGCAGTCCTCAATTTTGTATTATGATTTGCTCTTTAACATCAACTTTTAGATTCCAGTCGATTCACAAATCCTCTAACACTTATATAACTGAAGACCCAACCTATGAAAAGTAGTTTTTTTTTAAATCTCATTTCATACGCCTCTCCTAGGTCCCCTCAATTCAAAATACTATGTTTCGTATTGATAATCACAATGAATTAGAACCTTTGTATTGATCATAATTGGTCTTTTAATATCAATAGCTTCATACACTCTTTTCACCTCTGTTTGTCACGCGTAGGTATTCATTTTATATTGCACTGAAGAAATATTTTTGTTTGTGATAGGCGGTTGTTGAACTTGTCATAACACGGATTTAATAGGGTTCCCTATACTCCAGACGAAATAACGACCCCGTAGTGATAGATGCATCATACATGATATCATTGATAAGATTTTTATCTGAAATCAAGCGTCAAGCAGCAAACTTGCATGCAATGGTCGATATTTTTGTTTTTTGCTAATAACAAGAATCCGGCAATTATTTTGTTTACATGGTGTAATGTCGGTGCCTCTTTTTTTACTCGTTAGTTTCACTGACGAATTGCGGCTTTTCCTTCCTACCCGACTCTCCTGTTTGTTGGTGTTTTCTTGTGAAAAATGATTAGGTCTTCATCTTTGAAAGTCTCTAAATATTTGAGGGATTTTTCGTTGGATATCTATCAAAAGTGTTATTTTGTAGATCATCATGATAAAAGAAAATGATTTCTTACGAGTTACCTTTTGCGCTTTAAGCAAGATAAAGAGGTTCGGATGAGAAGTCAGATCTGTACAATGGGATATAATAATTCCTTATTACGTCGTTAATCTGGACTTATCACGCTGTGATGATCAAAGAAACCTCTTTGGTTTGTGGAAGTCACCTGAAGAGGATTATGGTTGATAGATAGGAGTAAAGTCAGTAGCAAGGTTTCAATAGCCTTCTATCCCTGTCGGAAAAAAAACACAGTCAATCACAGTGTGTCCAAACTGTGGGAATACTACTTCGAACGTATCGGCACTGAAAATGGGCCAAAACCACACAGTCGTCACACTGCGAACTCTGTGAAGGTTCTAGGACTCGGACACTGTGTTCGTAGAGTCGATTTGGCCCATTTTCACAGTGTCGGTACTGAAGTACATCACAATATGAGCACACTGTGTCACAGTACGTTCATATTGTGTTCACACTGTGGATCATTGTGTTGTTGTTTTTTTTCCGGCAGGGATGAAAGTAGGATGGAAGTGTTGCACACCCCTTTTTGACACTAGCATGCGTACCTTTAAAGAAATGTTGGGGAGGGGGGACTTCAACCCCCTTCCCCACTTTCCGTGAAACTGTATGTGCTCTAGCCTTCTGAGAGGATCGTGACATAGAAATTAGTATTGAAGAAGGTCGGATGATGCGCTTTATAAGCCTACATGGATCCTCCCAACTCGTATAAAACAGATAATCTGTGACAGCTAATTGGTATAAATTGCTTTAAGTTATTTCTTGTAAATAGGACACATTATTTGCCGCAAAATGAAATTGTGAGTTATAGGTTTATAATCTATATAATATCTACTCTGTTGTCGATACCTTATAGGTATAGGCCTACACACATATAAATTTAGATTATCAGAAAAAGATTGTCAAGTCTATACATACTCCTAAATTGTATGCCTGATTCTTATGAGGTTAAATCCAACTTCAAAATTTTCCGAAACATTTAGACATATCTCGAAGTATATCAAAGTGAAAATATCATATTTCACGTCAGACCGGCATGAGGCATTATTTCTACTTCTCCATCAGTCACTCTAAGTCGAATCGACGATGGAAACAATATGAAAGTACGGCTCGACTTTCCCTTTTTGACTGGAATGAAATAACCCACCGGAATGTGAAGAAGGAAAAAATTTTGGTCCTTTTTGAGGCGTGCTGAATTCCCAGTCGTCGTTTAGCACTGATGATATGCAGCCGACCCAAACTCAAACCAAATATGCAAGTGCCCTGAAGCCACAGTAGCACTCCAAGAAAATATTATATAAATATTGGCCCATACACCACACACCCGATGGAACTCACGGCTTTAAACTCGTTTCCCCTTCTCTAAACCATGAAAGTGAGGAAAAAAGATATCTATCGAAATCATATTTCTCACTTCTTACTTGAGGAGTGGAGGGTTTCTTTCTTGAATTCCCCTTTAGCCTGGGGTTACATTTAAAACATGTCATTTGTTATTTGTAGGTTAAGAAAGAGTTTCTACGTTTCGTTTTATAACACCTCATTATATGAGGCAACATTCATCATTGAGGAATCGAATGAGGAGTATAGCCTGGAAGACTGAGAAGTGGCGCCTCAGGCCTCCCTAGCAAGCCCTAGCGGGAGGGAGAAAATAATGTTCGATTATAGGTACAACATTACCAGGGAAACAAGATTGTTTATTTGATTTCTTAGGGTGCATTGCCCCCGTCAGAAAGATGTTTCCATTAAAAGCAAAAAATGGGCATGAATGAAGTTTAAATCTTTGTTCATGGACAACATATGAAGATAAAAAATGAAGCGAACATCTCAGATAAAAGGTGGAGAAGAAGAAATTAACATATTAATTTACAGTCTAATCAGTGATTAAGAAAAAAAAGCACTTTTATCATAAAAGCGGAAATTTATTGGATGAAAGCATCTGCTTTAAAACTACATATCTACAGAAACATAATGTCGATTAAGTTATAGCATCGTTTCGTTAGCTGGATATTACAAAAAACAAACAAACAAAACAAAAAAAAAACAAAAAAAAAAAACACACAATAGTATTCATACAGAGATGCCAATTTGTCTGGAAATTTGTAATTTCAATTTGCTGCGTTTTAATTCATTGAAGCTTTTTATGCGCTTTTTAGATTCCCCCCAAAAATGAAATCTTTATCATCATTATTTATTTATATATTTATTTTTATTTATTTATTTATTTATTTTTATTTTTATTTTATTATTATTATTATTATTATTATTATTATCATTATTATTATTTTTTTTTTTGGGGGGGGGGGACCAAGTGGCATCTCTGTTGATATCTCTGTTGATATCATGAAAACAAACAGTACATGTTTTGATGAACCTATACTCGCCTCCCCAGTAAATAATACTTCAACATGAGGAAGTTCAGTAGAAGTGTGATAGGTGCAAACACGACTGGTTCATTGGTAGGTGAAGACCAGCTCTCTAGAATGTCCTCTTGAAATCCTATCTCCAGTCGTATCAGAGTAAGGTATCCCACCGGACAATAAACGTTCACACTAAACATGCTAAAGCAGGATTGTAAGCGTGATTCTAAAAAATCACTTCTAAGGTATATTTTGTATTTGCTGGGTTTTTTTAATACTATATTCCCATGTTAAGTTTAACCAAGTGTCATAATCCCAATTATGCCACGATTGTTAACCGAAAGGGAGGTAACTCTTGTAATTCTTGAGTTGAAATAATTATAAAGTTCTAAAGGTCAAAAACACCTTTTTGGAAAGCTTCTCCTTTCGAATATCGCCCTGTCTCGTGCACTTTACATTCTAAAGAACGTATGAAATATCACAATCGTATCTTAATTTCATAAATTGTGCATTGTTGATTTCATTTTACTGAAATAATGAAACTATATATTTTTGAAGGAAAATATTCATCCACCCGTCTAATTTTAATGGTTCACGAAGCAATAAAGGGTTGTCTATTAATTTCATCAAAAAAGCTTTAACAAACACGTACGAGGTTAAAGACTGCTCGGCTCCACGTCCAATGAATGTATCAGCTCTTATGCTAACGTTGTTTCCATCTGCATTTTGACTATTTCTAAAGTATATACTGTCCTATGGATTTTGTGGGTTCTTGATATACAAGTAGGGGCACATATTGGTCTATATTATGTGAACAGAGAACCCAAGTGTACACAAGTGATCCAGGAGGGTTAAAACCGTTCTTAACCCTATCCATCGCGACCCCCATCATTACCATCAACTGTCATAACTCACTGAAAACCTAACCTCGTCCGTCAGTGGACGGACTAGCTTAAAGCTAGTCAGTCAAGACGGACTAGTTTTAAAGCTAGTGTTTTCATGTTAGTCCGTCGAGACGGACTAGCTTACAACTGAATCCAAATCTCTCAACTTGACGGACGAGCTTTAAAGCTAGTCCATCACACTTAATGTTAGTCCGTCGATGGCGACGGACGAGCTCAATAAATTGGAATGGTAGCCTCAGTTACCCATTAGAATGACCGACTAGGATTTGATACAACATAGCTGCAATGTCGCTTACAAATTGAAAATGACTGACTAGCTTTTGAAATACACACAGATGCAATGTCAATTATAATCTCCATTGTAAATTAGAGCGGCATGTTTCCGAACATAATCAAGTGAATACATTATTCTCAAACAAAGGTTGTTTGACCTGACAAATCTTAACTACGATACATAACATCAACCACGACAAGAATGCAATTCACGAGTAGGTTCAAACTATTGTTCTCCATTCTTTAATTACAGGCTAATTGAATACCTCGTTACCAATTAGAACCCAAGAATCTGGTCTATTCTTATAGATTACTGGTGGAATGCCCGGCTAAGCAACAGCAGTGAATACAAGGTGAATAGCATCGAGTGAATAACATGCGCATTGCAAAAGGACATCATCTATTATTTGTATTATCTGTATGTGAAATCTATTTAATGAGCAAACTGTAAGGAAGCAGATCCGATATACCCCGTAAAAACTGAAAGTTTGATGATAATGGCGATCTCCTTCATGTGATATGTTGTAGTACTCTTTTTGAATTCCTTATTTTCAGTTCATAGATATCGTTATTTTTTTCACATGGATTAATACTATAATCACCAACCGCGAAACAAATTTTGTCTTGCCAAATTAATTTATAAATTGCGTGTGTGTTACTGACAACGATAATAGCAACATCAAATAATGAATTCAATTCTAATTCTAAGAATTACATGTGCCACTATTTCTTTTAGATTACTATCTGAAAGAACAGAATATTGGATTAAGAGGCGCGATTGCGGGATTCAGTGTGGCTCTCAAGAAAGATATGCGTAGAAAATGCCAAAAATAGGCAGGCCTACAACAAAACAAGACAATGATGATGCAAGCCATTGGCGGGGAAGCCCGGGGGACAGTGGGGACCGTTCACCCTCGATTTTTTTTTTCTGGGAGGATCGTCCCCTTGATTTTTAAAGTGATCAGCTAGTGAAGCTAATAAAGAGGCAAAATGTATGTTGAATATAATGCTAAATGCTATTTTAAGCCCCCCCCCCAGTCGTGACATCAAATCGCCGCACTGGAAGCAAAGCATATAAAGTATAAATTCAAAATGCATATTTATATTGATTCTGTTTATGTATATTTTTGCAATGTTGTAATAAATAAATACAATACAATACAATACAATACAATATATTAGCGTTATGGATTGCATCTAACTTGTTTGTTTGGCCGCGCTTCAGTGTAATTATTTCACATTTGATTTTCCAAATTAAATCTCAACATCACATTATTTGATAATTGCCATAATGTTAACTAATTGTGCCTCCTGTATTAATTCCTGTATTCTGATATCATCATAATAAAATGATTTTGGCTTGAATTCTTGAATTTTTTGTGAAAAAAAATTAATCGTATCTTTAAAATGTTTTCTCATATTTCAGATTTGACGTCTCTGACAAGCTGATGAAGCCATATTAAGCTATTTGTTAATGCTAATCGGTCAAGACAGAAGTAAGAACATCGCGACAGACAAGCGCGACTGACTAGTTTTGACACCTTGACGGACTAGCTGTAAAGCTAGTCCTGCATCAAAGCTCGTCAGTCTGGGCATCACTACGACTAGCTTTTATGCTAGTCCATCAAACTAGTCGGTTCAAAACGGACTAGCTTTAAAGGTAGTCCGTCGTGACCGACTAGCATTAAAACTAGTCCGTCGTGACCGACTAACTTGACGGACTAGCTTTCAAGCTAGTCCGTAGAGACGGACGAGCTTTAAAGCTAGTCCGTAATAAGCGGATTGTGTGGAAGGAAAACTAGGTCCGTCGTGACTGACTAGCTTTAAAGCTAGTCAGTCTGGGCATCACTACGACTAGCTTTAAAGCTAGTCGGTCTACCCGTTTAGGTTTTCAGTGCTGTATCGTGTGGATTTTACCCTAGAAATTCCCTCAAGATATCTCATCCATTAAGGGGATACGATGGTGGAGAACGTCACATACAATCCCGTTTATTACCATGCAATTGAATGGGAGTCACCTATTTTTTTTTGGTAGTCTATAAGTCACATACGTACGCGCACGGAAATATTAAAGGGGAATCCTACCCAAGGAGAGAATCAACCTTATAGGCAACGGTGTCGATTTGTTTTGGCGATTGGGGGGGATGATCGTCGATATTTCCTCTTTTCCTCAATGTGACACATACGATGGTACATGATCGCAGTGTCCATTGTTGGGGGTAGGATAATGCTTGTATACACACATGCATATAAATATGAAAAAATGTTTTGTATAATGCGAGCGCGAAGCGCGAGCTGAAAATTTTCTCAATAATAGTGACATAAAATGGGGAATTTATAGCATAATGCGAGCGCGAAACGAGGAAGGGGCTTTAACTGATTTGTTAAAGGGGGACCATAATGATTTACTGACTACAGATAAGATACACATGCCTTCATGTGAGTATCTACTGGCATATTTTCAAATTCATTATGCGAGCGCGAAGCGCGAGCTGAAAATTTTCTCAATAATAGTGACATGAAATGGGACATATATTGTAGAATAATGCGAAACAGGGAATGGGCTTTATCTGGTACATTAAAGGGGCCATCATGATGTAATGTCTATAGATATATTAATGCACATTATTATGCATATGAGTACTAGTGTATCGTCGAATTCTTAGGGCTGTAATGCGAGCGCGAAGCGCGAGCCTAAAATTTTCTTAATAATACTGAACTGAAAATGGTATTTGTAGCGTTAATACAAGAATGTAAGCGCGAAATTGCTGGAGGGCTAGGATGCTTTAACTGGTGATTAGAAGCAAAACATCGTGGCATAATGCCAAGAAACGCAAATCTATATAAATATGAACGAATTCCAGTTAAGGTAATATTGTGCGAGCGCGAAGCGCGAGCCGAAAATTTTCCCAATAATGGTGACCTGATGACACAAGATACTTGTAGCATCATGGGAGCACGAAACGGGGAGGGAGTTGGTGTGTTAAACGTACCATTGTGACGTTAATACATGCATAAATGATGAACAAAGTCAAGTGCAGTGTGCATTATTTCATATTATGCGAGCGCGAAGCGCGAGCTGAAAATTTTCAGGCAATTTTTAACAGTTATCTGAAATTTGAGAGTAAAGTAGCGACTTGTTTGAAAATAGGGCATTTAGTCCCCAGAGAATAGTGGAAGTGTATCATTATAATCAATGGTCCGAAACTGAAAATGTTACCTTGTCGATGAAGAGCCGACATAATAAATATTCATTATTTATTTTATCAAAACCATCGTGGATTTTTGAGGGGGAATACTTATGCCTTCAGTTTTGCTTATCGAGGCACCTGTCCCCTATGCAACCTGGGATCGGTGCCCGTGATTATCATCGATTAGAATGTCCCCCCCCCACAGTTTTGAATAGTGAAACATCTTCCATTATCTACACGGTGTATTGTGTATTACATGATTACTAAAGTATATCAGGTACACACGGGGAAGATTAACGAAAGAGTGAGAAAATTTTGGATTTTTGAGCGTCAGAAATATGCATTTTAAACTGCAAAATAATATAATAATGTTATAAAAGTGTTTAATATGATAACGAATTTGTAATGGGTAGATTTATATGCATATAATATGATATTTTTTATTTTCTTGATATCAAAATATTGGGGGGGATGATTGTACACACCATCCCCCCCACCGAAATTATTGGGGGGGATGTATCCCCCCCATCCCCCCCACAATCGACACCCATGCTTATAGGAAAGAGGAAAATGAGAGGAGCAATCTAAAAAAAGTTTCATCAAAATCGATTATAAAATAAGAGAGTTATGGAAGTTTGAAAAGTCTAGTTGTTCCTTCTATGGGGATCCTCAAATTGGCATCATCGGCTTCAAAATGGCCGATCTTATGGACAACTCTCCATTCACTTTGTACACAAATTTTCAGATTTTCCCCATTTTCTTTCAAAATTTGTCTTCTTTACTTCTGAGCTCAAAATATGTTATGGGAAAATATATTCCACACAACATAATGTTGAGCTCAGAAGGAGGTAAGATATATTTCGAAAGAAAATGGGGAAAATCTGAAAATTTGTGTACAAAATGAATGGAGAGTTGTCCATGAGATCGGCCATTTTGAAGCCGATGATGCCAATTTGAGGATCCCCATAGAAAGAACAACTAGACTTTTCAAACTTCCATAACTCTCTTATTTTATAATCGATTTTGATGAAACTTTTTTTAGATTGCTCCTCTCATTTTCCTCTTTCCTATAAGGTTGATTCTCTCCTTGGGTTGGATTCCCCTTTAAACCCAGGGTGGCGTTACGAACGACTTTACGAACGACTGGAACATGTTCTTGTGCGCTATACTAATCACATATTTTATCATTTTAGTGCAAGAACTGATCACCAGTCGTTCATAAAGTAATCCGTAACTTCCAAGCGACTTGGTGAAACACGGCCCATAACTCTCTTTGCGTCACAAGTATAATGTACTCATCACACCTTATACAGTCATGTAGAAAAAGAGAGAGATTCATCGGAAGTTTCAGAGAGGAAATAGAGAAAAATCCATGATCAGCAATAAGGCTCATAATAAGCTTTAGAAGATTGGTAGATTTCTCTCCTCTCCTGCACTCTAAAAAATATTTTTACAGCAAATCTGCTGTCAGCAGAGTCGCCATGAAGAGATGTAATTTTTAAAAACAGTTTTGTTGTAAATTTATCCTGCAAATAATTACGTGAGAAATACAAAATATACACCAGGAGTAACACATTTGTTTTGTTTTAACCTATCATGGCTATAGAACTCTAATGGGTTTTTTCCCTTCTCTTTCATTATTTCTTAGAGGAGAAATTTACAACAAAACTGTTTTTTAAATTACATTTTTGTATAGCGACTCTGCTGACATCACTTTGCTGTATTTAAAAAAAATATTTTTATTTACAGTGTGTGGTTTAGTTGAAACTTCGGTAAAAATCTGTTGATACAATACTATTACTGCATGTCACTGTAACACGGTGATAGATGAAGTGACGCGCTGACAAAACAAGATACCCCTCTTCCACCGACGATTGGCAAGATGGGGAGATTGGGAGGATGGGAAAAAGAAGAGAAAGGATTATTAAAAAGAAGGTATAATAGGGATATTGAGAGTAAGTTCACAGTAAGCCCTACTGTGTAATAACGATGATACTCAACAACCATGAACGAAAGTTGGTACATTGTATATTATCATCAGGGTTTAATGGATCTGAAAAGTTTTGCTTTTCATCACCATCTCCAAAAATCATTCGGGTCCGAATGAAACCTTTGAGCAGGTGTACATCTAACACAGGAAAGGCACAGAGTTGGGGTAATGCATCCTCTTCTTGCAGATATGTTTTCATGTGCCCATTGTGTGCCTATGGGCAAGTTCAGGGATAAACCTTCGTCACCCATTTTCCATGACCTTTCTTACATACTTTGCATCATTAACTTAAGAATAGGATGGAGTTTTTCAAAGTCTTTGACTTTTAAACATATGGTCTCTCTCTTATCATCCTGATTTATGTGTTCAATTTGTGTTTTCCCTCCGATTATGGTATGGAGTATTATAATATTTCTTTCTTTTTTAAAGCTGATGTGAATCGGCCAATCGACATACTATGACAGACGTTTAAACATAATATCTCTTTTTTTACAATCCGGGAAAAGAATGAGATTCAAAATAGGAATGACATTTAAAAAATTTCGATACGATTATGTGGGAATCCCTCCTCATGGTATTTTAACGGGAAATGTTGGAGTCAAATATTCGGTATACCAATTTATCGTTGCCCCAATCGCGCCGACAAGTTGATGAGTCGGTCAGAAATTTATATTAGTGATATTAATCAACCACTATCAACGTTCCGAATTGGAACAAAAAATAAAACCACAATGAATGGTACAAGCTAGAAATGATCATAACCATATATCAACTTCTCTTTCATTGTCAAAATGAAAACCAAAATTATTATGAGTCTCTTTACCTGTAGATGAATAATTTCACGATCCATTTCCTTTATGCATGACCTATGCCGGTTCATCTAGAACGTGAAATCACAAAGAATAATAAAGTTGCTCATAAACATTTTCACTCTAAAAATGAAAATAAATTGAAATTGCTATGATGCAATTATAAAGAGAACACCAACTGTTCGAGTGTTCTTCGCAAACTTTGTCAACTAAATTCGTCTCTATATTAGACTAGACTACGCCACACCTGCCCGAATATGGTGACGAATTCGACTGTAGTATTTTTGACAGAATCTTAGGGCAATCAATTAGAATGCAATTAACCTACCCTTGAGGAATGCCTTTATCTAACGCTGTACACAAATGAATTAAGCATAAGAAAGAAGACAATATAATAGGTGTAAGGGAAAATGTGAGAGAAGGAAAGAAAAATAAAGTTGACATCTCAAATTCGGGGGTCCGTAGGCATAAGTGTGAATTTGCACTTCACAAGGTGTTAATCCCATTGTTCCTAATCAAAACACCCTTTGGTGATCCTCTTTCAAACCATTTCGTACCATATCCGGCGAGTTTTTCTTACCAGCAGAATACCACAAAGTGAATATAAACCCTTCTTTTAAATTCAGTATTCCTTTGACAATTCCTCTTTTATTTCGTCCACGCAAACCTCGTGAATTGTTGCAGTCAATTTAGAGCGGACAAAGCCAGGAATGGGCTGCATACAACATCGACCGAAGCTGCCTGGTGAACTTGACCATTTTCAGTTCAATTTCACGGTTATTGCTCTCTTGTTGTTCTGTTCTCGCTTTGGTTGGGGTTCCATCTCTTTCATAGAATTGCACAAGTTGGCCCACAGGCAGTGTAACCACAAAGAATGATATGGTAAACGTTTTAAGCAACGCAATAAGTTGCAAATGATAAATATTGAAACTATGAAGTCATTTATTGCAAAAAGAGAAAGAACATTTGACGTGATATTAAACGTTACTTGTTACTATTCTTATTTGTTGTACATAGATACGTAAACATTGTCTGGTTTTCACCAGGGGTCCGGTGGAAGGAGTGGGTAGCTTCTTGCTCTGACAAATATGGGGAAAAGTCCTACCCCAAACTTTCTGTGGCTGTATTTGTTATTGCACCCAAGGCTTTGAATAGCATTCGCGCAATAGCAACAGCAGTAGGTGACCGCTCAGGATTTTGTTTTAGGTTTCCCACCTTTTGATGTGTAGTAATTGCAGCGGCTGGTACACCTGATACCCCAAAGCTGGTCCAGCTTGGCTTTGGAGCGTTGCAGGGCGTGTGGCTGGCTTCCCGAAGACTGCGGGTGAGGACCCTCGGGGAACGCTCCGTACTGTTTACAATATAAATATCAGTTGAGACCCCTCTCTCTTGAAAGCTGATGAAAACTTCTCGACGGATTAATTAGCTCAGTTGAGTAAATCGCAACAATGGAAGAAAGAGAGAGACCTCACGGCGCTTTCTCAAGCTTTCACTCAGTTTATTATCGAATGTTGGTTTAATGGGACTGGGGTTAAGAGCCTCTACTTACAATTTGTAAAACGTGGAGAAGAGTTGAGGTGACAACATGAATGTAGACCAATTTCAGCATTAGAGAATTGGTCGGAAATTGGTTATAAAACATACATATGTACTGGTAGAAAAGTAAGTTGAACCCATGTTACCCCATTGCACTATAGCTGATTTTTTTCTACTATGAAGCAAAGTTTCGCTTATCGACCTCGGAAAGGAATGAATCCCTCACTAATAATGTTTTCATACTTACAAAACAGAAACAAAGTATGAAGAAACTGTGTTCCAGTGACTCATCACCTTTTAAGAATTCATAACATATTGTCGCACTTCAAAATATATATATACGTCACTGTCCTGAATGGTTGGCATTTGAAAGAAGCAAACTATAACCATGATATTGGTAGACATTATTTTATAATTTTTTTTAGATAACTTTACCAGGTGAAATTACTAATGCTTAAGCCCACATTTTTTGTAAACTTTAATGTCTTACAACTTGTCTCTTTGTCTTTCTTTTTGCACATACAGGCGGTTTATGATAATGCTGGTACAGAATGCAAATGCCACGGTGTATCAGGATCCTGCAGTTTGAAGACGTGTTGGTTACAGCAAAGCCCTTTCAGCAAAGTGGGTACGATCCTCAAGGATAAGTACGACGGAGCGACCCGGGTCCGTGTCAACAAGAAGGGTCGACTGGTAAACTTCGATGCCCGCTTCAACAAACCTACCCGTGATGATCTGGTCTACCTGCAGAATTCCCCAAACTACTGTGATCGAGACGTGGAGGTGGGCTCGTTGGGTACTGCGGGTCGCGAGTGTAACACGACATCGATGGGAACCGATGGGTGCACGTTGATGTGCTGCGGAAGAGGGTATAATTCATACACCAAGGAGATCATTGAACGATGCAAATGCAAATTTAAGTGGTGCTGCTACGTCAAATGTCGGAAATGCAGAACAACGGTTGCTGTACACGTCTGTAAATAGAACAGATATTTCGCAACGAATGAAAATGAAAAATCAACAAACTCTGATGTACGTATTTATATTGTGAGAAGATATTGAGAACTGTCAGTTGCAGATTACAAGTACCTTGTAGTTTCTGCCAAATTCGGTCGAAAACCAGAGTCGATGTCTAGGAATAGGATTCGCAGCGACCAATGATGAGCCATCTTCATATGGTTCAGACATCATAACTTTTCCCGAGTAAGTTTATATCTACGGTAGATAGTTCTCCATGTGTTCAGGTAGTGAAGGACTGATCTAGAGCTACAATGAATGGATACCGACAGATTTCTTAAGTTCAGAGATCCTAACTCTTTCCGAGTATCTGCAAAGATAACTCTGATAAGTCTATATCTACGGTAGACGTATACGCCACCTGATGCCTTCAGGAAGATTGTTCTATAGAGCCACATCGAGCGCAAACTGGCATGTTCTATAGCTCAGAGATCACAACTATTCCCGAGTATCTTCAAAGGTAACCCTGATAAGTCTATATCTACGGTAGACGTATGCAGAAGCTGATGCTATCGGGAAGTGAAAGACTGGTCTAGAGCAACAATTAGTGCAGACCTACAGGTTCCTTTAGTCATGTTAGTACAGAGATCACAACTTTTCCCAAATATCTTGAAAGATACACCTAACATGTCTACGTCTACATTAGACGTATACAGAAGGTGATGCTTCCAGGAGGTGAAAGTCTGTTCTATAGAGCCACATGGAGTGCAAATATCTTGAAAGATGCACCTAACATGTTTATATCTACAGTACACGTATACATCACCCGAGATGACTTTTGCCGTGTGTTAACGGTATACAGCAGGGTTATCGTGTACGTGCGTGTGGGAATTGAAAGACCAGACTGGAAACCCAGTGAGTGGTAACTGCAAGGTGTAACACTTCGTGTATAGCCTAGTAGTAGATTGTTATGAACTTTACTTCTTTTATGGTTTTGGCTTGGTACAAATACAGTTAGTTGGTCTCAGCCGACTAAAAATTTATAAGAAGGTTAAGCTGCAAAATGTCAAAGATGTTCTTAATCAAAGTAAGAAACGTTGGACTGTCAAGCTGACCGTAGATGCTTCATAATGCCTTATGATATTCGAAAGTAATATTACTGTCACTTTGAGTAAAAGTATGTTCATTATTGACCAATACAAACATCACATATTGTCGATCGTACCAGGGTATAATTGTGAAGCGAGACGGTGTCACGATGAGAGGACTAGTCTACTAGGCAATAAGTATAAGGCGAAAAATTTTTTCTTCAAAAAGGAGAGATATAATTATTACTTAGTACACTTTAAGGACTTAACCTAAAGATTGTTATACTGAATCATTATTTGTAAGCCTCAGTAGAATTCTTAAAAAATAATAAAGGTTTGCTAATCATGCCAGTAGGTCGCGGTTTGAGTCGCATGATTTATCATCAACGCACAAAATGAACTTCACGCAAATGAAGAGTAATCGTTGGTAATGCCAATAGATATCATTATATACTTTGACAAAATATTACCCATTACGGCTCAAAACCACTAATAAGTCGCAAAAGCAAAAGCAAAAGCAACAAAATAAGTGGTAGGACTGCTTGCTCTTCCTCTAATCTGATATTTAACGTGGTTATAATTTAGTAAATTACTAGTGAAATCTCTTTTTTTCAAGAAACACATAAAACCTCCCGAAAATGGATTTTTGCGAGTTATTGGTGGTTTTTAGCTGCATGGTCGGCCACAAATTGGCTTTGTGCATATGGGCCCACTGTTTGAAGAAAAAAAAAACGGATATAAATTTTAGATTCATCTAAATAATGACTTGCATAATATGGTTATTAAAAGGACTTTAAAAGTGTGATAATAAATATGACAAAGCGTGGTATTATTTTTGAGGAAATTTAAGAAATATAACAAAATAGCGTGATATGTTTCGCGTTCCATTTGTCTCGCTTGAGTCACAGGCTAAAAAGAACAATGATATAGTGACATAATGTCCACTGTTAACATAAATGTATTAAAATGTGTAACAACTTATTTGTTGCTAATAATTGAAGTCGATACATATGGTCCGCATCAAACTCGATTAACTTGGGATATTGTGGTAAGACGTGAATTTTAATCTAAAATATGGTTTTTAAAAATGGTAAAAGACGTCTAATAAGTATTGACTATGCATGCCATACGTTTTGAAATCATATCATGGTCTAGAAATATGATGATCTTGCAAAGTGCTATACCATTCTATTTGTAAATTATAATTATTATGATTAACGAAGAGGTAAATTCATGTCTAAAAGAACAACCCTTGAATCACAGTACTATAATAATCAACGTTTCAAGCTCTTTTTTCGTAATAATTGGCTAATTATGTTAAGGTCTTGATAAAGGAATGGATGAATTTTTTCTGATTGAAATCAATATACATTTCCCTACGAATAAATAAAAAAGGTCAAATTTGGTTTATCAGAATGATTATATGGAGTGATGACGCACTAACAATGCAAAACACATATGATTGATTACGAAAACTACAACATTTGAAAAGAGTTCTGCCTCTGAATAGATGTACATGTATAACTTATTATTTGGGTACTAAGTAAAAGGTTAAATTATAACTCCAGAAACTATACATTTCACGGAATATAAAATGTGTAATGACAATTTTTTTATATTTTTTTTATTATTGATTTTGATTTGGTTACTGGACAGTTGTGGAGAAAATATTTAAAAGAAATTCCTTGAGAAGTTGTCGTTTTCATAATGATACTTCATGAATTATATTGAGGTAACAGGTTGCAATCATATACCGATACAAAACGTTTGTATCAAAACATAACCAGAAAGTCTGCCCAGTTGTATTTTGTTACTTATTGTCCAGTAGAAACTTTTTAAATTTTTTTTTATTTGTTTTTTAATTGTCATAAAGGTATTTTGTTTCTATTTCGCTAAATTGTACGTTATTGTATATTATTTCTCAATTGTTTGTGTATACCGAAATGAAGGAATTCTTGTAAATAACTGAAAATATGTATTTTCTAGCTAAATGAAATATTCATGTATTACTTGTCAGAGTGAAAGGAAATTCTTGTATTGAATAGATGTTTTTTCTCTTCCTCTCGACAATTTTAATTTATAAATGTACCATGCATATACTATTTTGAGAAAAGCGAATCAATTTAGTAATTTAGATGTCAGACCTTCATTGTGACTATTAATTTATTTTCAAAAACGTAAATTTTGGAGATATTTCGGAGAATATATGTCGCTGTGTTACATAATTCTAAAGGAGCCCCGTATCCAGTGCTGTGGTTATTTAAAACGCCAGACGTTGTAAGATTATTTATGGGATGATCTAAAGACCACAAGACGAATAGGCCTAAACGGTATATAGAGACTCATTGTCGGCCCATCTGGAATATGTTCCGTCCTCTTTGCGTATTCCATATTTGGTACACAAAATCATAGGGAAATTGATTGCTTTCTAAGGGTTCGTAATACCCCTTATTCCTTTAAAATATAATCCTTATTAATGCCTTCTCTCTCTTCTTTTCTTCTTCTTCTTCTTCTTCTTCATCTTCGTCATGTATTCTACAGTAATTTATCGGGTTTTTTTAATACTTGAAATAACTCAATTAAAAATGAAGGAATAAATAAAGAAAGCTTTGAGGTTGTACCTGCTAATAAAATGTGAACTGTGTTTATTACACAATAATTTTGACAATAATTGATACGGTTGTACTTAGTAATATTGATCGGTGAAAGATGTACCACCGATATGACGTTATATATTTTCGAGAGATCGCATTAAAACTGAGCGTGAAACTAATTAAGATTGTGTTGAATTGGCTTAGATTATTATTCTTTAGGTATGTGTATAATTGTGTGCGTATGTGTGTGTGTGCGTGTGTGTGTGTGTGTGTGTGTGAGGGAGAGAGAGAGAGAGAGAGAGAGATAGAGATAACATTCCCTTTATGGTCAAGTTAATTTAGTGAATAACAATTCTTTTGAAAAGACTTTCAGATCTGTGTGTGTGTGTGTGTGTGTGTGTGTTTTGTTTTGTTTTGTTTTGTTGTTTTTTTTTACTTTATTTTTAAATTTAATAAGTTTAATATTGTGTAACCTCTATAAACGAAACTTATTAAATAGAAAAAAAAACAACAGAAGGGAACAATAAGGCAATGCCACATAAAAAAAATGCTTTGACATAAAATAAAAAAACTCCAATATTTTTAAAAATAGAAGAGGATGCGTCTTCAAGAGACAGAGAAAGAAGAGTGAGAGAAGGATTAATGGGAAATAGTACATTTTTTGTTTTTGTGTTTTGTTGATTTGTTTTAAAGTACTGAATAAATAATACTTTTTGTTCTATTTTTTTCCCCTTTCTTTTTATAGTTTTACAACACAACACAAAACATTATTAACGAGCACTAAATTATTATTATTAGACAAACACTGGACATTCTTATTTATTTATTCCCTTTTTATTGTATTTTTCCCTTATCAATGAATTGTATCTATTATGGATTTTTATACGGTATATTAGTCAGGTATGCTTTGTGATTTTTTTTAACGATTTGGAAAATAAAGCAATTTTGAATTGAACTGAATTGAATAGGTTTTTTTTTTTTTTTTTTTTTTGTGGTAAACGATCGCGTAGTTAGCAACGTAGAGAGTGCTATTCAATTTCTGTTCGCTTGCCGTACACTTTTACACACAACCTTGTTTATTACTTTTCAAAAGCAGCAGGCGGGACCCTGAACTTTCGTAAGTGATTTCTGGGCTTGAACAATTCGGTGACTCCACTGCCGTTGCACAGTAAAACAGAATTGTAGGTGAAAATGTAAGGCAAGCGAACAAAAAATGAACAGCGTCGTCTACGTTGCCAACTACGCGATCGTATACATTTAAACGATAGAATAAAATGAAGAAGAGGAAGATGGAGGAGGGGGCCTGTGAGCAGACCTCCATTCTAGTGTTTGTTTCTGTTTTTTGTTACGTGCCGTGATCGATTTGATTAGGCAGTGGGCGGGAAGGAGGATGACTACGCTAATGATGGCAGCCATCATCCAGCTGACGATCCACCGCTTGAGCCGATCGTCGACTGGCGATCCAACGAGATGAAAATTCAGGATGAATATTCCCGCCAAGGTTGCCATCACCACTACGGTCACGGCAGCTACCGTGCTGTAGTTTAAATTGATAGAACGGACGGCCTTTGAAGGGCAATTGATTTTGGTGTCGGTGTTGTTGTTGTTGTTTTTGCTAATACCGAGGTCGGGGGAGTCCAAGTTCAGTAAATCAAGGATGTCATCCCCGTCATCGTTGAAATTCAGTGAAGATGAGGATGACCCTGACGATAAGCTGACATCATCCCCTAAACCAATGGCACCAAATGTCGTAACCGGGAGTCTGTAATAAGATAAGAAACTTTCATTTTCATTTATCTTTACGGTTAAAAAGTATTGTTTAATCTTGCCGATAATTCACTGTATCATAATGTATAGCTTGACAAAATTCAATGATTGCATGAACAAGTGTTTCATAAAGAAAGATTGTCAGAATTTATCACATCACAAACTTTAAGGTTTTAGGTCCTTGAATTTACATTAGAACTTGGAATATATTTTTTTTTATTGGGTTAAATGAGTGTTTTTCTATTGTTCAAGTGATCCTTTATCTTTGAAGATAAAATTGTGAGACAATTATTTGTATAAAGAAAAATCGTTATTGGAATTAGTTTGAGATTATTTTTCTTCTGAGGAAGCTTAAAGTTAAAAATGTGATTAAAACGAACCTGGATACGGTATAAGGTGACATTGTGATGTCACGACGCCCAGGGTGAGATGGGGTCACAGGTCGAATTGGAGGGTCCGAGATCACAGCAGTGGATGTTCCGGGTTGATCGATGATTGGCGAGGATGAAGACGGTTTGTTGCAGCATTGCTTGTCATCATCATCATTATTGACATCAGATCCCTCTGAACTCGAAGACAAACTAAGAATAACAAACACAACAAATACCAATTAGGCCCTATCGTTACCATTTGCATTATATAGGCCTACTTAGTTTCTTATTTGATACTATAGTTTTGATTATTTGATAGTATTTTATTGAGCCATTCGCAGCTATTATGATTCATGATTAATTTCATTTCTTTCATTTATGCATGTTCATGACAAAAATACAAAAAGTGAATAGCATAAACATTAAAAACTATTAATAAAAAAATATATATTGGCCTACAATAAGATAATATTATGGATGATACAAATCACGCATACAGGAATAAAAAATATATAGGCCTATACAATAATTTCTTGAATTAAAGAAATTATGAAACGTAAGAGACCACCATCTTGAGCTATAAGGCTTGAAGTGAATTGCAGCCCTGGGTTCATGAAAAGTGAAAGGTAAATGATCAATTTTATTCATATTTTTCAAATCCTTATCAATTGTCCCTTTCTTTTTTAATACTTAAAAACTTCTTCTATAGGTCAAAAATATTCCAAAATCAATATGAACCTGAGGCGAATCGTTGGTTTGGCTCGCATCAGCGGATTTCCTTGTTCCGATTGAGTAATCAAATCCAGAGATAAACTCGAAAGTCTTCGGGCATGTCCGGTTCGGATCGGAGAACCGATGATAGTCGATTCCTCGTCCACATCATCGTCATAGGTATCAGGTTGATAGTCCGAGGCCAGCTGATGTCCAGTCACAGAGGTTTTCGATGACTGGTTTGATGACGGTGGGTTAGTGACAGTCCGGACTTCAAGGACTTGGTGTGGTGGATGGTTTAGCTCTTCGATCCTCGATGTCTCAGGGGAATTTGACAACCTTAAAGATGGACATGATAAGAACAAGGTGACAGGGAAAATACGTATGTCATTCAGATACCGATATTATTAACATTCAAACTTGGACAAGATATTGTCATGGACAAGCAACAAATGATTGAAGAAACAAAGAAAAAAAAAAAGAAAAGGCCTTACGTTATTTTGTGACAACCAAACGATTGCAAGAAAACAGAAAACGGACCGAAAGGCAACAAATGATTGAAGAAAACGGAAAGAAAAGGATTTGAATTAATTTGTGAAGACCAAATAAACTTACGAATTGATCGAAGAGTGTGTTCCACTCCACGAGCAGGTATCCTGGAAGATGGAGATACTGCTCACAGACCGTGGTCGTTCCTTGGGTCGTTCATCAGGAATCATGACCACGACAGGTCGACATCGCAAGAGAATCTTACCATGTCGTCGCTTCGCTGTCGTAATCACGATTGATAAGCCAATAAATCCCAGGTAGCCCCCAAGAGCCGAAATCATTCCGACAATGATGTCCGCAAAATTGAAATCGACAAGGGTGCCATCGATGTCCATCTCGAATTGGAAGATCATTGGAATATTTTCATAAAAGGCCGAGCCGCTCAAGAGGTATGCCAGTAAGCCGATGTGAATTGACATCATCCAAATCAGTAAGATGGAAGTCTTACTGAGATGGAGTGATGAGCGGGTTCTTGAGAATATAAAAAAGAAGAAATGTTTTCTTATTCAAATAACATCTCTGTAATACTAATAGAATTACATCTGACAGCAGCTAGGGTATAGGTTTGGTAAATATCTGTCATAGTTTGAAATTATGATCAGATAAAATGACAATTCATATGGTAAATCACAAATCGAATTTAAAAAGGATATCTAGAAATCGTATGATACTATCTTTCAAATATTTTTAAAATCTTATCATCTTCGTATATATCTTTCTGACAATAAGTCTGTTCCAAAGGCCTATATTTAAAGGAATATCATTGCCCACATGATATAGGGCGCTGAATCTTGATTAAATGTCACAATTTAAATCCTTGAAAAATTCAACTTTCGCTCTTTTATTCCTCTCAATTGCCACAAATTTTTCTTAAACAGCTACAAATTACTTTTTTTCTTCTTCAAAACAGAGATTTTAATATAATATTAAACTTACGTGTTCGTGGTCATTGCAGTCCGTGGTCGTTGATCAGGTCCAATCACAGAACGACGAGAGTCTCGAGGTCGTCTGTTGCGTGAAAGACAACAGCTTCCCTTTCGACCACGCCGTCCAGCGAGTCCGGGTAGGCAGTCCATTGGTTGCTGGAGATCAAAAGAGAGGGCCTGTGTGTCAACACTTTCATTACAAAATCAGGCTGGTTTAGAGGATAAGTCACGTGACTCAGTGGATCACAAGGCATATGGATCGAATCCCAACCATACAACAAACTGGTCTCACTCTTTAGGTGCCTATATCACATCTCAGGGGATAGGGAGACCGTAAACATGGTAAATGCATTTCCTTCTATTGTTCCTCGGCTATAAACCTCCCTTCCTTCATCTCTCCGGTAAATCAAAAGTCTTGAACGCTTCAAATTATGCCTCAAACCTCATCTATTTCAGCAGATATGCTGAACCTTTCAATGTTTTTTTTTACCGATATAATACCGCTTTACAAATATGAATCATCACCAACACCACAATTTATTCGACAAGGCATTCAACCTATATAAGTAAATAAAAAATTTCTACTACACAAATTACGAAATGAACAATTTTAAATGTTGATTAGAGATAGGCCAAGAAACGTAAAAAGGTTTAAACTTTTATTACAATAATAATATTTAAACTGTAGGCATATATCGTGTTTTCTTCTTCTCCTTTTTCTTTTATGAAAGTAAAAACACTTTTTGCGCCCCTCAAAAAGGGGTTTATATGAACTTCATAAATCATACGAAAGTAAATATATTTCCTTTGAATTTCAATTACTCGCTTATCATGCTTATGTATAATATCAGACCAGCATTATCATTATTATTAGATATTGGTCCATCTCAGATTGTTCCTTTGTTTGCAATTATATAGTAATGTCCATACATTATGATTATATTCATTTCGGTATAAGATAATTTTGCTGTATTTTAAATCTTATACTATTACTAACCTTAACCTGGTAGAGAATATATTTCAGCAGGCCAAGCAGAAGAAGTAACCCAATGATGGGAGCATCACCTAGTAACGCGGCTAGTTGCCACGTTACATAGGGAGCATCAACCATCTTGGGTGTTGCTATGGTGGTTATCATCACTGAAATGAAAGACCGAAGAAACGTTAAGAAATTATAATAATTACTAACATGTTCTAAAGATAAAGAAATTGTTTTTGTTATAATGTTGGCTAACCATGGCACCTGCAATATAATACTTTTGTAATGATCTAGTAATTCAAATTTCATATCCGTCTACAAGAATATCTAGGATTAATGAAAAAGGGCAGAAAAAACAACAACAACAACCAACCAACCAACCAACCCCAAAACAAACAAACAGACAAACCAAAAACACGGAACTCTATCAAATCAAATTCTATCTTAATATGAGATAAGGTTTTCTTTTCTAATGTACTGACATCTTTTACAATTTGACACGATTCTCTTTAATATTGAAGGTTAGATCACTTATATGGTATACATTATTAAACCACATTGTGTTTTTGATTTCAGTAACATTCCATGGCCAACATTATATGAGATACTGCGACTAAAATTCTTAAATCATTCTGACAATTCTGAGATTATGAAGTCGAAGAACTTTCTTTTCTCAAACATGTCAATACCAAAGAATCCCGAATTGTTTCTTAATATATTTCATTCATTACTAAGGAAAATTTGGTGAATATCGGATTACCATGTTCATCATGGTGTTGAAGAAATAAATAAAATGACAACAAAAAAAAAATAATAATTTACCGTCAAATATAGGCTTATCTCGCATTAAATCGCTCAAATTCATCCAAAGGATACATTCGCATTGAATATACTCAATGATGATCATGAGTCATCTTGTTCGTATATACATAAACAAATTTATACATAAAAATTTAATTCATTATGAGTAAAACATTATAAAATATGGATTTCCTTACCTCTGCCGTAAAACAGAGTGAAATAACCAATACTCAGTAAATAATTTCTCAGTCAGTGAACGCAAGTGCTATTCGAAAGCTAGAAAAATCAAGAGTGAGTTAAAAGTTAGTTGTTGCTATAAAACAAAGAGCTTGTAACGTAATTAAGCACGCACTGAGCTGAGACAGGGCGGTCAAATTCGCGTTTCTGATTGGTCTAAAGTTCGCGAGAGGCCGGTCCCTTTATTCATTACGTCATACTGCAGAGTCATTGCAGTGCGCAATCCTTAATGAACATTCATAATCAAGAGATTCACAGTTTTATACTCGAGGTCGAGGAGCTAGGTGTGCGCATGCAAAACACTTTGAATTTCTGAATATGTAATCAATCAGTCGATGTATAATCGTTCTTTTTCCATCTTATCTGAACAAACAGAATCCAACCATTCTATCAACCTGCCTATGATAGGTCCCATGTCACTTGGGGAGTTTTAGAGCGTTGCGTCAAGTTGGCTTTTTGGAATCGGGTTAAACACGGGTTGCGAGAGTTATGCAATGTTTACAAAGGATTCTCAGAGTTTATCTTCAACACTCGGAAACGGTTCGAAACCTTTCCCAACTCTCTGCAACTTAAGGCATCCTAACGTAATGTTAACCAAAAATGATAATTTTGTGCAACCTTTCAGTACTCCCCAAGTGACATGGGGTGTTATGATAAAGATACTCATGAAAGAAATTAGCATTTTCGTCAGGTACTAGAGTCTCGTATGATGGGATGTGTATACTAGAAGCACGCGGTATATCGAAAGCGATATCCCCCCCCCTCTTTAACCGGCTCTCTCTCTCTCTCTTCTCTCTCTCTCTCTCTCTCTCTCTCTCTCTCTCTCTCTCTCTTGCTCTGCTCGATCTAAAGAAGGCGGCGGAGCGAATATGAAAGTTCGGGGTCGCGGTGGTAAAGGGGCACTTTTTTTTAAAGTGGCACTTGAGATCAGTGGCACATAAAGTTTGAGTTGTTGTGCATATTATACAGACCCTATTATCGAATCGAAGATACATTTGACAGGTTTTACTTAAATGATGTCGGGTATATAGGAGCGCCAGAAAAATTAGCATCAATATTTGCTTTAAAATTTGTATGGGCTTCAGGCCCAAGTCCCCAAGCACAAGCGATGCTCCTGATTGTCGACAACACCCTTTGAAAGGTTTGTCTTCAGAAGGAGGTATTGGGTCCAACTATTTTATTGCTGGTTTAGTGCAAGGTCGCATAGATAGGATTACATAAGACACATAGAATAGAAGAAGGGACACTCTTTAGTGTGGAGTATAAACTGAAGAAAAGTGTGAAATAAATGTGTAATTGCCCTCACAATGTGAAATACCGACTTGAAATACATGTACATTTGCTTGTATCATAGATGTTAAAGGCTTTTCAAAATACTCATTAAAAGGGGCGTTATAGAGAATGAAGTTTAGGGTCTGTGTCCAAGCCCCTCCCCCGCCCCCCCCCCCCTCGGTTCCGCCGCCTCTGCCTCAAAACATGTTCAAACCACCTTGATATGGTCAAAAACTCACGACTCCTCTTTCTTATCACGCAACGTTGCGCCATTCCCAGCATACATTGCGCATTTGTTGACATCGCATGCGCGTATGTAAACATAGAAAAGTGGGTCAGGGTGATGGCGCGGCGAAGAGGATGCTATTCGCGCGCGAAGCATGCCAAGGGAGTTCCCCAAATCTATGAATGACGTCAAAATCCCCCAGTAATAATCCAGACTTTTTTAATTTTTTTTTTTTTTTTTTAATGTATCGAATTTTTAATCGCGAATTCCATTTTGTCAATAAATATCCAAACTAGGTTTAAGACTTTAAAGTAAATCAGGTCAGCATCCACTGTCTGTAAAAAGAAAAAGAAATATTGTTGTCATTTACCAACAAAATGCGTGTATTTGATAAAGAGTTTGGACGTGCCGAGAAAACTTGAACTAGTTTACAATGATTTTTGTCATACGCCCTCTCAAGCGATAAACGGAATTCATTTGTGAGTCGTATTTGTATTTGTATTTGTATTGTGCTAGTGTTGTGAGGAGCCCGCTATTTGGCAGAAAACTTTATTTGATCTCCAAAAATAATGCCGAAAATAAAAGCCAAGAATATCTAAAATTTAAAAAGGGAAACTCATTTTCATCATCCATAGAGAATTTAAAAAAAAGAAAAGAAAAAAAAAAAAAAAAAAAAAAAAAAAAAAAAAAAAAAAAAAAAAAAAAAAAAAAAGAAGCAAGGGATGATTATCAATAACCAGGTTACTTTGTCTGTACCATTAGTGTTTAAATAATCTTTTATTCAGTGATGCCCTTTTTAAGATTACTCATGTTAGCATATCATTTCTTTCTGATATTGTTATATTCTTGAAATGATTTATACGTTCGTGTGTTATTGAAAAACAAAACATATTCATTATTGATATCTTTCATAATGGCATATTAACATATAGAGAAATAGAGGATCGAATGTAAATGCGAGGTTATAGAAGAATATGCAGAAGGATTTTTAGTAATTCGATTTCGAAGTGTCGTTGTTATGGTATTGAAACATATAGTAATTATTACTATCATATGTGGAGTAAACATACCTTCGTTCCCATTCATTACATTATCTTCTCTTTTTATTATGAAGCAGCGGCGTAGATTGCGGGGATATATTGGGGCATATTTTGTTTTTTATTATTATTATTTTTAATACTTGGCCGGGGGCACAGTCCATCTACACCCTCGTTTGTAAGCACTTTTGCATTTAAATTTATTTATTTTTTTTTTTTAGGGGGGGGGTCGGGGTGGGAGAGGGGGCACATACCCCCTTTGCCTCCCCCCCCCCCCTCCCTGGGTCCGCCACCGATAGGCTCCTACTCTTAAAATCGGAAAAAAATTTCGGCAGCGCACCCCTCAATCCACCCCTATTTGCAAATTATGGATCATCATCCACTGCTAAAGATGAGCGAAATTCAGAGGTTTATAAAAAAAGTACTGCAACGTGAAAATTTATAATAAAACTTGAAAATTTGTCACCACGGTCAAATCCCAGTCAAATGTGTTAGCACGCCTTCATTTATTTATGTCGTACTCTCGCGACCCACTTCACCAGTATTGCATCATCATAAACGACTTTGTAAACACAAATGTGGACGTGGCGTGGACGTGCAGAGTTCTGGGCTTGTTGAAGGTGAATATAATCATTTTTTCTATTTCAATTCAGCAATTATTTCTTGAATATTTGGTGATACATCAAGCTAACATTATATTCAATAAAGAACTAATTTTATAGAACTTCTTTATTTCAATTATCACGTTGATACACAGGACGTTGCACCGCAAAATGATGCTGCATATGTGCGGTCATCTCAGTCGCTGCCAGGCCGGTAGACTCGGGGTAAAGGCGACCAGCTCCCGCCTCGGTCATTCATGGGCTTTCAACAGGTTGTTTGCGTCTCCAATTCCAAGAGAGGGAATTCGTGCTTTATCCACCAAATTTACGAGCACCCACCAGCGAAACAGATTAAAGGTGTGTATAATTTAAGAAGAGATACAAAACAAATTTATTTTAATGTAAAAAAAAAGAGAAAACCTTTGATCTTTTATTTTTGTTGGTGTTGATATGAGATGGTCTTCTCATGACATGAGCTCATTTATTTTTAAGTGCATTTCCCAATAGCTCATCCATTGTACAAAGTTTACATAAAGATAGTGTCGACGACCAAGTAATCATCTTATACAAAATATAAAAATTTGGATGGTGGTTGCATGTGATGTATTCTAAAAGAATGTATTGTTTGTTTGTTTTTTACAGAAAAAGGCTGTTTTATTTTTTATCAATTATTAGGCCTATTAATTACGTTAATTTATGCATTACATTTTCCTATAATTCACTAAATAAAGCTACTAGAATTATGTTTTTGGTTAGATATTATTTTTAGCATTCCTAACAATTGTTCTTTGAAGAAATGTATATCATAATTCATTTATTTTGTATTCCATTGTTTCTTATCAGACCTTTTGTTTTCTTTGTTTTTTTTTGTTTTTTTTTGTTGTTGTTGTTTGTTTGTTTGTTTGTTTGTTTTTTTTTTTTTTTGGGGTGGGTAAAATTGACTGCTGAATCTTTTTGAAGCATAATTATGCTAAAATAAATTAATTTTGGCAACTATGCATTTCCATTGACTTTTTACCCCAAATCAAAATCATTTTGGGGGGCATTATTTCCTGGTAATCCACATACCCATTGTGACTTTTTGTTTCACTGAAAGTTTTAACAACATACCACATGATCTGATTCTGTTTATTCAGGTGCATCCCCTAAACCTCTGTGTGGATCCACCACTGGGCGAAAGTATAGGGATAAGTGTATGGGTATAAACATCATGTAACATATTTCATAGTGCATAACTTTTATGGTTACAGGAAAGCAGCACTATAATCTTGAATGGTAGTCCTGGGGCAGGCAAGACCACCGTCGGGCAGATAGTTGCTAGGGAGCTTGGCAAAGATGTTCTTGATGTTGATAATGACATTTTAGAATCCGTATGGGGGAAGCCAGTCAGTGAAAAGGTGAGTGAACCTCTACACATCGAAATACCTACAAGTTCGTTCTTACAGAGCTAGAGAACAATGCATTTTGATTGTTGGGCGCTCTGATTAGCTATCGCGTGGAGCTCCGCCTCCTGGTTGCGATGACTGAAGTGCGTTGACCGTAACTGAGCAACGCGATTCAGCTGTTCCTGATAAAGACCGCTTTTGTCTTGTGCGCTGTCAATCATAACCAAAGTGGACCCATTTCGCAAGAAAAACTGCAAGATTCGACTTCACAATACGTGTACAGGAAAGTCACTCTTTCATACTTTTTAGAATAAAGAAGAGAAATATAAAAAGGAACTTCAAAGAATCCACTGTCGGACTTCGACCAACATTTGAAAACGTATAAAGTAATGAGGACTTACCAAAAAAATAAATGACGAATCTAAATTTTATTGTGACTATTGTTCATTTGAACAATGGTAGTGTATTTCATATATATGCTAACGTGATCATTCAAGCATCGTGCATAAATTATGGCGTAAACATTTCTACGTGCTCTATTGCCTTCGGATACCTTGAAACCACACTTTTGTCTCTCATTAGTTCATTGCTCGGCTTTTATCTTCTAAAACAAAAGCAATGACTAGCAGGATGGTGTCGGCTAAAACTTGAATTACTTATTTAAGTTTGGGGAAAATTTACCCCACTCTTTCACCCCTTTACTTTAAAGAGTAATTTATGGTGGCCCCTAACTATCCTTTTGATGTTAGACTCGTTTGTGGTACCTCAGGCTGCAAACTTTGCATCCCAGGTTGAAAACTTAATTTTTGTATTGCGATTTTGGGACACAAAGTTTGTGGGTTGGGACAAACAAATATTGTGGAATGGGATGCAATGTTTGTGGGATGAGATGCAAATTTTGCTGCCTGGGATTCAAAGTTTGTAGTCTGGGTCTTGGAATGCAAAGTTTGCGACTTGGCCTCAAATGTGCCTGACATCAGATGTGTACTGCAGTGCTTCTAATTTCTATAGTTGCCCCTTTTAAAATCTTGGTATGATGGCTGAATAGATGAATAGCTTTGACAGCAAAGTACCTTCGTCATTGCATTTGCAATTTTTTCTTAGTTCTGTTTATTTCTTTGATAATCATTTTTGTCCCCGCCGAACGAGTTCGAGCAGGGGACTATGAAACGGGCTCCGTACGTATGTGTGTGTGTGTGTGTGTCCGTCCGTCCGTACCGTCGCGTGCGTCCGTATGTGACCAAAATCTTCAATTTGCTACTCCTTCGCCATTTTTCATCCGATTTCGATTCCGTTTGCTTTATATGATAGCACTAGGTGATGGCTACCAAACTTCTCTCACAGAATTTTGACCTTTAACCTTTGACCCTGATTTTTGACCTATATTGTTAATTGGCTACAAATGCTACTTCCTTCGCCATTTTTCATCCGATTTCGATTCTGTTTGCTTTATATGATAGCACTAGGTGAGGGCTACAAAACTCCTCATGGAATTTTGACTTTTGACCCCTTTGACCTTTGACCTTCATTTTTGACCTATATTGTTAATTGGCTACAAAATGCTACTCCTTCGCCATTTTTCATCCGTTTTTTCGATTCTGTTTGCTTTATATGATAGCACTAGGTGAGGGCTACAAAACTTCCTCACGGAATTTTGACTTTGACCCCTTTGACCTTTGACCTTCATTTTTGACCTACATTGTTAATTTGGCTACAAAATGCTACTCCTTCGCCATTTTTCATCCGATTTCGAATCAGTTTGCTTATATGATAGCACTAGGTGAGGGCTACAAAATTTTTTCACGAATTTTGGACTTTTGACCCCTTGACCTTGACCTTGATTTATACTTATATGGTACATTGGCTACAAAATGCTACTCCTTCACCATTTTTTCTTCCGATTTCGATTCCGTTTGCTTTATGTGATAGCACTAGGTGATGGCTAACAAATTTCTTCACCGAATTTTGACCTTTGACCTTTGACCTTTATTTTTTACCTATATTGTTATTTGGCTACAAAATGCTACCTCGGCCCATTTTTCATCCGATTTCGATTCCGTTTGCTTTATGTGATAGCACTAGGTGAGGACTACAAAACTTCGTTACGGAATTTTCAATTTTGACCCCTTTGACCTTTGACCTTCAATTTTACTTATATTGTACATTGGCTACAAAATGCTACTCCTTCACCAATTTTCATCCGGATTTCAATTCCGCTTGCTTTATGGTATAGCACTAGGTAATAGCTACAAAAACTTCTTCACAGAATTTTGACCTTTGACCTTTGACCTTTGACCTATATTGTTAATTGGCTGCAAAATGCTACTTCCTCAGCCATATTTTACCCGATTTCGATTCTGTTTGCCTTATGTGATAGCACTGATCGTGATATAATGGGAATTTTACATTATCGGCGGGGTACTAATCCACTTGTTTACTTTTACTTTTGCCATTTTTCTCTTCACTTTCTGCTGATATTCCTTGTAGCTCTTTGAAGTGGGAGGAGATAACTTCTTGGAAGCAGAAGGACAAGCGCTCCTTACATTCACTCCATCATCAGACACAGTAGTGACCCTGAGTGGCTCCAATGCCATGCACGATGAAGCTATGACTCATATATCTGAACATGGCCCAGTATTGTTCCTGGATGTCAAGAATGAAGACATCCTCCAGAGACTCGAAGCTATGAAAGTCAATCGGATTGTAGGGCAAGAGGCTGGTGTTTCAATGACAGAGATCTTAGCATACAGGCAGCAGTTCTACGAGAGACGCTACGATGCTCGGGTTATCTGCGAGGCTAGCGAAACACAAGAGGGTATCGCAGGAAAGATTGTTGAAGCTCTTGCTCGATTAAGGAATCATGGTCAGTATGTTTCAACAAGAAGCAGTGGAAAGGGCTCAGGGAAGGACTTTCTAGGAGCAGTCTTACAGGGTCTTGCAGAGGATGGTGGTCTGTTTGTTCCTTCAGGGCCACTACCAAAGATGACGTTGCAGCAGTGGGAACGTCTCGTGCCATGCTCCTACCAACAGAGAGCCCAACGTATCCTTGAGCAATGGATTCACCCATCTGACCTCCACCCCCAAGTACTGAATGGAATGATCCAGAAGGCATACACGATGGATAGTTTCCAGTCTGAGGATGTGGTACCTGTCACTCATTTAGAGGATAATCAATATCTGACTGAAGTCTTTCATGGACCAACTGCATCCTTTAAGGATGCTCCTCTCCAACTGATGCCACATTTCTTCAGACAGGCAGTGAACCAGATTGGAGATGGAAAGTAAGAATAACTAGTGTTTTGTTTAAAAAATATAATAAATAAATCCTAAATTATGTCTTGTTTAGGGAACATTTCATAAATCCTTTACTCATTCTATACCAATCCTTTAGTGGCTTCATTGTTAGGCGTCTTCTCTATTCAAAGGGCGTCAGTTTCCCGCGGCTTCCTGATCGACTCCGGGAAACAATCAGCTTTCTGCTTTTAACGTGTTTAAGCCGTATTAAGATTTCAGGATTCTATTCAAAAGCCGATTAATCTGCTTTTGGAACAAAAGAAGTGGGAAGCTGACATCCTTTGAATGGAGAAGGCGCCTATAGTATAGTCATTCTAGGACAAAAAAGGGGTCAACCTCACACTAATTGCAACAGAAAATCTGAAACATGTATCTTGATCAGTAAAGTCTCCTTCTACAACATATCCAAAGAGTCCTAAGGATTTCGAAGTGGTGGAAAGGGGTCAAATAGGTCAAAGTCATTAAGGTCATTTTTTGGCCTAAAATCATGGTAAAAATGATGTAATGTTATGTTTATTTCAATTTATAAATAGGAAAAATTAGCAAAGCAATTCTTATCAAAACTTGGGGTCAATTATGTATAGAAATAAATGGACGAGGTTTTTGGTAAGTAACGCATTTGAAGGTCAAAGGTCAAGTAAGGTCAATAAACGTCAAAAACGCTGGGAAAATGCCCAGCGAATTTCCTTTTCCTAGCTATAACTTGAGACCCCTCTACAGGTATGTCAAACCAAACTTTTGGTTCAATGTTGTTAGGGGTGATGAACCTGTAAGGTTTTGGTGATAAATATTTGAAAAGGTCAAAGGTCAGAGGTGAATAAAAATCGCAAAAATCCTGTGTAAATCTTTTTTGAAAGTTCCTTTGGGCTTTACCTATAACTTGAGATCGGACTAAAATAATGTCCAACGGCAAACCAAGTGCAATCTTGATGTTGAAAATGAAACTTTTGAAGCTTTGATGACGCAGTATCTATTTAAAGGTCAAAGGTCAGATGTCAATAAATTTTTGGGTCAATTATCATGCAAATGAACTTGTAAGATTTTTGGGGTAAATCATAACTGGGGGCTTTTCAACCAAATCTATCATATTTATAAAGGTAACTAAATAATGTTTTTTGTGACTTCATGAAGCCATAGGTCAAGGGGTCACCAAATGAATGTCTAATTCCTGTAAAAAAAAGAAAAGATGAGAAACAACTTTATTTGTTTTGGCAATCGAACTGATAGTTTTCCTGAATTGTATGTCAAACATAACTTGAAGCAATTCTGTATGAATGTAAGAAGATGAAAACAAAGTTTAAATGACAACTATTGCAAAGGGCAATGGTCGCATATAAAATGTCATTTTTAGCTTAAAATCCCTGTCCAACGAACATGAAAGGGACTACTGAGGGAGATGAGCCAATGACCTGCAGATGGTAAACTCTTTTTTAAGTCGAAGACCATAATGTTATGACAGTAAACTATTTTTTCAGTATAATGAAATCCCTTGTCTCACAATTACTTGGCAAGCACTTGATAATTAGGAAGGTTATTGCGGTTCAATGGCAACTTGAATTTTATTGCCGTAACTAGTACAATGTATGTTCAAGATTTAAAGTCAATTAATGCGAAAAGACAATTTGTACTCATGAGATGACGAGAGTTTGTTTCAATTAATGTTATCAAAAGTTCGGTTGATTAATGTATACAAGAGGGACTAATGATATAATGATTTTTTTGGGGGCAGCTACTATGTCGAAATAATGAAAAAACATTACACTGTGGCATGTACATAGTTTTTTGTTCGCATGATAAAGTTTAAGAAGCCACTGATAAAATGACTTTCAACCTAGCTTGTTTGAATAGTCCATGATTTTGATGGGTACGTGTAACACTGCAAATAATCCGATAGGTCACCAAAAGTAATATGTAAAAGTTATAAAATATTGCATGCTAACTCGCAAAAAGCGCAGTTATAAGATCCAGGATTTGAAAAAATAGAGGGGTGCCTGAACCCCATGAGTAGTGAGCGCGCCATGTATGGGCGAGGTGGGGGGGGCGGGGGTAGTTTTTTTCCCAAATTTAACATGTACAGTCAATTAGTATAGCTATCTATAGAGGGGCGTGTCCCCCTGTGCCCCTGCCTGGATCCGCCACTGAAGCCATGAGAAAGTGATTTTGAAGGGATGTCAAGAAGTAATTGCAAGATTGATTTTTTTAACGGCTAACATTTGTAGGAACTACATTATGCTGATTCATGTTCCTGTAACAAATGTTTTAAGATTCATTTTTGAAAATACGTAGCAGTCAGGATTTAATTGTGTTGGGAGTCTCAATTGTGGCTATTAGTATTTTTGGTAGGTGCTATTCCGTGTAACATTCAAAAGAGATAAGATCATTGAGTGTAACTTCTTAGTACACAGTAGTTACATAATATGTTTTAATGTTTATGATGTTAAGCAATGGGCTTAGAATTGGAATTTGAGATAGCAATTTTCTCTAAAAAGCCTTCCAATTTTGTCGAGCATTTTCATTTTCACAAAATGGTACGGTTAAGTCCTCCAACATTTCTCTTCCATGACAATAAACCTTTAATGTGATATGGGGCTAGATACATTTGCCTTTCACATATACATCTACATGTAGATCTGTGGCCGAAATGCCACCCTTGCCCCTGCCTTATTCTTTATTTTTGTCAAAAAAATTGTGAGGTGAAAGGCCTGCTGCTAATCAATCGATACACTGATCAAAGGGAAAGGAATGATATTTACTTGAGGAGATGGTTGCTTTTTTAACAGACATAATCCTTTTACAGACTTTTGGAGGGGAAGTTAGCAAATTACCCCTCTACCCAGCGTATTATTTTTTCATTATATTATAGGCGGTACCGGCTATTATGAAATTGGCTCCAAAAATTTTGAAAAACTACCTAATTAAAAAACAGTTTGGGGGAAATGCGAAGAGACATTATTTCAATGATATTTCAGAATTTTCCCCTGAACTGGGAACTCGTTGCTAAAATACATGTGCACCCGCTTTTCCAGAGAAA
>CALNVZ010002100.1:49097989-49113817 GCA_940671915.1 Paracentrotus lividus | reverse complement strand
AACGTCATTTTCACCGATTTTAACTAGATACAAACGACTGCAGACGAGGCAGAAACGTGATGGCACGTATGTGAGGGACTGTATACAAACGTTGTTCATCTTAATCAAGAAATATTAGGTCAAATGTACACATTCTTTCGGACCAATGGCGTTTTGTATTTATTCCAGAAGTGTGAGATTCTTAATTGTAACAATAATGTGTGGCAATTAAACAGCTTATCTATTCGCTTACTACTATCACACTGAAACAATTTCTTACCATGTTTTGAATATTGCCAGGCTTATCTTCCTCCTTTTAGAATATTGATCGCTATGTTTTTTTAATATTCTCTTATTTCTTATCTTATTAATTAGTTTAATAATTCTATGATATTATTTTTTAATATTTTTATTATTTTTTATATATAATATATATTTTTTTACATATTTTATTTTAGTTTAATTTATATTTTATTTTATATATATTCATTTTTTTTTTATTTTTAATATAATTTTACTTATTAATATACAACAGAGTGACGTACTTGAGACCTATTCAATCTGCCTCTAAGGACTTTTATTAGGAGCGGGCTGGGATAGCAATATCGTTTCAATTAAAACAGAACGGCATGTTTCTAATTTCCCGTTACACTGAGCCTAGTTCTCACTGTGTTCAGTAGTTCTTGTTTGTGAACGGTGGCTCAATCTGTTTACACGTACGGACTGAACGTAGTACAGACTTTTTTAGAAATATAGTACAGACCGTTTATCAATCTGTTACGAACTTGGCACTCGTACGGGCCCAACGGAGAGAAAGGAAAGGCATTCTTCGAATTTTGAACATTGTAAAAAAAAAATCGTACTGGCTTAAAGTTTCTAAATTAAACGTAGTGACAACTGTTATATCCTTAAACGTAGTAGGACTTACTCTGAACGAGTGGAGTACTACGAACTCAATGGTAATATCTAACTTTTTATCATGTTTAGCGCTAAGGCACTTTTAGTGACTCATTTTGACGTGCTGCGTACGGTTTATAGAGTGAACGAGCCGTTTACTCGGGACTGAACTGGATACAACGTATTGCGGACGCATAAAGAGGAATTGATCGTAACGAGAACTATTTATGGAACTGCCTCTCGTATCGTTATTCAAGAAATTATTTTATCAAAGTTATTACAATTCCAACCCGACAAAGCCCGTTTCAGAATTTTTTTTATAAGAACGAGGTAAGAACGTATATGAACGACCCTCAGTGTGACGCCACTTACCAGTTATTTTTGCATATACATAATCACTTTTTCTCTTAGAAGTAGGCGTAGCACTCTCTGTCGATAAATTCAGCTGGATCATTAATGCTCGCTAGGTTATATTTATTTGGTGCGGACCACCTGCCTTAAATATAGCTAGATAATGGAGTGACGGGTGACTGTTGTGGTGCCGGTATAAGATGAAAAGTGTGCGTGAGTTAGCCAGGGGACTCACATCTGCTCTCATCTGTTGATTAAAAAATTCATACGATATGGAGAAACAATCTGAAAATACTATCCGTTAGAGGGAGTTCCATCTTTGTCTTGCAATCTAATGATGGTCAAGTAAGAAATTTATTAGATCCTCCTCAAAATTGTTAACTAGCTTACCAGGTTAACCAGCTTATCGAGTCCCAACCGGCAACGGAAAGATGCTAAAGCAAAGCCAATCCATCTGAGAAAAAGATGCCGTCAATGAATAGCCATAATATAATATCGTAAACTTGATAACACAAATATTAAATCTTAGATGAGAAATACAAAATGAAATAAACATATGGGACAAAAAGAGCAAAAAACTAATGAAATAACATAAGGGACAAAAAATGGAAAAACAATGAATAAACCTTTAATAAGGAACAAAAAGAGGAAAAAACAATGAATAACTAAGGAAAAAGATGGACCGAATAGTAAGACAAATAAATTTAACATAAAGAAGACCAAAATAGAAAAAAACATTAATAACATAAGGAAAAAAGATAAAAAGCAATGAATAGACATAAGGAAAGAAAGAAAACAAAGAATAACATAAGGGAAAAAGAGGAAAGCAATGAATTAAAACTGATAAATTGAATAACATTCAAGTGAAGAAGAGCATACAAAACAAGTTGTAAAAACATAGTAAGGAAAGAAGAGAAAAAACTATGTGTAATAGACATAGAGGATACGAGAAAACAATGTAAAACATAAGAAAGAGAGAAAAACAACGAGTTAACATAAGGAAAAAGAAAAAATGAATACCATAATGAAAGAGGAGATAAAATAATGAATGTGTTACCAATTAAGGAAAGATTAGAAAAAACAATGAAACATAAGGAAATAGAGATAAATTATGAATAACATAAGGAAAAAGAGAGAAAAAAAAAAAGGAATAAACATAAGGAGGAAAAAGATCGAAAAACAAGGAATAACATAAGGAAAAATAAGGAGAGAAAAAAGAAAGGAAGTAAATACGATACACGGAAAAAAGACAACCAAAAACAAAGGATTCAAATAAACATAAGGAATAACCTATGTAAATACCATGAAAGTAAAATGCAAAGATTATAAAATACAAAGGAAATAACAAAATGTGAAGGGAAAGCATTACGAAATATAGTTATATCAACATAAGGAAAGGAGAATTTTATCATCCAAAATAACAATTGAAGTAAGCATAAAAGATAAAGACAAGACGATTGAAAATTTACCAATAATTCTATTAACGAGTATCTGCGAGTGATGGCCCAGGTCACAATAGGTTTGCTTAGTTAAGGATAACATAACCCAGCCTCCAGTCTTACATCTGTGAAAGCAAAAAAAGAGTAGTACTCTGAGAGAGTTAAGGATAGGTATGGTAGGTTAAGGATAGTACGGGGTTAAGAAATAACAGTCTGAAAAGCGGTGTAGAATACCCTGCACTAGAAATTGCACTTCTATGAATTGAAGTCTCTTTTATGTTACAAACATTTATGTTTCTTTCATTATAACAAAATAATAAAATTGCATTATAGGCCAATGAATACAGATAACAAAAAAAAACGTGAACCATAGTTTAATGGCAATTTCGTTGTAAATAGTGCCAAACAAATATTATTCCTCCACGGGCAACCATATAACAATTCACTCCAGTAAGGCATCACTGGTTTGAGCATTATCGATCTGATGTGTACAGTTGTTAGATAAGGACCGCCAAACCCACTAATTGGTTGATAAAATTCGGTAGAGTAACTGTCAAGAATAATTCTGAAAACCAATTGACTGATTCAAACGTATTAGTCCAGAGATGATCGTCCATCAACATGTGTCCTAACAAGTCAATGACCTACTGTGTGGGTGTGTAAAACGTTGGTATACTGAATCATATGGAGGGATTCTGACATGAAATTAGCCTCTTGACTGGAACACTTAGTGTTCTTAAATGTCTATAAAATGCCATGTTCTAGTTCACATTCAGGTTTGACATATTCAAACTTCCAGAACCTCATCTGGGCTGACAATTTTTGTGTAGGCTACTACATCTGCAAACCCAAGTTCACATGGAGAGTAAGAATACAATTACACTTATTTTTCCACCCGTAAAATTTGATAAATTGAATTTCAGTAATCTATTTATACGTTCTTGGTTAAATCTTGCTTCAAAAAAGCATACGCGTAATAGTGAAATGATATCTGTCCGCTAACAACCAGAAACTTTCGTCTTTGGCATGAGAACAAACCAAAGTATGTCAGGATAATGCTGTCCTAGTCATGATTGTAATGATATATAATAAAGGCTGTATAATAGATGCTACACCTTGACAATCACATTCGATGCATGTGATGCATTAAACTAATGTGATAGAAATCTATCCTATCATTTTAAATCGCGAGGACAAAAACTCTGGTAGAGTCGTATGAAATCAATCTCGAGTTAGATCTAAAATATTAGACGATTCCCATGATGAATCTCAATCCTATTTCACAATATTAACCTATAATCTGTCTCGATAATTGCTTTCTCGCTATCCCGGAGATAAGAGAAATAGAGCATGTGACCACATTAAAACAGAAAGCACTCGATAAGTAATGTAATGGACCCATTTCGTACTCCAAGTTTTTTAACTCTGACTATTGAATCATAAACATGAATGACATGAAGATTCAAAGGCCGCTTGCCCTCTTCGTGCCACCTAAATTCAGTCTAGGTCTCTCCCAATAGGAACCTGACTGGACACTATGATACACACGTGATCTAACAAGAAACTTGCGAGCCAAAATAGTATTTGTCCCCAAGAAAAACGCGTTCACAAGCTGAAGATTCCGAGAGCCAACTCTGCCTGGGCACCATATGGTATTCCGACACCCGTTAAATGTAGAGACTCGAGGACTTTCAAGTTTGTCGACAAACATTTTATGTGACTATATTTATGAAGCCACAGGGCGCCTATCATACGTAGTCAACCTATGATACTGAAACTGGCCGTGTTGCGTTTTGAATCAAATTACTCGGGAAGCCAATAGATTGCCAGAAAGGGAAATTGAATTATCAAACAAGTGAGAAATTCCTAAAGTGATCTTTGCCACGATTGAGTAATATTAAGTGTTCCTTTTTGATCATGTGTAAAGACTATGAGACAATTTTTAAAATTATAGGAATTCCATGACACCTGCGGGAAGTGACCAGGAGGACTAAACCTCCTGGTCAATATCATATTCCTGATTTTATGTCTGTCGCTTTGCGATAAAGCTACAGACAATTCGAAACTTGTGAATGAGACGAGGGTACTTACCGAATGTCCTCAGCGGACCAATCGGATGTAGATTGACTATAACTGTCCGGCTTCCTTCCACCGCACGCTGAAGGCTTCCTTTAGGATGTTTTATTGTCGCTCATGGGATGTAATGCCTGATAAAGATCCTATATCGTATTTAATAGTCAACTCTCGCGTGAGCAACGCGAAATACATAGTAATGAAAATACCATCCTAATATTCTCTAGGAAGTAGGAGATCCACGAATCCTACAAATTTCTAATAATTTCATACACTATTCCACGAAACAGAGCCCGCCTGAAACAATCCAAATCGGTCCCCAGTTAGTTGCAACCCGTTCTTAATCAGTTCCAACTCGTTTCCAAATTCAAGCTGATAATGAATATACAATGCTCGTTTGTAAGACGTCCTAGCACATCTTTAGAACGATTTAAGTACGGCAATTTCGTTTGTAGTATGCGTCATCTCGTTTCAGTACGTTGCCACCTTCCCGTTAAATTTTAGGACTAGATGGGCGCCCGATTTTTTTGAACACTTTTTTGAAATCCGACCTAGTAGCCCATGAAGTTCGTAAACAGATCGTAAGAAGTATTTACTCGTCCACTAAGTTTCACACAGACCAATGCCCATTCAGCAAAATTGCAAGGACGTAGTAGGGAAAAAGCTCAGTGGTGACGGGGGGATAAGGCATCAGCTGGTGCACTGTCTGTGTCTGGCATGCCCCGACTTAGCAGAAAACCCATGGGTTTGGCAACATGTGCACATGATTTAAATCCGGATTGGGAGAACTGTTTTTTGTTATCTGCTTGGTATCTGTGCTTATTATAAACGACAGTAGACGGATACCAGTTCAACCCTTATGGTTCAACATGTGCTAACTGGTTCTTTTAAAAGTCATTTTATTTCCGACAGTGTGATATATCGGATACGATGGCTAACATCGAGATTCTAGCATTCTGACATTAAATTTGCAGAGTATATACCGCTCCTGCAATGGCCTGAAAAAGTTAGTCCATATCTGTGCTAACTAAATAGCTTTCCTGCGAGATCGATAACATAAAAGATGTAGATGAGGTGCACAGCTGACGCATGACCCTTTGTGATCATTACATAATGTACAATCAATGCCTTTTCTCCAGGTGATATTACAAAATCATGTTGGGATTATAACTCTTTGGTTCCTTTTGGATATAGAATTGTTCTGGAATTTATTGCCCAAATTTTTTATTAAATCTTGTGGCTTATTTTAGTTTTGTTCATCTAATAATCTTTGTACAAAATTATAACATGTAGGTCAGAAATAGTGTAGTAAAAGAAAATTAATGGAGGAAACATCTTCTGGTGTGGAATAAAGACAATTTTCAATTATTGTTGTAAGAATCTGAAATGGTTCAAAATTTGATTAGATGTTTGAATGTCTATAATCAATTCTCATCTTTTCTCACCCCAGGCTTTTATATCTTGCCACGGACCTGCGATGGTTCCTAAAGTTGCCAGTTTCTATGAACAACTCAGCTAGAACAGTATTTCAAAAGTTACCAGATAATGTAAGAATTGGACTTGTAATAATATTCTAAATATTTCCATGTACAACCAATCTGACTAATGTATGTTTGACTCTTGCCCATATGGTCTACTTCTGTTTCTTCTTCACGCAGTTTTTCTAATTACATTTTGGTCTAATTGCTATTTGTCCTAATGTCCGTTTGGTCTAACAACACTTTAACTGGTAATGGACCATAATTATTTGGGAATCAGACGTTAATGCAATTGAGACCAAGTATGTATCAGATAAGCGGAATATTAAAATGAACATATTTTAGTCAGAGGGGGTTTATATTCGAAACCTATGGATAACTCTATAATTAGACCAAACAACTGGTTGGTAAGACAAGTTGGATATAAACCCCAGGGCTAAGGCGTAATGATCCATGTGGTTCGCTTTGGTCTCTTCTTGTATGTCCAAGTCAGTGTTTCCACTCTTTGGAAAAAAAATTCCTGAAAATGGCTAAAAATTTCCCGGAATTCAGTGGCATTTCCTGGAAATCTTTAAAAAATTAAAATTTAAGATAACTTCAGACAATGGTATTGGAAGCGTGAAGTATGCCTACTGGCCAGAAATCAAGCGATTTGAAGACTCTCTTGCCTGCAACCTCCTGAAATAGGGACAAAACCATTATGCGAGCGCGAAAACTTTTGAAGCTCTGAAATTAGGCAAATAATGTTTTATATAATCATGCATATTCCCTTGTTCACTCGAGATATTGGTGTACATCTTGATTTTCCAGATTCCCGAAATTCCTGGGAATTATTTTACTTCCTGAAAAATTCCTTGAATACCCAAATTTCCTGAAAATTTCCTGAATTTCGGAAAGAGGTGGAAATACACTAGTCCAAGTGTACGTTGTTGTATTAATAGACTTAATTGTTGAGTCTCCTGACCAGTGAAGTTACTGTCATTTTGCCAATTTGAATTCGCATAAGGTTGAATAATTGCCGCAAAAACGTCTTTTTCAAAGTATCTCTCATCGTATTATATTGTCTTTAACCCTTCATTAAGTCAAAACCATTTCTTCCAGACGCAAACAGATTTGTCTAAGCAAGGTTTCATGAATGTATATTGAAGAGAACGGGTTATCAAAATGTCTTTTATTATTATTCTGTGGCCTGTAACACAAAAGATTTACGATTGATAAAAGAATACGATTTATTTTTTTCTCGGTAGCCTCAATTTGGAAACAAGTACAGTAATGATAGTTTTTGATATGATTAAGAGTAGGGTAGGGTTAGGATTAAGATCATCAACTTGGAGCATCCTATCCATGATCTTGGCTAAAGATGAAAAAATCAATCAATAACTTTTAATCAATCGTAAAGTCTTTGTGTTACACCCCACTGGTATGATTGTGTTCTTTACGATGTAGGTTTGTTCAAAATTGGGACGTGTACTTGCAAGTTGTTTTTGTAAATATATTTGTGTTATGAATACTGCCATTTTCTGAATTTAAGGGTTTAAGGTTGGAGGCATAATGGAGATAGCAGTCACTTGTTTTCGTTGTTTAAATATCATTATTTGTTTAATAATTTCTATGTCTAGGTGCTATCCAAAGATTCGAGATAAACTATGGTTTCCATGGAGACTGGTGTGATGAAGAAACATGCTCTAAGGCTATCAAAGAACTTTTCAGAGAACAGGTAAACATAACACTTATTTTATTTCAATTGCAAACTCTGTGATCTAAAACAAACAAAAACTTATTGATAAAATCATAAAAGATATTTGTGCACCATATTGGCACCATGAAGTAGAGTAGGATTCTATAATTTCTTTTAATTTCCTTTTTAAGGGTACCTTCCAGACCAGACAGGAATTTAGTAAGGTGGTAGCAGATCATTAACAATCAGATGATGGGAGCCCAAATGTTCATTGTAAGATTCTTTAAATTTTTAGTACTCTAGATCCCACACACAGTTACATAATGTGGGGAACGATCGTACCAATCAAACGCCTAATTCACAGTCTAGGAATATTTAATTTCTCTTAAGGATACCTTCTAGACCCCCACAAGCAGTTAGTAAGGTGGTAGCAGTTCGGTACGATCAGATGATGGACCATGAATGCCCATTCTAAGATTTCTTTTATTTTCTGCTTTAAGGTACGCTCTAGATCCCCACACAGCAGTTAGTAACTTGGTAGCAGGGATCTTACCAATCAGTATTGATGAACACCAATGCTACGATTGATTCTTTAATTTTCTCTTAAAAGCAGTTACCTTAATATGCTAAGCATCAAATACAAACAAGAATTGGACCCCACAGCAGAGTTAATAGTGGAAACAGATTGTAACCAATCAAACCAATTCACAATCTAGGGACTTAAAGCTACACTTCTAGAGCCCCCAACAGCTGTTAATGTGGGAAACAGATTGTAACAAATCAAATGCCATTCACAATCTAGGACTTCAGCGTACCTTCTAGACACACAGCAGTTAATGTGGAACATTATTGGTAACCAATCAAATGCAATTCACAATCTAGGAACTTCAGCGGTACCTTCTAGACCCCACACAAGCAAGTTAATGTGGAAACAGATTGTAACCAATCAAATGCCAATCACAATCTAGGACTTACAGCGTACCTCTAGACCCCATCACAGCAGTTAATGTGGAAACAGATTGTAACCAAATCAAATGCAATTCACAATCTATGGACATTACAGCGTACCTTCTAGCCCCCACACAGCAAGTTAATGTGGAACAGAATTGTAACAATCAAATGCCATTCACAATCTAGGACTACAGCGTACCTCTAGGACCCACACACAGCAGTTATTGACAATTGTAAACCAACAATGCCAATTCACAATCTAGGACTTAAAGGGTACCCCTAGACCACACACCGCCGCAGAAAGGTGGTAGCAGATCCGTATAAACAAAGATAATGGAGCCTTAAATGCTCATTCTAAGAATTCTTAAGGGAAACCTCTGGACCCAAAATAAGTTGCTTTTTATTAAAAAGCAAGAAAAATTAGAAAAACAGACAAGTTTGAAGACAATCGGACTAATAAGAAGTTTATGATATCTTTATGATGCACAAAAAAAAATTGATCCGCTATACCAAATTGGCAACAACTGCGATGTCACGGGCACATCTTTCATGCATTTTCTATATGGGTTTTATGATACATTTTCAACTTTATTTGTTAAGAAACTGTTTTCCTCAACACTTTTGCCGAGATATATTGAATGGATATGTTATTGCATGTACGTATTTTGATAAATGAGAATCATAATGACATTTTAGAAACAGTGATATTTTTCATTAAAATTCAACCATCATGAATATCTTTTTTCTATACCGAAACCACTTAAAATCTTTTGTTTTTTGTTTCTTAGTGGGTGCTGATTTTACAATATATGTATATCGATGAATAGCTATTGCATCAATTACATGTATCTTGGCCAAAGTTATGAGGAACAGTTTTCTTAACAATAAAGTGAAAATTTATCATAAACGCATATAGAAAATGCATGAAAAGTTATGCCTCCTGTGACATCACAGTTTTGTGACAGTGTTGCCAATTTGGTATAGCGATCAATTTTTTGTGCAAGTAAAGATATTCATAACTGTCTTTTATTAGTCCGATTTTCTCAAACTTTGTTTGTTTTCTAATTTTTCTGCTTTTATAAAAGCAACTATTTTGGGTCCAAGAGCTTCCCCTTTAATTTTCTCTTGAAGATACAACCAGATCCCACACAGCAATAGTAAAGTGGTAGCAGATCGTTACCAATCGAGCACAGATTCTTAATCAGGATTCTTTTATTTTCTCTCTTAAGGATATACTCTAGATCCCACAACACAGTTAGTAAGATGGTGCAGATCGATACCAATCGGATGATGGGCACCAATGCTCTCTGTTCTACCGCTCACCATGCAAGTTATCCGATGTCCTCACTCCTGGGCCAATCAGCCAGTCATTCCCGATAGAACGCGGACACACTCTTAACCAACTTGGGACTGAACCCCACGCCTGGTCGGCATGTAACCTGGAGAGGTCAAATCAGGAATCCCAGGGTGCACAGAAGGTCGGATGATCAATGGAATCTATGGTGAAGGAAGTACAAGATTTGTGCAGGAAAAGATGAGAAAATGAAAGAGAACTTGAGCAATAATGTGCCAAGACTGTAAATTTAAAATATTCAGAAAGTGTCTTCAGATATTATAAAGTGATTGTATACTGGTTATACCATTGTTTTATTTCATAGATTTTAACATTACGGGCTCAAATAGGCCATTTGGTTGAACTAGATTTCCTGATCGCAAATCTAACAACTGCAATGTCCACTGTATTACCATTCACAAAATATAAATGTGTTTTAACAGTGCGTCCAGATGAAGTAGAACTAAACTTTGAGAGGCCTAATATTAAAATTTTATAACTTATCTTGTCTCCCCATCAATTCTTTTATATCATGACAAAGAGTAACTCATATTCTATCCAGTGATACCAAAATTATACCTGGTAGTGTCACAGAAGACTGAGCACTCAACTTTTTTAAGAACTTGGTCAAAAACAAATTGTACCAAGTTTTTCAGAAGTAACCTGGCTTTCCTGATCATTCATTCTTTGTTGGAGGTCAGTCTTCCTGAGTCCATCCAATAAGGGACAAGATTACTTGGCCTATTGAAGTGCAAGATTGCTTCTTGCCCAAACTTGAACATTTGACTTTGACGGCTTGTGTTTTTAAAGACCAAATGCTCAATCGTCTTTACAAAATAGTACAAATTTAGTATCTTGAATAGAAATGAGTTACCCTTTATCATGAAATAAATATCAAGGTAATGCAAGCTACAAAATTTTACTATGAGGCTCTTAAGTTGGGTTTACTTTTTCTGGGACGCACTGTAACAGTACTTATGTTGAATGACAAAAAGATGAAATGATTTTCAGACTTTGTTCATTGTTTGAAATGTTGTCAACAGTGCAATTTGGTTTTGATTTTGATAGAAAACATTAAGTATTTCCTGTCCATACAATTTATTTAAAACGTATTTTAATTAGTTAATTGGTTTTTAATTTCATTTCTGTTTTGGTTAGAACTGTACTCATTGGTGTTGCTGAAAATTTTCATTACCCTTTTAGGTAGAATGCAGTCTTTCATAGCTGTTTGATAATTTTTCAACAAATATTCTCTCATATATTAGGCTATTTATTCATCATTCTCAAGGCACAATATTTGTGTACTTAGTTGATTATCAATATTCTGAAAAATGTATTAGGAACAATATGTATTCTGGTATTTAATGACCCCATTTTCAAACCAACTACAAGTTCAAAAGGCAACATCAGAGTAAGCAGGTTTGAATAACAATGATACCCACTTCTCTATATAATACTTAAGCTAAACTTTTGTAGACTGCCTTGATATCATATGGAAAGTTAATATCTCTTGTTTAAAAAAAATGAGTTGGCTGTCAATAGTAGAAGCCATCGGACCCAAAGAGTTTATAGCAAGTTATTGCACAACCTGATGGATATACTGGCAGGTCATGTATTAATAATGAAATTTGGGATTATGTGAGGATTGGCAGTGATCTGTATCATTATTATATAGTATTTAGCCTTTAAATTATTATATTGGCGTAACCTCACCGATCCCAAAAGAAAGTGCAATTTGTTTTTGGCGCTTGCCGCATCTCGGGCAGCCTTCACACTACGTGAAAACCTTTTCTTTATATTCGAGCGGCATATGCATGCCAATAACCCTTTTTGGAGCAATGTATGTATGTTGCAGAATAAGAAAAAGAAAAAATGGTCCACACCCTACCTACTTCAGTGACCTGTTTACCAAAGATAAACAATATTTTTAAAGGACTTATATTGATATTTCTATGTGATGTTGCAGGTTCTGTGTTAGTGGCTGAATTTGTATCTTTTCCTAATCTGCAGAAGTGAAGAGATCTCATTTATTGTATTGATATACTTTTCAAACAATTTTGAATAAGAAGTTTAACAGATTTTAAAGTAATCGCCTCAGAAACATAAATATCAATATTTTCAAAATGTCACAATATGCAATTAAAATAAGAAAATTAATTAGCAAAATTCTAGTAAAAGCATTTATTTGTGTTTATACATTTGGTCCTTTGTCTTAGAAAGCAAGTAAATATGGAATATACAACTCTATCATATTTTTGTAGCAATTATTATAATTTCAGAGAATATGACATTGTATGTGATGGTTTGTGATTAATGAATAGCACATCATATTGGAAAGAACTGGTGATCTGAAGATGAGATAAAATATAACAGAAGTATACAGACAATACGAATTTGGCTTTGCTATACATGTAATCATAATCCAATATTAAAAAGTTGAAAATATTTTATATAATGAAACTTATATCCGAAGCTGTACACACCTCATTTTAAACCATTTTCACAAATTATAAGTATGGTAGTTTGTACTAGGTTAGGAATACAGTTGTAACTGTGAAATTGTAATGTTGATGCATTGCAAATATAGCATTTCTTCAAGTGTATTTTTCAAGGTAGTGCTTATTTAATTCTAGTAATGAAAATCTTCTACAATGGAACTTTTCTAGTACTCATCAAATATTCATTTTCAACATTGCATTTCTAAATTTTATTAAACTTAATTGTCAATCTTATATAATCTTTCTGACATCAAAATAGTGGAATTCCATATATTTCAAAAGTTAGACCTTTCTTGATTGAAATGAAATCATAAATTTCTCTATTCAACAGTAATATAAAGACAAATATCAATAAAAATGTATTTCAGGATTTTGTAGCCAAGCACCTGGAATCCAGTTAGATAGAAAATCAACATATAATTGGATATTGTCTAAAGCAAACAGGATGAAATAGAACTGTAATTATAGATAGGCCTATACAATACTATAGCATTTCATTCCATACTAAATATATACAAATATGTTATCTAAAATAAAAAGAATTATTAATTGCTTAAAAATGAAATAGGAAATATAATTTTTTTAGGTAGGCCTATAAAAATATAGGGTTTCCCCTTCATGCTAATATATACAAATATCTTCATTTGAAAAAGGAAATTTATTTAATGTTTTAAAAAAAATAAATGGAATCATACTTTATTACCTGGCACTATCATAAAATTTTCAAAAGTATTGCACGGTGACGGTGAAAAATGTTTTCTTTATTTCTAATGTGAGGGTTCATTAAAACCGTTCAAAACTACTCTGAAAATGCCTGCAATTTTTTGAGAAATCATCATATTACTTTTGATTTGGGATATTAATTTTGAACCCATGAAATTACCGGTAATCATATGATTCATGAGAGTAAAGGGGACATCCTGGAATTTCCAAACAGAACACTATACACATATTTACATACAAAACAAATGTTCATGCCAGACAGTTGTTGCAAAATTGTTGAACATTTTCTACATTTCAAGGACATAAAAATCACATTGATATGCATAAATGTACATTGTTGTAAATTCAACCCAAAGAAAACACATATCTAATGAATTCATGACCTTCAACCAATACTGTATAGTATAATACTCCTCACAATCATGACATCTTTTATTTGAATTAAAATAATTAAATAACCACAATGCATTGTGGAATTATACCAGTCGCGATCTCGCTTATCTGGCTGTATTGGACCCGCACCCATTTTAATCAAAGTGATTGGCTGCATATGAGATCAATGTCATAACTTATGCACTGAGACACCATATGGCATTTCTATCTAATTATAGGGAGAAGATTTATGCCTTAAAGATAATGATTATGGGGTGGATGATAAGGAGATGGTCAAATGATGGCCGCATAACAGGGTCGAAACGACTGTACTATAAAACAAGATAAATCATAAGTACAATTAGAAGGAAGTATATTGGAATATTTTGGTTAATGGAATATCAAATCTGACTGTAAAGAAAGTTTGGGCACAGGATAAAATATTTCAACAGAGTTTTTTAGTGTGAATACCTCTGATCGATAATAATGCCGTGAGTTATCATCAATTGGATAATAAGTTGCAAATGTAAATGTAGATACATAAAAATCAGAGTAGACTGAAGTGACAATCAATTATTAGGAATTCATGATTAATGTGTCGCCACTAAATAAATTACTCAAAGGCATATTTTTGTTTATATCATTACATGGAATGTATCACAATCTGTTATAGTACATATATATTTCTATACTATTTCTTATCACACATTCGTTTCATTAGAAATATATAACTGATTCATTCAGAAATATATACATGGATGTGCATCATTTGTTATACAATGTACAGGTAGGCGTACAAAATTCTATAAATTTGGCTGCATCTTTTACAACATTTCTACAGAGAAACTTGTTATAACAAAGTCTTGAACATGGAAATTAATCTGATTATATCAGGAATCTCTTTTCTGTCATCAGAGGAGAAAAAAAAAAAAGAAAAAAGAAAAAAAAACAAACAGCAAAACTTTGTTATTTGAGGAATCTTCTTATTCAGACTTGATCTTTAATAACAATATTCAACAACTACGCATCCATGACACTGCCTGCCTATTCCACATCATTTACAAAGCTAATTTGTTAATATAACATACTTCAGCCCATCATCCTTTGCTTGGCTTATTTTGTTATCTAAACTTGATTGAATCATCTCTGCCTTCCACTTTCTCTCAAGTGTTCTGACAGTGTCGCCGTTTCCAATCTTGCGGCTGAAAAGAACAAACACAGACTTTAAAAACCAATATCTACAGTTCACTTCTGTTAATGTTAGGAATACAAATTTATCTTGTCATACTGAACAAATAGGCACACACATATGTGCACTTATTTGAATTTTTGGAATAGGGAGAATTATGTTTTTATTACAAAAATCTGATTCATGTTCATCATAATGGGAGTTGCTATAATATATTCAAAATCAAGAGAAAATGGTTAAAATTGATTACAGTTGGTTTTGGGAAAATAACTTATATCTTTTTGTATAAAGCAATACTAAATCTTTAAAGCGAGAACGTTCTAACCCACATGTGTGTGGAGCTCTTAATAGGGCATTATTAAAATATACCTTTTGAGATACCAATTGATGGTACATGCACATTTCAGTAAAAGTTAGGTATTTAATTTATTTTGGGGAAACTATAAAATACTTGGAGAAGAAAATTACTTGTTTTGCTACTTGGTAACATACATGTAATATTGTGTAATTAAGTTGTAGGTTACTTTGTGTTATCATTCAAGTGGGCCTACATAAGACTGCTCAGAATGTTGCATCTGGGGTTAAATAACAGGACATGTTAAAGGTATAGAGGGCTGCTGTATGTATATCATATAAACATGGTGTAAATATTATATAAATAGTGCATGCTCTAAACCATGCAACATACTAGATTATGTGCACGACAAATACTAAATTATCCGAGGGCACCTTTATTTGACCGAGGCCGTAGGCCGAGGTGAAATAGAGTGCACGGGGATAATTTAAGTATTTGGAGTTCACATAGTCAGTAATGTTGCTTAATAGAGCAGACTATTTATTATAGTAAATAGCCCTAAAAATCAGCCG
>CALNVZ010002100.1:49069853-49097964 GCA_940671915.1 Paracentrotus lividus | reverse complement strand
CCCGATTTTTTTGAACACTTTTTTGAAAATCCGACCTAGCTAGCCCATGAAGTTCGTAAACAGATCGTAAGAAGTATTTACTACGTCCACTCAGTTTACACACAGACAATGCCCATTCAGCAAAATTTGCAAGGACGTAGTAGGAACAAGCTCAGTGTGACGGGGGGATAAGGCATCAGCTGTGCAACTGTCTGTGTCTGGCATGCCCCGAACTTAGCAGAAACCCATGGGTTTGGCAACATGTGCACATGATTTAAATCCGGATTGGGAGAACTGTTTTGTTATCTGCTTTTGTATCTGTGCTTATTATAACGACAGTAGACTGGATACCAGTTACACCCTTATGGTTCCCATGTGCTGAACTGGTTCTTTTAAAAGTCATTTTATTTCCCAGTGTGATATATCGGATACGATGGCTAACTCGTAAGATTCTTAGCATTCTGACATTACATTTGCAAGAGTATATAACCGCTCCTGCATGCCTGAAAAAGTTAGTCATTATCTGTGGCTAACTAAATAGCTTTCTGCGAAGATCGATACATAAAAGATGTAGAGAGGTGCACAGCTGACGCATGACCCTTTGTGATCATTACATAATGTACAATCAATGCCTTTTCTCCAGGTGATATTACAAAAATCATGTGGGATTATACTCTTTGGTTCTTTTGGATATAGATTGTTCTGGAATTTATTGCCCAAATTTTTTATTAAATCTTTGCTTATTTAGTTTTGTTCATCTAATAATCTTTGGTACAAAATAACATGTAGGTCAAGAAATAGTGTAGTAAAAGAAAATTATGGGGGAAACATCTTCTGGTTGGAATAAAGACAATTTTCAATTATTGTTGTAAAGATCTGAAATGGTTCAAAATTTGATTAGATGTTTGATGTCTATAACTCATCTCATCTTTTCTCACCCCAGGCTTTTATATCTTGCCACGGACTGCGATGGTTCTAAAGTTGCCAGTTTCTATGAACAACTCCAGCTAGAACAGTATTTCAAAGTACCAGATAATGTAAGAATTGGACTTGTAATAATATTCTAATATTTCCATGTACAACCAATCTGACTAATGTATGTTTGACCTCTTCCCATATGGTCTACTTCTGTTTCTTCTTCAACCAGTTTTTCTAATTACATTTTGGTCTAATTGCTATTTTGTCTAATGTCCGTTTGGTCTAACAACACTTTAACTGGTAATGGACCAAATATTTATTTGGGAATCAGACGTTAATGCAATTGGACCAAGTATGTATCAGACTAAGCGGAAATTAAAGAAAATTTTTAGTAGATGAAATTGGTTATTAGACAAACCAACTGTTGGTAGACCAAGTGGATATAAACCCCAGGCTTAGGCGTATATGATCCATGTGGTTCGCTTTGGCTTCTCTTTCTTGTACTGTCCACCGTCAGTGTTCCACTCTTTGGAAAAAAAATCTCCGAAAATGGACTAAAAATTTCCCGGAATTCAGATGGCATTTCCTGGAATCTTTAAAAATTAAAATTTAAGAAAAACTTCAGACAATGGTATTGGAAGCGTGAAGTATGCCTACTGGCCAGAAATCAAGAATTTGAAGACTCTCTTGCCTGCGCACCTCCTGAAATAAGGGACAAAACCATTTATGCGAGCGCGAAAACTTTTGAGCTCTTGAAATTAGGCAAATAATGTTATATATACTAATGAATATTCAACTTTGTTACACTCAGATATTGTGTACATCTTGATTTTCAGATTCCCGAAATTTCTGGAATATTATTCTCTACTTCCTCGAAAAATTCCTTGAAAACTACGCCCAAATTCCTGAAATTTTCCGTCTGGAATTCGGAAGAGTTGAGAGAACACTAGCCAAGTGTACGTTTGTTGTATTAATAGACATTATTGTTGATCTCCTGACCAGTGAATTACTGTCAATTTTGCCAATTTGAATTCGCATAAGTTGAATAATTGCCAAAAACGTCTTTTCAAGTTATCTTCTCATCGTATTTTATTGTCTTTAACCCTTCATAAGTCAAAACCATTTCTTCAGACCAAACAGATTTGTCTAAGGCAAGGTTTCATGAATGTATATTGAAGAGAAGGGTTATCAAAAATGTCTTTTATTATTATTCTGTGCCCTGTAACACAAAGATTTACGATTGATAAAAAGATACGATTTATTTTTTTTCTCGGTAGCCTCATTTGGAAACCAAGTACAGTAATGGATTAGGTTTTTGATATGATTAAGAGTAGGGTTAGGGTTAGGATTAAGATCATCAACTTTGGAGCATCCTATCCATGATCTTGCTAAAGAGAAAAAATCAATCATAACTTTTAATCAATCGTAAGTCTTTGTGTTACACCCCACTGGTATGATTGTGTTTCTTTACGATGTAGGTTTGTTCAAGATTGGGACGTGTACTTCAAAGTTGTTTTGTAAATATATGTTGTGTTATGAATACTGCCCATTTTCTTGAATTAAGGGTTCTAAGGTTGGAGGCATAATGGAGATGCAGTCACTGTTTTCTTGTTTAAATATCATTATTTGATTTAATAATTTCTATGTCTAGGTGCTATCCAAGATTCGAGATGACTATGGTTTCCATGGAGACTGGTGTGATGAAGAAACATGCTCTAAGGCTATCAAAGAAACTTTTCAGAGAACAGGTAAACATAACACTTATTTATTCAATATGCAAACTCTGTGATCTAAAAACAAACAAAAACTTATTGAATAAAATCATAAAGATTTTGTGCACCATATTGGCAACCATGAAGGTATAGTAGGATTCTATAATTTCTTTTAATTTCCTTTTTAAGGGTACCTTCCAGACCCCCAGACAGGATTTAGTAAGGTGGTAGCAGATCATTAACAATCAGATGATGGAGCCCAAATGTTCATTGTAAGATTCTTTAATTTTTAGTACCTTCTAGATCCCACACAGCAGTTAATAATGTGGGAACAGATCGTAACCAATCAAACGCCAATTCACAGTCTAGGAATATTTAATTTTCTCTTTAAGGATACCTTCTAGACCCCCACACAGCAGTTAGTAAGGTGGTAGCAGTTCGGTACCGATCAGATGATGGACCATGAATGCCCATTCTAAGATTCTTTTATTTTCTCTTTAAGGGTACCTCCTAGATCCCCACACAGCAGTTAGTAACTTGGTAGCAGATCCTTACCAATCAGATGATGGAACACCAATGCTCATTGAATCTTTAATTTCTTCTTAAAGCGTACCTTCTAGACCCCCACACAGCAGTTAATGTGGAAACAGATTGTAACCAATCAAATGCCAATTCACAATCTAGGACTTAAAGCGTACCTTCTAGACCCCCACACAGCAGTTAATGTGGAAACAGATTGTAACCAATCAAATGCCAATTCACAATCTGTACCTTCTAGACCCCACACAAGCAACCCCCACACAGCAGTTAATGTGGAAACAGATTGTAACCAATCAAATGCCAATTCACAATCTAGGACTTACAGCGTACCTTCTAGACCCACACACAGCAGTTAATGTGGAAACAGATTGTAACCAATCAAATGCCAATTCACAATCTAGGACTTAAAGGGTACCTCCTAGACCCACACACCGCCGTCAGAAAGGTGGTAGCAGATCGTTAACAATTAGATAATGGAGCCTTAATGCTCATTCTAAGATTCTTTAAAGGGAAACTCTGGACCCAAAATAAGTTGCTTTTATAAAAAGCAGAAAAATTAGAAAAACAGAACAAGTTTGAAGAAAATCGGACTAATAATAAGAAAGTTATGAATATCTTTATGATGCACAAAAAAAATTGATCGCTATACCAAATTGGCAACAACTGCGATGTCACTGGGGCACATCTTTCCATGCATTTTCTATATGGTTTTATGATACATTTTCACTTTATTTGTTAAGAAACTGTTTTCCTCACAACTTTTGCCGAGATATATTGATGGCAATATGTTATTGCATGTACGTATTTTGATAAAATGAGAATCATAATGACATTTTAAAAGAACAGTGATATTTTTCATTAAAATTCAACATTCATGAATATCTTTTTTCTATACCGAAAACCACTTAAAATCTTTGTTTTTTGTATTTCTAGATGGGGTGCTGATTTTACAATATATGTATACGATGTAATAGCATATTGCCATCAATATACATGTATCTTGGCCAAAGTTATGAGGAAAACAGTTTCTTAACAAATAAAGTGAAAATTTATCATAAAACCATATAGAAAATGCATGAAAAGTTATGCCCCTGTGACATCACAGTTTTGTGACAGTGTTGCCAATTTGGTATAGCGATCAATTTTTTGTGCATAGTAAAGATATTCATAACTGTCTTATTATTAGTCCGATTTTCTTCAAACTTGTTCTGTTTTTCTAATTTTTCTGCTTTTTATAAAAGCAACTTATTTTGGGTCCAGAGCTTCCCTTTAATTTTCTCTTGAAGGATACATCCCAGATCCCCACACAGCAAATAGTAAAGTGGTAGCAGATCGTTACCATCGAGCACAGATTCTTAATCTAGGATTCTTTTATTTTCTCTTAAAGGATATCTTCTAGATCCCCACACAGCAGTTAGTAAGATGGTAGCAGATCGATACCAATCGGATGATGGAGCACCAATGCTCATCTGTTCTACCGCTCACCATGGCAAGTTTGCATCCGATGTCCTCAACTCCCTGGGCCAATCAGCCAGTCATTCCGATAGACCGGACACACTCTTGAACCAACTTGGGGATCTGAACCCACGACCTGGTCGGCATGTCAACCTGGAGAGGTCAATCAGGAATCCCAGGGTGCATCAGAAGGTCGTGGATGCATCAATGGAATCTATGGTGAAGGAAGTACAGGACTTTGTGCAGGAAAAGATGAGAAAATGAAAGAGAACTTGAGCAATAAATGTGGCCAAAGACTGTAATTTAAAATATTCAGCAAAGTGTCTTCAGATATTTAAGTGATTGTATACTGTTTACCATTGTTTTATTGTCATAGATTTAACATTACGCTCAAATAGTGCCATTTGGTTGAACTAAGAATTTCCTGATCGCAAATCTAACAACTTGCAAATGTCCACTGTATTCCATTCACAAAATATAATGTGTTATACAGTGCGTCCCAGATGAAAGTAAACTAAACTTTGAGAGCCTAATATTAAAATTTTATAACTTATCTGTCATCAATTTTTATATCATGACAAAGAGTAACTCATATTCTATCCAGTGATACCAAAATTATACCTGTAGTGTCACAGAAGACTGAGCACTCAACTTTTTAAGAACTTTGGTCAAAAACAAATTGTACCAAGTTTTTTCAGAAGTAACCTGGCTTTCTGATCATTCATTCTTTGTTGGAGGTCAGTCTTCCTGAGTCCATTCATAAGGGACAAAGGATTACTTGGCCTATTGAAATGCAAGAGTTGCTTTTGCCCAAACTTGGAACATTTTGACTTTGACGCTTGTGTTTTAAAGACCAAATGCTCAATCGTCTTTCACAAAATAGGTACAAATTTAGTATCATTGAATAGAATATGAGTTACCCTTTATCATGAAATAAATATCAAGGTAATGCAAGCTACAAAATTTTACTATGAGGCTCTTAAAGTTGGGTTTACTTTTTTCTGGGACGCACTGTACAGTACTTATGTGATGACAAAAAGAGTGAAAATGTTTTCAGACTTGTATCATTGGTTTGAATGTTGTCACGTGCAAATTTGGGTTTTGATTTTGATAGGAAAACATTTTAAGTATTTCTGTCCATACAATTTTATTTAAAAACGTATTTAATTAGTTAATTTGGTTTTTATTTCACTTTCTGTTTTGTTAGAACTGTACTCATTGTGTGCTGAAAATTTTCATTCCTTTTAGGGTAGAATGCAAGTCTTTCATAGCTGGTTTTGATAATTCTTTCATCAAGATATTCTCTCATATATTAGGCTATTTATTTCATCATTCCTCAAGGCACAAATATTTGTTACTTAGTTGATTATCAAATATTCTGAAAATGTATTCAGGAATCAATTAATGTATTCTGGTATTAACATGACCCCATTTCAAAACCAACTACAAGTTGCAAAAGGAACATCAGAGTAAGCAGGTTTTAGGATAACAATGATACCACTTCTCGAATATAATACTTAGCTAAACTTTTGTAGACTGCCTTGATATCATTGGAAAGTTAATAATCTCTTGTTTAAAAAAAATGAGTTGGCTGGTCATTAGTAGAAGCCATCGGACCCAAAGAGTTATACAAGTATTGCACAACTGATGGATATCACTGGCAAGGTCATGTATTAATAATGTAAAATTTGGGATTATGTGAGATTGGCAGTGATCTGTATCATTATTTATATATATTAGGCCTTAAAAAATTATTATATTGGCGTAACCTCACCGATCCCAAGAATAGTGTCAATTGTTTTTGGCCTTGCCGCATCTCGGGCAGCTTCACACTACGTGAAAACCTTTTCTTTATATTCTGAGCGGCATATGCATGCCAAATAACCCTTTTTGGAGCAATTGTATGTATGTTTGCAGAATAAAGAAAAAGAAAAAATGGTCACACCCTACCTACTTCAGTGACCTGTTACTCAAAGATAAACAATATTTTTAAAGGACTTAATGATGATATTTCTATGTGATGTTTGCAGGTTCTGTGTTAGTGGCTGAATTTAGTATCTTCCTATCTTGCAGAAGTGAAGAGATCTCAATTTATTGTATTGTATACTTTTCAAACAAATTTTGATAGAAAGTTTACAAGATTTTAAAGTAATGCCTACAGAAACAAGAAAATATACAATATTTTCAAAATGTCACAATATCAGATTAAATAAGAAAATTAATTAGCAAAATTCTAGTAAAAGCATTTATTTGTGTTTATACATTTGGTCCTTTGTCTTAGAAAAGACCAAAGTAAATATGGAATATACAACTCTACATATTTTTGTAGCAAATTATTATAATTTCAGAGAATATGTACATTGTATGTGATGGTTTGTGATTAATGAATAGCACATCAATATTGAGAAAGAACTTGGGTGATCTGAAGATGAGAATAAAATATAACAGAAGGATACAGACAATACTAATTTGCTTTGCTATACATGTAATTCATAATCCAAATATTAAAAAAGTTGAAATATTTATATAAATGAACTTATATCCTGAAGCTGTACACACCTCATTTAAACCATTTTCACAAATTATAAGTGATGGTAGTTTGTACTAGGTATAGGATACAGTTGTACTGAGAATTGTAATGATTTGATGCATTGCAATAAATAGCATTTCTTCAAGTGTATTTTTTCAAGGTAGTGCTTATTTATATCTAGTAATGAAAATCTTTCTACAATGGAACTTTTCTAGTACTCAATCAAAATATTCATTTTCAACATTGCATTTCTAAATTTTATTAAACTTAATTGTCAATCCTTATATTAATCTTTCTGACATCAAAATAGTGGAATTCATATATTTCAAAAGTTAGACCTTTCTTGATTGAAATGAAATGCAAAATTTCTCTATTCAACAGTAATATAAAAGACAAATATCAATAAAAATGTATTTCAGGATTTTGTACCAAGGCACCTTGGCTCACAGTTAGATAGAAAATCAACATATATATTGGTATTCATAAAGCAACAGGATGAAAATAGAACTGTAATTATAGATAGGCCTATACAATACTATACATTTCCCTTCATACTAATATATACAAATATGTTATCTAAAATAAAAGAAATTATTAATTGCTTAAAAAATGAAAATAGAAATATAATTTTTAGGTAGGCCTATAAAATATAGGGTTTCCTTCATGCTAATATATACAAATATCTTCATTTGAAATAAAGGAAATTATTAATTGTTTTAAAAAATAAAATGGAATCATACTTTTATTACCTGGCACTATCATAAATTTCAAAAGTATTGCACGGTGACGGTGAAAATGTTTTCTTTATTTCTAATGTGAGGGTTCATTAAAACCGTTCAAAAACTACTCTGAAATGCCTGCATTTTTTGAGAAATCATCATATTACTTTTGATTTGGGATATTAATTTTGAACTCCATGAATTACCGGTACATCTAATATGATTCATGAAGAGTAAAGGGGACAATCTGGAATTTCCAGAACAGAACACTATACACATATTTACAATACAAAACAAATGTATCATGCCAGACAGTTGTTGGCAACAATATTGTTGACATTTTCTACAATTTTCAAGGACATAAAAAAAATCACATTGATTTATCATAAATGTACATTGTTGTAAATTCACCAAAGAAAACACATATCTAATGAATTCATGACCTTCACCAATACTGTATAGTATAATAACATCCTCACATATCATGACATCTTATTTTGAATTAAAATAAATTAAAATAACCACAAGCATTGTGGAATTTAATACAGTCCGATCTCGCTTATCTGGCTGTATTGGGACCCGCACCCATTTAATCAAGTGATATGGCTGCATATGAGATCAATGCATAACTTATGCACTGAGACACCATATGGCATTTCTATCTTAATTTATAGGGAGAAGATTTAATAGCCTTAAAGATAATGATTTATGGGGTGGATGATAGAGGAGACTGGTCAAATGATGGCCGCATAAGCAGGGTCGGACTGTACTATAAAACAAGATAAATCATAAGTACATTAGAAGGAAGTATATTGAATATTTTGGTTAATGGAATATCAAATCTGACTGTATAGAAAGTTTGGCACAGGATAAATATTTCACAGAGTTTTTTAGTGGTGAATACCTCTGATCGATAATAATGCCGTGAGTTATCATCATTGATAATAAGTTGCAAATGTAAATGTAGATACAATAAAAATCAAGAGTAGACTGAAGTGAGACAATCAATTATTAGGAATTCATGATGTAATGTGTCGCCACATAAATAAAATTACTCAAAGGCATATTTTTGTTTATATCATTAATGATGTATCACAATCTTGTTATAGTACATATATATTTCTATACTATTTCTTATCACACATTCTGTTTCATTTAGAATAATATATAACTGATTCATTCAGAAATATATACATGTATGTGCATCATTTGTTATACAATGTACAGGTAGGCGTACAAAATTCTATAAATTTGGCTGCATCTTTACAAACCATTTCTACAGAGAAAACTTGTTATAACAAAGTCCTTGGAACCATGGAAATTATCTGATTATATCAGGAATCTCTTTCTGTCATCAGGAGGAGAAAAAAAAAAAAGAAAAAAAAAAGAAAAAAAAAAACAACAGCAAAACTTTGTTATTTGAGGAATCTTCTTATATCAGACCTTGATCTTTATAACAATTTTCCACAACTACGCATCCATGCCACTGCCTGCCTATTCCACATCATTTAACAAAGCTAATTTGTTTATATCTAACATACTCAGCCCATCATCCTTTGCTGGCTTATTATTGTTATCTAACTTGCATTGAATCATCTCTGCCTTCCACTTTCTCTCAAGGTGTTCCTGACAGTGTCGCCGTTTCCAATCTTGCGCTGAAACAGAACAAAACACAGACTTAAAAACCAATATCTACAGTTCACTTCTGTTAATGTTTAGGAACAAATTATCTTGTCATACTGAACAAATAGGCACACACATATGTGCACTTATTTGAATTTTGGATAGGGAGAATTATGTTTTTATTACAAAAATCTTGTATTCATGTTCATCATAATGGGAGTTGACTATAATACTATTCAAAATCAAGAGAAAATGGTTAAAATTGATTACAGTTGGTTTTTGGAAAATACATTATATCTTTTTGTATAAAGCAATATAAATCTATTAAAGCGAGAACGTTCTAACCCACATGTGTGTGAGCTCTAATAGGGCATGTATTTTAAAATATACCTTTTGAGATACCAATTGATGGTACATGACACATTTCAGTAAAAGTTAGGTATTTAATTTATTTGGGGAAACTATAATACTTGGAGAAGAAAATTACTTGTTTTGCTACTTGGTAACATACATGTAATCATTGTGTAATAAGTTGTGGTTACTTGTGTTATCATTCAAGTGGGCCTACATAAGACTGCTCAGAATGTTGCATTCTGGGTTAATAAACAGGACATGTTAAAGGTATAGAGGGCTGCTGGTATGTATATCATATAAACATGGTGTAAATATTCATATTTTTGCTCTTAACAATATCATGATTTACCTTGACATTCTCGACTGCAGTAGTACTTTCCTGGCTTGACCTTTTCCAGATGGCATCTGGAAAAAAAAGAGAAGAATTTAGCTTATGAAGGAACATTGCAATAAGTGGTAAAAAGACAAAACGCGAAAGAGAGAGAGATGACCTGTTTGGCGTTCAACAAGAAAGGGGTTAGATAAACGTAGATCTGGTGGTGCTGCTAAGAGGCTGCCAGGTCTACGATCAATTGGGCAAAAAGATTTCTGTTTCGGACGATAAAATTTTGTAAGCATTTTTTTTTTATATATCGAACATGAAAAAAATATTTAAAATAAAGGACATTATTTAGATACCAATGAGGTGACTCTGACAAGAAAAAAAATCATTAACTATGGCACAGGGGAGAGTAGACCAAATAATATACACTACATAGCTTTATGGCCTAGGCTCCTTTTGGTTCCCCAAATGATCGTACCCAGCTATTGAGCTAGGGGGAAAAAAGGATATTGACATGTAAAGTTGTATGAATGAATATCGGGCATGGTGAAGAATAGACTACCATTGGGATTAGGATTGTTTGATTTAATATAGTGCTCTAAAAATCAACATCAAAATACGCAAATTTTACAAAATTCTTTGAATCTGTTTGCTCAAAAGGTAACTCCCAAGATACAAAACATTATAGATATGGACAATCATATTTCATAAAAGATCAGACACTGATTCTCAAAAAAAAAAAACTTCATAAAACTTAATTAGAAAAAAAAAAGAAGAAAAAAGAAAGTTAAATTGACACTTACTCCCGACATTTCTTGTAGGTCTTTGGAGTATCTTCTTTCTTGCTACAAAACCCACAGACTCTAAGCTTATGGATCTTCATCTCGACGGATCCTCCAAACGTTCCTAGATTGATACCATCGGAGGTTGTCTCGCCGTTGACTGCAGGATGATCTTCTGGTCTATCAACTGGAGTCCCTTCATCCTCGTCGTTGACCCAACTCCCTCCGTCTGCATCGATGCAACATCCAGTCTCTGCAGGAGGATGAACCACCGCAGGAACTTCTTCTTTCTCCTCGACAATCGTCTCCGTCTCCTGTGGCTGAGCCTCGTCTTTTTGGGGATCATCTTTTTGTTCTGTCTTCACCACCTTATCGCTGTCTGGCTCTTTGGTCTCACTCTCTTTATCCTCTGGCTCTTCGACTTGGGTTTCTTTGCTCTCTTGGTTGGTTTCTTCTTCCTCCCGCCTCTCTTTAGTTTCACCTTCTTCCTTCTGAATTAGGAACATGAAATATTGATAAAAATAAATGAATTTTTTGCTGTTGTTTTGTCCTTTACATACATTTATTTGGCAATTGGATAATTCTTATTACTCTTCTTAATTCTGACTGTCAGGAATACAGTATTAGATTTAGTGAACTAGAACCGTAGAAATTCCATTTTAATGAGTTTTAGTGAACGTTCAACAAAGACAATCAATACTTAATTCTGCCATAATAGCGCTTCAATTGAAACAGTGCATAGAGCCTAGAAAAACAAAATTGTATTTGATTTCTCATAATTTTCTATGTAAGAAATCTGAAGCTGAAAATTATCCCTCTGCTTCATCACACACAAAAAAATAAAATTAACAAGGCAGTAAGCATAATATAACTGAGCCTTTTAAGTCACAAAGTGAAATAGTAATTGATGTCCAGACGGACAAATTAGGTGCCAGTTTTACTTTTTCCTTGGATGTCTCCTCATCATCGGATAGTATTTCATTGCCATCATCATCTAGAATCCGCCATCGACATACACCTTGATTAGGATTGGGTGCAGGTAGTTCCTTAAGCTGTGCCGGCAGTGGAACCCCAACCAGTTTTTTGGGCTTCGTTCTCTCTAATTCCTCAATAAAACCAGGCACTTTTCGGCATTCTGAATGAATGAATGAAATATAATGGAAGATCTTAAGGAATTGAGATTATTCATTTACTCTTTGCCCGCAACGTACACAATTATCCTGCGCCACATCAAATTAACCTGCCTAAATCTGAACAGACTTCCCGTCGATTGATCTTGCAACTTTCACATTTTATAGGAAATTCTCAGTGTTAACAATACCGGTAAATACAATGAAATCAAAGGTGTAAATGAACACTACACTATTTACTCATTGCTATCATTTGTGCGTGCAAATATGGGATTAAAATATGTGCCGTCCATATTGTGAATGGATTGTGACTTTGAGTCAAACTTGGCAGTGCGCTGAATGTTCCATGAGTCACAGGAGATGGGCAGAGACAGGTTAACAGGGTGTAAAGAGCATTCTAAACATGAGCTTTGAAGCCTATATTTGATACAAAACGTATCAATTATTAATTGTTTTAAAGACAGTTTGCAGCTGATGAAAGAACAATATTCTGGGGAACATTTTTATGTAGCTTTCAAAAAAACGTATGGCAATGGATTCTTAGCTCAAGAGCTTACTTTATTATACTCTTAACAAAAGCCATTGGACAATGGTTCAACTTACCATCAACAAATTTTTGAAGACCTTTTGTTTCCAGTCTGTCTAAACTTTCTTTTCCTGCCTTTTCCTTTCTTTGAATCCGTCTTTCTTTTTTCGCAATCTGCTTGAGAGCTGTTCGTGTCATTCCTTTCTCCTTACGTTTAGCGCCAACTATCGACAGACTTTTACGTTCATGGCGATGGGAAGGACCATCGCACTCTGTTTCAGACATCCTTACGCTGCAATTACTGCAATGACGGATTTTCACATGAAAATTGGGTTCATAGTGGACCTCAAAGATGTCTGGAAGAACAAAACCTTCTTCTATGACCTGCTTGCGGATGCACTCCAAGTGATCCTTACACCCAGGACATTCCTTGGGATCAAGCTCGTAAGAACTGGTTTGCCACCGTGGGTATTTCAGTTTCACATTCTTCTTCACTTCCTTTGTATCTTCATTTTCAAGTACAATATTAACTTTCTTTGATCTGAAATGATTCTTCTCTGGATCATCGTCCCCACTGTCCGCTGAATCGTCCTCAAACTTGATGTTGATCAAGTTGCGCCCTTCTCTGGAGTCCTCCTGAAGCTGATACATGGTTTTATCCAGCATGGCTTGTTCATATTTATTAATGACAGTACATGCTTTCTTGAGGGTTGGTGAGTTCTCTCCAAACATGTGAAAGGGTTTCTCTGGAGGGGGCTTCCAGTAGAGCGTCACGTCTTGCTTGCATTCTTCTGCCTGAAGCCAAAGACGCAACATCTCAAAGAGACATCCTCCCAGATGAAGCAGGAACTGCAATGTTTTAACCACCTGGAGTTTGAAGAAAACATGAATTCAATTGAAAACTTGTTGATACCTGATGTGGCTGTTTTAAATTGCATACTGTATACAAAATATAGAGAATAATAATGCTTGTAATTTTTTTCATTATATTCACAATCATAAACTAATTCTTATGTATTCTATGTACATAGGCATTACATGAATGTTATCGTTATCATAATTATCATAGAACCAAAGGGACATATATATTTAATACGTTTGAGAGAATTGTTTATTTATCTTTTATTGGATACTACTGTCTACATGTAGGTTTAGGACAAGGGACCTCTCAGTTTCTGGCTAGGTAAGAGACCACAGCTCTGGCCATATTGCACTAATAAGTTAAGAGGTGATTAGCATTACTTATGTAAGCATATATAACCTCAATACTATCATTAGTAATCATATATGAAAAGAAGTACATAGTCCAGCTTTATTAGCATGGTTTGCTCTTTTCAATATTAAAAGTAAACAGATTTGAATAAAAGGTGCATAGTCCATTGGCTATTACCTTTATTAGATGCAAAGTCTTATCTTCCATAGGCTTTCCAAACAGTCTGCAGAATGTATCTTCACTGTCCCTCATGTAAAAAGGATTTGTCACTGCAAGAGAATTGGAGAATATTTCTGACATTTTAAAATTCTATTTTCTTTGCTCATTTTTTCATAAATATATTTCTTGTCAGTTTCATTCTGCATTAAAATTTAAAACTTTGACGAGAAGAAATAAACATGGCTCAATACTCTTAAAATATGGAGGGAAGATTTCTTTTATCTGAATAAAGTACAACACAATGTATAGTTATATCCAGTTTTATACAATCTTCACCAGTTTGATGTCCAGAGTTTTAAAAAAAAATAGAGATAGGAGTGTTGGACCAAAATTAACACTTTATGATTAGTATTTCATATCCTCCATCTGTTGTATTTCATTACTGACCTTTTTCCCTTTACCCATTTGCACTATTATTTTAAAAATCAATTTCACTTTACACCTGCACAATCAATTTCTTTGCTCCGGAATAAAAATATTGCTATTATTTATTATTTCTGCAGTGTGTAAACAATCCATTGACATCAATTATAATATGCACAGATCTAATGGATGTGAACTCAAATACATGTACTTGTATACAGATTTGTTCATGCAACTATGTGTCTATTGTTACATGAACCATGCCTTGGTACCCATTTGCACTATTATTTTAAAAATCAATTTCACTTTACAGCTGCACAATCAATTTCTTCGCTCCGGAAAAAAAAATATTACTATTGATTATTATTTCTGCAGTGTGTAAACAATCCATTGACATCAATTATAATATGCACAGATCTAATGGATGTGAACTCAAATACATGTACTTGTATACAGATTTGTTCATGCAAATACATGTATGTGTCTATTGTTACATGAACCATGCCTTGGTAAGCATACACAAAGACACTGTTAAACTTTGAACTAGCATGCAGGATCACCGTTTAGTTTCTTTTGAATCTATGCAATATCACAGCAATCAGGGTCACCAAAAAAAGTCTCTTTATTTGCAGTTGACTTCTTTATTGAACACTGCTGCTACCCAACAAATCTCTGGGTGTACAGTCTGTGTAAAAAAAAATGGTACAGTCAGGGAAAAAATAAATTAGGCATGAAATCTTTTCAAAAGTTATATATATATATATGGAATCAGATTAAAGCCAATATATTTTTCTTGCTGATACAATTTATTTCAGATAATTTGCTTTTGTAGAACAAAAGTTATGCTAACTTTTGTGTAAAGACAAGAGATTTAACTCTGCACAAATCTATTGTTCTTTTAGATCAATTTCGGCGGCTTATGTTCGAAACCTACACAAAGGCATGGCAAGGCATGTGCAAAATGGATTTTTAATTATTGCAGAAAACTAATCATATCTCAAGATCTACTGCACCAAATGAGATGAAAAAAATTGCAGAACAAAGCTCATTTTCCCTGCTTTATGAAAATACTAAGCATTATAAAGTGATTACTAATCTTCATACAATAAACAAATGTTTCCCAACTGTACCATTTTATTTGACACAGACTGTATAATCAATTTGAATCGTAAACTATAGTTTACGTCAAAAGAAAATCACTGTGTGCATCATTAATATTGGCCATACAGGTGCACATCATTTATGATTCAGGGAAGCGAAGAAAAGAACATACATGTACATGTAAAACTCATTGAAAATTTAGCCTACAGGTACTTTTCATGTCAATATACATATTCTAGTTGTTTTTTTTTTAAACCCCACTTAGTACGCCTACAGGAAAATTAAATTACCTTCAATAGGTCAATAGCATAACAAATAATCTGGTATCACATCCTGCTCTTCAAAAGCACTAGACTTTCATTTAATATAAAAAATCTCATTAAAAAAAGTAAAAAATGCAGTCCCCTTCCTGAAGCACTTCACAACCATCACACACACACACACACACACACACACACAAAATTATTGTTTGTTAAAATCCCACAGACATCGTCGAATGCCAATACATGTGTCTTTGACAGAGAATTTATTTTACATGATAGCTTTACAACTTTGTATGAAACTGAAACTAATAACTCTATTGTGGTATTAATGAGCAATAGTGTCTAATTATGGCTTCTTCTCTCATGCTTTCACAGTCATAAAAACAAACATTCTAATTATACAGTAAACATGATACCTATCAAAAGAATCCTTGACACAAATAACAGTCCGCATTTCCAAAAATATAGATCTAAAATTATTTTCACTCTTCTTTATTATTATATTTGTGTCATATACTTTCAGCAATAAGATTTTTGAGAGATTACTGAAAGATCCTTTGGCGTCTAGTCAGAGATCTTTAAAAGATAAATGAGGTCCTCTAAAGGACTGGCCAAGACCAGTGAAAGATTGACCAGGACTACTGAAAGAACTCTAAAGGGCTGACCAAGATTGCAGTCTTTCAGCGAAGGACCACTAAAGTATCACTTTCTGAAAAACCGATGAAAGACCGTTTTGAATTGTTTCGACACAAAGGAATACTTTGGAGATCATTGAAATATAGAGCAAGTTGCATGGTCTTTTAGCAGGTCTTGCTCTCGGTGGAATCGGGGTTGAAGTGACTTTGTCTTGATCATCTTGTTATAATGGGAGTGAACTGTAATGCCATTTTGACTCTGAAACTATGACATTCATTTTATTTATTACCAGTAATCAATCGTTACCAAAAATCTGAATCTATACATACATATAACAACAAAGGGACTCTTTTCAAGCTCATTTACCAAATCTATATAAAGATATCTTTGTTGTTTATTTACTTACTTATTGATTGGGACTGAATCTCATCAATGAAGGACCTGTACTGGAATACTGTAATCAGATCCTCACATAATGTTACACCGTTCTTGACGTGCCCTAGTAAAGAAAATCATAATACAATCTTTAAATACAATATATTTAACACATGGAGGAGAATGAGCGATTCTCTTCTCCTGTCATATCGCCCCTAAAGTAAAATGACCACCCCCTACCAAAACATTCAGAAATGCAGCAAAAGCCATTGAGAGGCCAAGTTTTAATACTTCTATTTTAATATAGAAATTAAAAAACAATTTCATTGAAATAAGGAAACGATGCATAATAAACAGTAAACCCATGTTAGTACATATTCCTTGGTAAAATGAATTGCACAGCAGTTATAGTTAAATTATCTTCATGTCTAACTCGGGTTTTTCATTCTATTTGAAAAATCTACATGGTTAAGTTCAATGAATAGTTTCCTGTGAACACACCGTAATGCAATCAACTTATCTTAAATTTAAATATGGGTGATTCCACTGTGTTGGGGCAATTTTTGTGACATACCACTATTCCAAATCTTTTTCAAACCACGAAAATATTTTCTAATAATGGCATGAGCAAAAAAATGGGGTCCCATCCAGTATTATTTCTCAAAGACTATGGCATATTGCAATTTGACCCATGAAAATTTCTTGTCCATGTAAAAACAATATGATGTCCCTGTAACGTGGTAGATTTTTTGTATGCCTGTTGCTTGAAATCCATAAAAGATTTCCAATTTTAATGTCTATTACTGAGAAAAGAGAGCAATTTTTCATTAACAGCTCAAAACTTAACCACATCTGAATTGATCTTCATGGTGAACTGCAAAAGTTGATACCTCCGTTACATGGACATTGCATGAAAAATTTGCCCCAACCCCATGGAATGACCCATATGCAATCAGTAGAACTATGCAAATCCTGGTAAATTAATTTAGATAATTGAACTTTGTATATTTTAAAACAGTAAATATTTACCATTAGTCAACATCTGATCTGTCACCTCCAGCACTTCTTCAATTAATTGGGTGAAGAGCTAGTAATAAAGAGAAACAAAGAAATGAGATTGATATTAGAGAATTTGATAATTAGACGTACTGCAAATACATGTACAAATAAAAGAAAATTTCAAGAAAGAAGACAATAAAAACATACTAGATATGATATTCTGTGCGCAAAATTCACATCGAGGGGGGAGGACAAGGATTATTAATGCCAATACTAATTATATTAAATATTCTTGCAATTCATGAAGGGGCAGCTATAAATTATGTGCCGAATCCTGTAGTTATGTAGTTATTGCTTATACACTATCTACATTTAAAACATTTTGATCACAGTTAGCAAAGAGTAAAGGGACTACAAGCACCCATGTGTTCTTCATTGAATTGCTATTTGCATAATCACATACATATTCAGAAACTTTTTGCATGAATTAGAACATGACCCCCCCCCCCAGTAAAAAAAAATCACAAAGAGAATGATCTACACCTGCTTTTAGGATGAGTAAAAGGAGCCCTGGATAAAAGGAGCACTCAAAGAAGACCAAGTGGAACAATAGACCATACAAAATGCAACCAAACCAAATATTATGTACAACAATGTATCTCCATTACAATAGTTACTAGGAATCCAACAAAAGCTTATGACTTCAAAATCGAAAAAGGAATACTACTGGGCGTATCAAATGGGCATCCCCCTCCCCCTCCCATAATTTTCCAAACAGGAAATTTCTAATCCATAGGAAACTTGGTCCTTATTTAACCACAAGTTTAAATTTTCTTTTAGCTGTAACCCCTATTTCATGTACCATGTAACATTTGGCCAGTTTAGTGAAAGTTTGTGTATTCCATAATTTGTATGTTATTCTTAAACGTGGTGTATAGTTTTGGTAACAAAAAAGGAATTGGCACAAAATCGATCAAATGTAGTTACATGTTGTCCACATTGCACTAAAAGATATGTGTGAGAGATCTTGTGACATTCCTTTCATTATTTCCGATGATTTTCATTGAATTTGTTTGAATGAAACGTAATTAACGGCCGTTTAGACCTCTGCTGACAGATTCGCACGCCGAAGGTTACGGCGTGAATTAGTGCGAACGATCTGTGTGTAACACCCACAGAAGAGAATCCCCATTGGTTTTCCACGTGAGCGCTAACCTGTGACGGGTCCCCGACTTATCTTTTTTATCCTTATATTATGAAATAAAGACACTTAAACGAGATTTCAAGTACTATAATTTGCTTTATTATAGTTCTTGGATTCAATCTTTCATAATTTATCTTAGTGTGAATCAAAATTGATTTTTCCTTCTCCCGAAACTATACACCAGCTTTAATGTATTGAAATAATTTGTTATTGGAGTGGATTATTTTCATTTTCGAAAACAAATTGAGAGGTTTTACAGTACCATGCCTTTTTTTTTCTATAGGTACATGTATCTTTTCATCTAGTATTGATGTGGATGATAATAATTTCATCCTTGACCTTTGAACTAAGATTGTCTTTCAATGGTAATGTACTACAGTGAAAACTCGTTATAAAGAGGTTCCTGATATAACGAGGTACTTTTCTGGTCCCAGCTCTTTGTATTCTTTTATTTTTCTACCGCGATATAACAAGATTTCCGATATAACAAGGTAACTTCTATGGCCCTAAGGACCTCTTTATAATGAGTTTCCACTGTATAATCAAGTTTGAAGTTCATATGTCCAGTGGTTCTTGAGAACTTACCATGTCAGTTGATATGCCTTTAATTTCAAGGATGCGATTGTTCAGGCAATAAGACTTGAAGGAGACAGAGAAATATATCCAAAAGTGACGTCCCTATAACAACAATAAACAAAATCTAGGAATGAACTAAATTGAATATAAGAGCATCCATCACACATACTGAAATTGGTGAAATATTCATTGGCTATAGTCATTTCATGAATGATTATAACAATAATGAATGAGAGTGTACATGAGCCTACATGAGTATTGGTTTCATTCTTTAGTGTTAATTCAAACAATGCATTTGAAAGAAAGAAAGGGCAATTATGGTGGATGCAACCCCAGGATATTAGACACTAGATGATGAATCGCTATTGTTCAATGCCAGCGGCGTAAATCCGGGTCGAGGAGTGGGGGGGATGAGCGAAAAATTTTGCCAACTTGTCGCGATTTTGTTTGACATACACAAGCACTAGTGTATACAAGGAACGTTTTCAATACCCATATTAGCAGAGAGGGTGCAGATAGAATTTGTCTTTGAAAAGTAATGCGAGCGCGAAGCGCGAGCCGAAAATTTTGAGATATTTGTGCATTAGGCTACAGATCCGATTTAGTATCAGCGAGCGCGAAGCGCGAGCCGAAAATTTTGAGCTGAAATTGGAAATATTTGTGCATTATAGATCCTATATAGTATCCACGAGCGCAATATATATATATATATATATATATATAGCGGAGGCGGTGGAACCGATTAGAAAGTGGGGGTCACGATGGAAAATGGCATTTTTTTTTCTGAAAAGGGGGACACTTTAGATCAGAGGCATATAGGTAAAGAGAAATGTATTCGGGAGAGGGAGGGGGTACGAAGAAAATTTGTCATTGAATGTATGCTTTTAAGAATCTTAATGGCTGCCTTGATTACTGTTCATCTTAATGCGAGCGCGAGTCGAAAATTTTAAGCTTATATTTTTATTTTGTAGATATTTCTATATCTGATTTAGTATCTGCGAGCGCGAAGCGCGAGCCGAAAATTTTGAGCTCAAAGTTTGATTTAATTGTGCATGAAACTCCCTTTATAGTATCTATTTTGAAGATACAATTTTCATTTAACGTGCAGATGATGCTTTGTTAAAGACCGGCGATAAAAACAAATCACAATCTTTGCTATGAACATTTTTGGGACTGGAGGCCCCAAGCCCTCCACCAACCTATAGTCCGTACACAACTACATTAATGTTTTTGATTAACGAGAACACCCTTTCCAAAGGTTTGTCCCCAGACGAGGGCAGTGGATCAAACATTTTTATTTAGCCTACTGATTGTTACTTAGTGCGAGGTCGCATAGCAACCGAGCAAGAAAAATTTGGTGTTTTTGGAGTTAAAAAGAGGCATTTTGTAGTATTAAAAGCGCTATTTTAACCAATAACACAATTATGTAGTTATTTTTTTTTTTCATTTCTTTCTTGAAAACTGGGGGGGATGTTTGTACAGGGCATCCCCCCCTCCTCAAAATCTGGGGGGGATGTATCCCCCCCGGGATTTACGCCCGTGTTCAATGCTCTCATTCAATATTTTTCAAATCTATTTTTGTATTTATACTAAAGAAAATATGTGTTGATATAGAAAAACTGCCATTTTTAAATTGAAAGTTGTAGGCCGTAATAGCTATTCTAGTTTAATAACCACCTAGGGTGTGAAATTTTAACCATGACACAAGCATTTAAACAAAAATTGAACATGCACTGAAACTCAACTAACACTGTTCAAGAACAAAAAATGTGAAGCCATGTTTGAACTGAACATCAAATGCATTGCGTTACCTGTTCAACGATCATCCTCTTGTAAGACTCCTTGTGTTTCTTGAAGAATGATGCACTCTCGTTACATACTTTCTTGCTAAACAGGTTGGTCTGAGTGAAATCAATTGGTATCAACCTCATCTTGAACACCTCTCCTCCACCTTATCATAGAAGCTTGTTGGTTTATTGAAGATAACTTGTTGCTCTGTTGAAGAACCAGTAGAGTGTTGCAGAAGGGAATTGACATTAAATATGAATGACCGTTTTCATTGTTGTCAAATTCAATAACACATTATATTTTGTTATCACAATGAACACACAGGCTGAAATGTTTAAATAAACAAAGTTATCATAAAGAAACAAGCTATCTGTGACTTTGTACTCTTGGAAAGATATGAATCGTTTGGACATCTCATAAAGTGAACCATCACTGTTCAATATGTACACACCATCCCCCAGCTTATAATTAGCATATAGAGCAAAGAGATCTCTCGAAATGCAATGTAACTTTATCGTTTGTTTTATGGTGGTTGTCCATCAAAGATTAAACTTTTTCCATCATTTAAGTGTTAGAAGGCGTTTTCCTTCCCTCCCTTTAATTTCCATTCAAGATTCAAAGTTCAAAGAGCAAACAGAATAATTTATATAATTCTGTATTTGGGATGTTGGATTTACTCGATTTTGGCTAAGTGGATCCCATAAGGCTACGGCAATATGTCAGAAAGTACATTTAGTTATGAATGAAAATAACAATTGTCTGACAATGAAAGAGAAATATTGATCCATTCACTTGCACTATGGATTCAAAAGTGTTGACCAACACCCCTTCCCTCTATCCTTTTTTTTATAATCATTGGCTTCTGGGCATTCTGCATATCTTATATTATTGTTTAGAATGTAAGAGATCAAACGTGAGCAAAGAGGAATATGCGACTCATTGAAATGCATATTTTCCAGAGGACTTTTCCTTTGGAAATAAATCCACCACAAATTAAAATATAGGACTTTTTATGGAAATTAATTGTGGGTGGATATGATAAAATGCATCAGTCAGTGATATGCCTATATTTTGGACCACGAGGCAGAGATGATGTGAGCATATAAAACTGAAAGCGAGGCACTTTTTGTGTGCTCTTTTTTAATTTGGCAGACTGTTTTCCTTCAACATAAGTTTTTTAGCTTTTGCCAAACAGGTTTGATAGTCAATTAACATAAAAATTTTATCATGTTACATTAATTTGGTGCTTTATCTAATGTAATAAATTAACATATTTATTGAGAATTTCTTCATTATCAACAATCTAAATAACTAGCTGCACCCGGCGCTACGCGCCGGGGCAGCTAGCAGGTCCACCCCCTACAGTTTGAAAAACGGTGTTTCTTTCGTTCCCTCGACCCTTCTTTTTAAAGCATTTCGCGAAATTGATAAATGCTTCGGCGACAATTCGGCTCCTGCAAAAAATATAAAACATGCTCCGCCCCCATATGGGCCTGATGAAGTTTCTTCTGCTTCTTATTAGTTCTTTCTTTCTTTCTTTTACATTTTAAAATTTTTTTTTATTTATTTATTCATTTTTTATTGTTTATTTCTTATTGTTTATTTATTATTATTATTATCATTATTATTATTTATTTATTTATTTATTATTTATTTTTTATATTTTATTTATTTATTTTTTATTTTATTTTTTTTAATATTTTATTTTATTTTATTTTATTTTTTTATTTTTTTTATTTTTTATTTTTTATTTTATTTATTTTTTTTTTTTGGGGGGGGGGTGCTGAGGTGTTAGGCCTACCCATTACCCCCCCCCCCACCTCCTCCCTCGCATAGATGTGCTCCTGATTTTATTTGGCTATTGTGGGAGTCTTATTCATTTATTGTTGGGGAAGGTGATTTTCATCGATCTCGTTATTTTTTATTTTTTTTAATAAAATGCACTGAAAAGGGGACTCTTTTGAAAAAAACTTTTATCTAAAAATGAAAATGGAGCTAACTATTATTATCATTATTATTTTTATTTTTTAATTTTTAATTTTGTTTAGGGGCTTTTTTTTGGGGGGGGAGAAGAGGAGGCGCAAAATTCGCAAAGGCTTGGTCGTTTTACAGCCTACCGAAATCTAAAAAATTCCTTGCAGCCACTCGGGAGGGTCTTTGATAAAGAAATGTGACCCTTTCTTTTTGGGTGGGGGCTACTTTCAATACTTTGAGAATTGTAAGAAAAAAAAAGAACAATGCGTGGGCTAATAATTTATTTTTTGTAAATTTATTTATTATTATTATCATTATTTTTGGGGGAGGTGTGATGGGCAAATGTTACATAGGCCTAAAGTTGTTTTTTTCCGCGTACCCTTGTACTAGGTGTTGCCCCGGGGGGGGTGGGGGGTGTTGGGGAGAAGTGTACGTAAAGATTTTTGTTGCGTACCCTTGGCGTAACCTAAAAGTTTTCCCGGGGGGGGGGGGGATGGAGCAATAAAGTATATAATTTTTTTACGTACCATTGCGTAACCTAGAGGCTTGCCCCTTGGAGGGGGACGCTGCATGAGCAAAAGTGTACATAATTTTTTCCGTGTAGCCTACCCTTGGCGTAACCTAGAGGTTTGCCTCTGGGAGGGACGAGGGCAAAAGGGTACGTAATTTTTTTTTCCACGTACCCTTGGCGTAACCCAAAAGTATTCTGTGGGGGAGGGGAGGGGGTGGAGCGAAAGTCTACATAAATTTTTTCGCATACCCTTGGCGTAACCCTAAAGTTTCCCGTGGTTGGGGGGGGGGGGGAGCGTAACCGTTGGCGTAACCTAGAAGTTTGCCCCTGGGGAGGGGACGCTGGGCAAAATTTTACGTAATTTTTTTTTTTTCTGCGTACCTTGGCGTAACCTGAAAGTATTCAGGGGGGGGTGGAGCAAAAGTCTACGTAAATTTTTTTCGCGCGCGTACCCTTGGCGTAACCTTAAAGTCTTCCCCGGGGGGGGGTTGGAGCAATATTACATAAATTTTTACGCATACCCTTGGCGTAACCTAAAAGCTTTCCGGGGGGGGGGAAGGAGCAATAGTGCAAGTTAATTTTCTTCGTGTACCCTTAGCGTAACCTAGAGGTTTGCCCCTGGGGAGGGGGACGATGGGCAAAAGTGTACGTGATTTTTTTCCGCTTAGGCCTACCCTTGGCGTAACTGAGAGGTTTGCCCCTGGGAGGGGACGATGGCAAAAGTGTACGTAATTTTTTTTCCGCGTAGGCCTACCCTTGGTGTAACTGAGAGGTTTGCCCCTGGGGAGGGGACGATGGGCAAAAGTGTAGGCCTACGTAATATTTTTTTCCGCGTACCTTGCATAACCTAAAACTATGCCGGGGGGGGGGGGGTGGAGCATAAGTGTTGTATTTTGTGGGGGTACCCTCTAGCGTAAACCTAAAGGTTTGCCCCTTGGGAGGGGGACATACGATGGGCAAAAGTGTACATAATTTTTTTTCTGCGTGCACTTGGCGTAACCTGGAGGTTTGCCACTGTGGCAGGCATTAAGTTTTGATCAGTCTTCTGCTGCCCGAGCTATTTTTAGCCTATAGCTACCACATGAATGAGGAAAGAAATCAATTCAACTGAATGAAAATCAAACTAATCAAGCAGTTCACCCAACGTCATTCAACACAAACAAAAGAAATTTTGGGGGGCAAAAGGATGGGACATAATTTTTGTTTGCGTACCCTTGGCATAACGGTCGATCTGCCCCTTCCCCATACAATTGTATAATATCACCACTATTTTGCTTTTACTATTTGTATGAAGAAAAAATTTCAACTGAATGAAAATCAATCCATAATAAACAAAAATCTCAAGACTTGATTTGCAAGTCAAAATTTGATGGGATAATCGATCGTGGGAAAGGGAAGAAATTATATTTTTATTTTAGTTTTCTGATGGTAGTGATTCTAAATTTATTCAAAACCTATTTCCTGTGAGTTATTACTACATAGAAATATACGACAAATCATTTCAGAAGAAAGAAATAAATTTAACACAAATAAGCCAAAGGTAACGGAATGCTGAATTTATATACCCTGTGCTGTCACGCAACACCATCCAGCTCAGCTTATTGCTCAGCTCACTCAGCTCACTCATCACATTCAGTCACGTTCAATTCACTACGACTATGTATGGAGGATCGCCGAATTCATGTAAATTTCTATTTTTTGATATATAACATAAAGATTGATACCTGATGACTGTTTTTGCAAAGATAGTAGATGGACATGACTTTACGATGTTTATTTTGCGTCTAATCCACTTTTTAAGTGCATTTTTTTACAACGCGTACATGACAGAAATCAACTCGAGAAACAAATCGTCTCGATCCTCCTCAGTTTCAAAATCGACCTAAAATAACTCGGCATCGTACGTTCGGCGCTGCCGTGTCAACAGAAAATACACCGATGATGTCAGTAGGACATGATGCTAACATGCAGGGCGATGTTGTGTGGGCAAGAGTCATGAGGAGGTGATGACCGTAGACGCCAGTTCGGTTCGAGATGACGTCACGCTCTAATTGTCGTCTGTTTCGTTCGACGTCGGACTTCAACACGCAAGTCAACAGGGATTTTTCGTCGAGGAAATCGAGGATCACCTGCACGTCCGACGTCGTGGTGGGCTGAGAATGCGACGACACGGTGACGGGTGGCCGACCCGACCCGTGGGTTGAAGCGGGGGCCTCGGCGAGGCGAATCCAAGGAGGAGATGCAGTCCCGTTGGCCCTCTCGTGCAAAGTCTATGGACGACCCCCCGCCAAGCTTTTGAGTATTCTTATATAGATTATACTTATCAAGCATAATATCAGACATCCGAGTGTTTTTATATTTAGTGACCAACTGTCATAAACCAAAGTAAGAGCCAAACCAAAATTTGTTTTACTGACCGTTGTGAATAAGATTTTTTTGGCATTAAAAAAAAGGGTAAATAAATTGCTGTGGAAAGTGAATGGCTCAGGTGTCTTAGCGCCGCTTAATTGCAAGTGATTTTTTTTTATTTTCCACTTCCAGCAATCAAAAGTTCGCTCTTGATGTCTGATTATAATAATATGGACTTTCTACTTTTGTGAGACTTCAGAGAAATAAATGTTGTATCTCATTGCACTGAATGGTTACTGCGACAGCCCGTACACGAAGTGTACGGGCTGCGAGTTATTGACATCAAAACATGAGGTGCCTTCCCCTTTCCAGCCAAGAATGTCAAAATTATGGAATAAAAGATGGACAAACTTAGTTTATTTATTAGGTTATGTACTTACAATACTAGCCGGATGTCTATCCTCATTTTTTATGATGATCATAAAGCAAAAAAATGTCATCAGAATTGCTGTTTCAGTGTAGTTAAATGAATCACATTCGCGGTGATTAGTTTGCAACACGCATGCGCGACATCGGCAGCAGCTATATACTCTACACGCTAGTATTTTGACAGAGATCGGATGAGACTCTGAAATGGACTGGAAAATACAAGATTTCTTCAAGTGCACACAATTTTTTAGGAATATCTGATATGCATCTTGTCTGTTTAGGTAAGTGACATTTTATGAATTATATTTTTGCTATATTTTACCGATTTTTTGTGTATTTTTAACCATTCCAAATCGCACTTTAAAAATTTTGAGGGTTTGTTTCAGGACGCTGCCACTTCGTGGCAGCGTCCTGGGGCTAACTGAATGGTAGTCCATTATTACAGCCTGTGTGGATCTTCTTCTTCTTCAATCACACTCACATATTACCCCATGATCGAAGCTCCTCCACTCAGCTTAGTATAACATTTTTTTTTTTTTTAAATCCATATGAAGCACGCAGTTCAGCCTTCAGGCACAAGGACTCACGGCTCCACTCACCTTCACTAGTGTACTTTGTAGACCAACCAGCCGCCTGCTGTCCGATCGACAGCTACAGCAAGTCAGCAAGCTGACATGACACGGAACAACTAAAGTTAACACAACAGCAATGCAACATCCATCCCATTTATATTCCAATAAAACAGCACTGTTCAAGTTCATCCTCACAAAACAGACACCTTTATATTACTAGTATACAATAGCCTACAATTTACTTGCAGGTGAGTTCATACACTTACCTTACAGCGTATTATCCTTTTATTCACCTCAATTTATTGAGAAAAGAGTGGAAATCAGAAAGACGCCACAGATGCCACAAAATGACGACAAATATATAATTAGGGTATTCCCCTTTTGGCTGATTTCGAAGTAGTCTACACAACAGGTTTTTATTTAATTACATGAGTAACTCTCAAATTCACATTAGTGTCTAAATTTAGCAGTATTGGAAGCATATTAATGGTTTGGCATTTAACAAAGCTGTAAATAATAATTGTCTACAAAAGATTTAAAAAAAAAAAAAAACTTGCATTTTGTCTATAACTTGTCTACATGTACTGTATTAGTAAAAATATAGTCAACTGAAAAGCATTCATGAAATAAGAAAAACATTTTTTTTTAAAGTGTCCGACTGTCATTCATGTATTAACTAGAATGATGTTGGATGTGTAACAACATTGTTACAATGTCAATGTCAAATATTTCAAACAAATCGTATGTATCAATCTAAGTTTAAAAATATATATAAATTTCCATTTGAAACAAATCAGCAATTTGAAGAGAAGTCCAGATTTATAAACAAATTATTGTAATAATGGATAAGATAATGACAAACTGATCGATAAAAATAGTGAATTTGAGAATTACGAATTAACCTGTTGGAAACTAAGCTGACATCTACATGTATGTGACAATTATTTCA
>CALNVZ010002100.1:49052432-49065096 GCA_940671915.1 Paracentrotus lividus | reverse complement strand
AAAAAAATCTCGATTTCTCTTTCCACATTGTTAAGATGCGATGGCCGTTAAAACTTGGCTTCCATTTTAACCTGTGTAATGCCATTCATGAAGTTTTGTAACTTATATAAGATCATCAGAAACTAAGTAAATAGTTGACTGTCCACTATTACATCGAGAATATTATTTCATTTATTAGAGGTTCACATATTTACCTGCTATAAAACACGTTATCAAATATTAATATAGCTTTAATGTCCGACAATATCACGTAAGAAAGAAAAGCCCTCGAAACCAGACACAAACTTTGGCATGAGATTGGCACCCCGAAATTTAACGGCTTTTTAATAATGTTGACTCTTGATCAAAATCTGGGGAGGTTCGAAATTCATGGCCATGTTTTCTAGGACGAAATGTATACTTTTCAGATAAATTTGTTTGAGTAGTGAGTTCATAAAGTATAGTGGCATGAACAGTAGGTAATGGAGGCTGTATGTACAATCACGGTTGAGTTATGGTAACATAGTTCTTGGATTTTAGCTCAACCATTAGGTCATGGTAACATACATGAATTCCCAGTCAAGGATTCGAAGATAATGAGGGAATATTTTTATGTCAAATGCGTTCAATCTATCGGCTTTACATATTTGATTCTCGAAGTTTGAAATTCTGATAGCAAAAAAAGTTATTTTGAAATTTGTGACAGAGAAGGCAGGAAGAAGATATACTTTGTTACAATATGAAATAGGGATAAAGTAAACTTTATGATGATTTTACAAAAGCTGTAATCAGTGTTTCCAGCGGTCCTTTTCAGGACTAGCCACATGGTGAACTGTAAAGCTTATCACAACATCCGAATCCACCAAGCAAGCATCTATATACTTTTAAAGACTATCTGATGGTAAAAGTATTATCTTGCAACTAAAACATAGTTAGGTAATCAGACAATCATTCAAACTTCCTTAACCATACCCAGTCATAAGTTAACGTTCGTATTGTAAATTTGAATCAATAATCCAACACCAACTTTGAAAATACTTACATATGCTGAGCACCTTCCCGAAGACATTATTGCTATCAACAGTGCTGCAGTTCCACCTCCTATTCCTAAACTGGTTCTGGCATTCCTCGATACTCATCTTGGCTCCTTCGCCAATGGGTGCCATGTGATCCTGGTAGAGTTGGCACAGTTTCTGCTGACCAGGTGACAGACCCAGTAACTCACTGCACAGGGGCTGGGTGCCCAGGATGAACAGCTCAGGGTTCCGGAAGGCATCGAACTGCTGCACTCGTGTGTCCAGTCCTAGATTTCTGCAGGAGATTGGAGGAAAAACAAAGGAATGGTTGTACGGTGTAGGCTGATGAAAGCTTTACATCTCATCGCGAAAATCTTGATGGTACATTTCCTCTAAATATTCAAATTACAATGCTTTTAACATCTGCTACAATCGTCTGAGTCATTGATGGTTGGGATGAACATTATGTAACCACAACATTTTGGGAATTTTCTGGTCTAATTCTTTCTTTTAGACAGCGGCAATAAAGTAACTATATGTATAATGTAGTATTTATGAAAATAAATGCGTTTTGCTGTCACCTTCATCCCATTTTCCCCGTGATAGGGCTACTATTAAATGTTTAGACTAGGATCCTTTAAAAAAAAACATGATTAATGTACGTTGTTTATGTGGAACAATCATCCAGTCGTAAATATGTTAACAAATCTACAACAAGATTTAAAACCTATTTAGGTTTAATTGAATTGATGAATGCTGCAGATTAGAAGTCGTAATGTTTGTTTCTTCTCCTGATTTTTATTCCGGTTGGCGGAGTTCGGGCGTCTTTACGTCTTAAGAATGCTCTCAATTATACTATTAAAGAATTACAAAGTAGAGTTGATCAGGCAGACAGATAGATGAGCAGATACTGTGCTCTTCCATCTTTCAGCTTTGCCGAGGAGTTCTTGTGAGATTTCCTTGGAAACTGTTCTGCGTTTTGGTAAACTTCAAAGGGTTCTTCGGACAATGATACATGACGCACGTACATTATCTTATCCTCTTTTTGTGGTCTAGAGAAAGAAAAGGTCTGTATGGTTTTGTTTTATGTACATTTAAGATTTCTAACAAGATTAAAACCCCGAAAATGTTTAGTTTAGAGTAGTTGTTTGGATTCGAGCTTGAATAGGCATTGTTCGTGAAAAGTAATGAAATCATGGAGTTTCAATTTAACAAAGATTTTATTTTTCCAAAGTATGGATACGGATATGCCGATGTTAACCAATTGTAAATAATATGAGAGAATAATGCAGGTCCTTGCGTAATTAGATTACCCATATTTATATACATAATATAACGTTTATGCACTAAAATCTACTGGAAATTTACTACTTGCTGTACTCAGAAGCCATAAATGGATCCTTTTATACTGAATTTTGGGAAGTCCGGCCGTATTGTTACAACCACATGGAGTTAGTGCGAGCACATAATGTGCAGGTCCATGTAATGATTATTATAAATAATAAAATTATTAATAAGACTACATTATATTTATTTCTGAGAGTGAAATGCTGATGGTCAAATTTCGTCGCGCTCCCCACTTATTCAACTCTCACCAATTTAGTATGAGGTGTCATAGACTTTAGATAATGGTTTAGCATAATACGATATCCGTAATACTATAAAACAGAATCTAGGGGATTTAAACGTAGATATTTCTTAATGAATCGTAATTGTTCTTTAAACAGCAATGAATGAATCCGAATTATAGATGTAGTAAGCTCAATAGCCTACAATCGGGAGAGTGTTTAAGAGCATGCAAGAACTGTATTATAATAAAGACGCTTTCAGTAGAAAACAATGATGCGCTATGCATGTTATAACGTATTAGGAATACAGGTATAGGAACAATAGAGGGGTTTAAACTCTTTGGAAGGCAGTTCACTCTAATAAAGATAAAAGCTATATAATGTGCAGCAGCAGAATATGATATAAAGTCTATTTGGAGGTGATTTCGTTGAGCTGCTCTGATAGACTTGCTTGCCGCCCATTGATCTGTATTCCAGCGTTCTTTTCAAGGTTATTTTGACGATAAGAATCTTGATGCGAATTGAATGCAGTGTGATGAGATGTACGATTAAATATCAACATCCGTCAACACTCAGAAGTCGAAATGCAGCTGTAAAGTTGAGTGAGTAAACATTGGCAAATCAAGTATATACAAAAAATGATAAATGCTTCGTTCCTCTATACTTACCCATGCATTGCTACATTATCTTTCTCAAGACTTAGAATAAATTAAAAAATGGTGAGAAAAAGAACACTTTCTACCTGTCTTGGGAGACAGTTGTCAGGCTGAAGTTGCTAACCTGGGTAAATAAAACGATAATTTATTATTAAATTTATTAAATATTTAGAATTAATGGCAATCTGTTTCTTGGTTCAGGGTCCGCGGAGTAGCGTTGTCGATCTTGTATGGGGGGGGTAAGGTGGGGGATTCCTCCTACTTTTTCCGCAAAGGTCCAAAACCGAAAAGACCTATAGTTTTTTATTTAGCGCGGTTCAGCGGCCTCAGACCCCCCCTCCTTCCTTTAATATCCGCTCGCGTCCTTGTGGTTAGGTAAGTTTATTGTTTTTATACATTTATAATATGTGGATACAACGGTAGTTTTCCATTTAATACGTACAGATATAACATTCTTATCTGTCCTTGTAGATTTCAGGTCGCGGCGTATCGTTTAAGGGTTCTATTGTGGTTCTTGTTGCTTTGAACTCCAATATTGTAGTATTGTCACGCATGTAAATAACAGATAGCGATGACAAAATTAGTCATTATTTAGTGTACATATGTTGCAGATTCAAGAGGAAGGAAAAAATGTCTCTCGATCAATGTTACACTAATCGATTTTATAGGAATGGTTTTCTCAAACGTTAACGATTTGTTGAACGAAGTTTCATTCGGCATTTCAGACGTATACAAAGTTTGTGAGAGGTATTCAAAGATATAATTGATAATAAATATATACTAGATCCGTTCTGAGGTTTGAGAGGGAGAAGATAGAAACGGGTTGAGTTGAGTTAAGATGGCGTCTTTGGGTTTGGGGCAGCAATAAGAGGAGGAGGCAACAAGTGCAGTTGCCGTCGCGTGCCTGTCGTTACATGGGTAAGGGATATGAAACTCGAAGCTCTTTATGGTGAGTGCATTACTTCTTCTTGAAAAAAGACGCGCGTAAAAATATTGGGTACGGCCTGTGAGTTGTGTCGCCGGGATGTGAGATACTTTCTTTCTCCATCTTCCACTCGTTTTATTATCACTTTTTTGGATTATTCTTCTCTGTTCACATTTAATGCCCCAGCATTTTAATCCATCCTTTAATTAACTCCTCTATTCACCATTATAGGATCTGTACATCTATAGGCGTAGGCTTATTATTTCATTGAATTTTATCTCTTTCTAGTTTTCTTTAATTTTTTTTAATAGTATTCATGTTTAATTATAAAATTGGGACCGAATAAAGCCCTCGTGACATTTTCATTGTGATTCTGAGTTGTACATTTTCACTGGATTTCCTTTTCCTTCCGTTTGGTGTCTATGAGTTATACACAAGTAGTAAATTGTCGGGCGTCATAGGGCGAAAAAGAAATGGAATTAGTTTTTGTGGAGTAGGAACGTTGTTATGATTACAACACGTGCTAACAAGTCGTTAGTTACATCAATTGTATTATGCCTCTGGCTGAGCGTCAGAAATGCCGGAGAAAGATTGCACTCGCATATTCATTATTGGTAACTAATAAATGAATATGGAGATTGAAAGGAGAAAACGACGAAAACACATTCCTTTTGCAAATTGTCCATAATACAATCAGCCCCTAGTCAGTCATTACACATTTCCATCTTACCATAAGCTCTTAAGGTTCATTAAGTTAAGTGACGATGATTAGATCATGTGAGAGTATTAATAAGTTAGGTGATGCATGCGAGAGAATCAATTTAATCGTGTCCCTAGGAATTGGTAACACCACTCATGTACCTTACTCTCTATAAACGCAACCTATATTAAATCGCAAGACGTTGTCTCATAAGTCTCTAGCACGTGTGTATTTCATTTATACATGGCAATGACAGCATATCATGTCTTTGGTACATGACCGATGTGTGTTAGTAATATTAATTTTGATTTCTTTTTTCAATTTTCAACGGCTTTTTAAGAGTGTCACTCAACTAGCTGATCCCAAATGGAAAGGTCTCAAACATTTTGATTTGACATCATTCAGACCAATTGTATCTGCATTACACGGAACTTTATTTTTAATATTGTCGTTATGAATGGCGTGTTAATTCATGCAAATACCAAAGTTAATGAATTTGACTGCTTCAGATTGGTCCAATAATAGATATACCTAATAAAGCGGATCTCAGGTCATGAAACCCAAAGACCAAGAGAATAAATGAAGGTTCTTCAATTTCATTCATTTTTGGTTTTTGTTCATGACTGATATCCGTATGAGGCTTCGTTTCAGAGCAAGGACATAAACATTCTCGAAGAATCATTTTAGAAATCAACTTTATGAGCTTTATGACCGAGCGTCGATGTGACAAAACTTTCAATTTAATTCTTCGCATACACGATTATTTGAAGCTTTAAAAGATCAGAAATTTCATTACGACTAAGTTACTCTTTCAACAGGGTTTTTATGATTTATATACTTTATCACTCAAACTTTCACGTAATGTTCTGTGTTAAAAGTTGAAAAAAAAAATCAACAGTAAGAATTTGATATAAGACACAGTTACAAATGTCCGAGGAGGTTTTGAGTAATCACTTTTGCTTATAATTAGCAAATGGAAGTCATTGTTCTTGAATGGTGTCGTATGTCAGTATGAACAGGTTATTGCGGGGTAAATGGTGTAATGCTGTATATAAAGAATTAACAATGTGTGTAGCCTCTTCTTATACAGTTATCAAAATGAAATTCTCGTCTAAGTTCCGCGAGCAATTATTAGGTGTCATCATTGTAGAATCTCTGCAATAAAGTTTGTAGCGCCGCAAATTCATTGTAAAAGATGCATTAAGTTGTGTGTTTTGTTTTTCTTTTTGATAAACTGAGATAATCACTAAAATTTTATCATAGTACCTTTGTTTTAAGTTTTCTTTTATCCTGCTGCAACTAAGAATTGTATTAAAGTGAAAGGATAAGGTATCATTACTGTCATAAGACTCATATAACATGACTATAAAAAGGGCTAAAATAATAAGAAAGGAGATGAAAGAGTTCGATAGAAATACTCAGATTCGCGTGAGGTGGTAAAGAAACAGCATTCACACAAAGAATATGAGGCGAGGGTTGGCGAAAGGAACAGAGAAAAGAAGACGGAGAGAGAGAGAGAGAGAAGAAAAAGAAGCATTATAAACTTGAATAGGACTAGAGAAAGAGATAGTATATCAAAGCGAAATGAAAATATGCAAAAAATAATGATACCAGTCTACTCATGTTATCTTGCTCTCTCGTTAAGTGATGGTGATAAATTCCAACAAAGTCCACAGAAAAATAAGTGCGTTGAAAGTAACGTCAATGCGGTCGTCGTAAGACGAGAAACCGTCGACTTATCGTTCCAGAAGGTCTCGAGATCTTCCGATTCAGACGACAAGTTCTGCAAGGCTGGAGACGGAGAGTGACTCGTTAAGGAGTTCGACATTTCCATTTGATTAATTGATGTGTTGGGCAATACAACAGCTTCTTTACATGAAGAATGTCTTCATCATCACTCGGTGTTGAAAATGGCAACTCTGTATTTTCCTCTGTCTCCTCTTTGTAGTTTGTTACAGGCCTTACGAGCGCGTACTTTGTGTCCTTTCGTACGATGTCTGGAACAGTTAACTCGAATCCTGCTCATCAGTCCTGAATCCTTTAAGAGAGTACTTCTTGTTCCTGAGAGAAAATTAAGAGAAAAATCGATAAGGTAAAGGAATCAATATATAAAATTCAATGAACAATATTGAAATATGACGAAAAAAAGACTACATCCACTCTAATATGACTTAATTTCATGGGGATACGATACTCACCTCTTAACATGGTAGTGGAGTCAGGCTATACCAACTTTTGCCAGATGAAACCCATCAACATGCTAAATAAGATACGCAGATAGTGAAATTGATGATGGAGATTAACTAATCTTCAATGTTGATAAGAGAAGACGAATCTTAAATGAAATTTGGTAGAGACTGCAACTGCCTGGCTCGCTGAGGAATGGTATGAACAAGCTAGATGACCGGAAGGAAAGCGTCGAGTGGAGAGGGATGGCTTGTTGTCGGCTGCTGGTTTGGTTGTTATGAAACTGGTTGTTGTGAACGGAATCATGGCTGATGTCTTCGCAAATCCTCGAAATAAAAAATAAAGAATAAGCATCGCGGCGACTCTATTGGCAATTCCAACTTAGTCGTTTCGCTACACCTCCTCCCGGATCTTGATACTGTCTTCAAGCGTGGAGAGCGGACAAACGACCGTCTAATAAACGATACCTCGAAATAAAACCCACGTTAGACTAGACACTGGTATATGATGCTTACCTCTTATATACGACTGAGAAAATGATATGTGAATGATATAATGATTCAAATTGACAACAAAACCATTCCAATCTGAATAATCTTCATCAAAGGAATTGGTTATGATCAACTCGACACTGAGATTTAGGCGTATTTTGCGTAAGAAGAAACCAAGGAGGGTCAAGTGACACAACGAGCAATTTTGTCTAAAAGTAAGCTTGCTGCTTAGCTTAAATAAAGGAATTAAAAAATGTATGGTCCTGTCTGTAAACAGTCCAAGTTTCAACAGCACGGTAGACTATAATTAAACATGCTTTTGTGCGCTTCAAACATATAAAATTGATGATAAGAAGTGAACAGTGATTTCCCGCATTAAGAAAATGTATATTAATTCGTCACAGAGACGTTATAGCAATATATCTTATTTTATACTTTTCTACTTGTCAGTTTGAAGTTCTGGCAAGGTACATACTGAAATCAGCGTCTCTGTAAAACAAGCAACTGCGTTGAATTTTCTTTCCATTAAATCAAACATCTGCAAAACAGTGGCTTACATTTGTAAATATCATTGTATAATGGTTATGACGTACGATTTAATTAGTATAGTAATGCATGTATTCATGAGTTTTTATTATATCGTCACTGGATAATATATGTACAGTTTACGGCATTATAATGAAGGATGTGAGGCGAAACATAACGCTCATGACTACTTAGCATAATGTCTTTTCGTCAGAACAAATCGTTCATCTATAAAAAAGATTGCGATGACAAATCCAAGGAAACACATCAATTTGTTACGAGAAACATAGAAAAGATCCAGACATATCCTATGTAATTCAGCCCACATACCTTTTAGAATGCAACCCCTTGGATGATACCGTTGGCACTGTTGGTTAAGGGACTTTCTGAAAGGGCGACCGTGATATTAAAGTATTTGCGATTAATCCACGGGAATTGTCGCAGATTAGACACAATCTAAAGAGCAACAGAGATATCTAAAACGAGGTGACTAGCTTTCCTTAATGGCGGGGTGGTTAATTGATGTTACTGTACTCCATAGTAGCCGGCTTGAATGTGACCTTGGCGGCGGATGTGTGATAGAAGATCGCATACATCTGTGCGCGCCAAAATATACAATGAACTGGCGAGCTTTAACGTATAAAGATACAAGATACTCTTCGCAAGATCTGTACATCTTAGAAATCCGTGCAACTTGTGAAAGTTTATATGCGGCGGTCACAACTCGACGTACCTTCGAGTGGACTCCCTACGATGGATTCGAGAAATCGTGCAGCGCAGGTACATGCGGATCGCTGAGCACGTTGCTGTAGACAAACAGTTTACGTGCAGCGAACTTTTCCAATACCCTTATACATGAAAAACAGAACCAGAAAAAGTAGAAATTGACCAACGACCTGCATGCATTGTAACATACTGACAACCGCATTCTACGCTTGATTGGATCTATTGCCTTAGCCTTACGGAGGATTTTGTGACCGAGCTATTAGACAATAACAGAGAATGGAGAACAAACTTCCAAAGACAGGTATAATACCATTCTATAACATGACAAGAAAAACTTTAATCATGTCTTAATGAACTTCAGAACGCTTGCGTAACGGAGATCTATGTACATAAACATCTTTGATTTGTAAGTATCCAACCGCTTTAAAATTGACTAAAAATTATATATAATTTTGCAATTAATCTTTTTAACTAATAATTATAAGTATACCGTACTACTATAAACATATATTATTATGCCTTTTGGTAAACAGATAGTGGTTACCTAAGTAAGCAACTGAATCCGAATTAATATTTTTTATTAACCTATAGGGTATATTACATACATTCGTATGTTTACCACTGCACAGTGTTTGATCGCAAGACATAATATCCTGATGCCAGAACTGCTGCTTCAATAATACGTCTAATGTTGATTTTACCAAGTTCATATCAACCCGTGAATTTATGATCAAAATATTTATTTTAATTTGTGGCAGTAAAAGCGAGCAATTGGATATAAATTTTCAGACTTTGAAGGCTGTGCTCACGAAGAAACCTACCACTTTACATTTAATATGAGGGAGCTGTGCCGAAGGTTGACCAAGCCTTAGAGATTCCATAGGCAATTGTGTATGTAGAAAGCCGTCACGCTCAAAAATAAGAAGGAGAAAGTTTAATTTGACGTAAACCGTGGAAATGTAAAATAATCTACGAAGCAAGAATCGAGAAGTAAGCAAGAATGAAAGAAAAATAATACGAGGGAAGTTGGAGAATAAAGAAGGGTCTTGGCAACCTCAGAGGAGAATTCATGGTTTCGAGCTCTTCTTGAAAATTTACAAATAGTAAGAATCTTGGCGAAATCCCTTTCTTCCCAACCCATGACACCTGATGGAAATAGTATAGAGAAGGAAAAGGCTAACAACCTGTAGAATAGCATGTAAATGTGTTCCTTGAATTGCTTTCTGTTCCGAAATTGTACACGTTCACTCATATTATGAGTATTGCTTAAACAGTGTTAGGTTCGCTATGAATGGGTACAAAACAAAGTCATTTTTAAGCAAAACACAGTTGTTAATGCGTCATGAATTTCAAAGTGGCATTGAATCTGTTATATGGACGAGAAATTAAAATAGTGCTATGCCATATCGAGATTGGGAGATGCCTGTAAAGACGGAAGTTCGCTTGACCAAACTGACCATTTTATAGTCACTTCAAATAACGATTCCACAATGGAGGTTGGAGTACATAGTTGACAACGATCTAAAATGTATTAAATGATAATATATGCGGACATATGTTCCCAAAAGTTGCTTGTTCTGAATGCATTTAAATTTGATCAGAGAGGTAAAATGCATACAATTTTAACTATGAATTAAATAAATAATAAACTAAAACAGAAAATAAAATTAATTAAAACTTAATTGAAAGGTGACAGACTGCAAGAGCTGCGTTTATTATCATTTATTGTCTATCATAAATTATCTCATTTCTGGATTGATCTTATTGATGTAGTTTAGCTAAATAATACATTCAGACTTGTTGAATAGTTAGCTTTCATAATATACTTTTAGCTATGTGTTTAGCTGGTCTATGGAGGGGGAAGTTGGACACAAGTGTATGTTCCTAATAATTTTAGGGCGTTTCCATTAAGGGGCACTCCCCTCCGTTGAATATTTTTCTAGATTAGAGAACAATTTGTATTAAGCATATATGAAGAAGCGACTCTTGTGTTTAGAGTTAAAGCAAAGTGTATTGCGATTGATGCTGAGTAATGGGAAGGGCCTTAAAGAAATAGGCTACGGTCTCGACTCCAAGGCGACTAAGGCTTATTTAATAGTATTTAGTAGGTCTTTATTGTCTCACTATTTAGTTGATATATTGGTATGCCGACGTATTTTAGCACTCCTTCTAAGAATACTGCCAGACAGTATCATTGACATTTCCGGATAACGACATGCCAATGCTATGGGTGGAACGATGAGGTAATAGGGGTCGTTTAGAGTTATGACGTAGAGGCGCTAAGTTGGGTTATTCTAGTGGCGTAAGTATGTACTTTAAGGTTAACGATCGTGACTCCGTTTGCCGTTGCAGTGGTAACACCGTCTGCAGGAAGCAAAATAATAACATCCCAAACTCCAGATGATGCATATTATATATTAGGGGTAGTATTTTTTTTTAAATTTTGATGAACTTTTAATCAATATTAATAGTCCCATCGTGGCATGGCGTTTAATGTTAACTTATCGAGCACTATACCACCGCCAACCCAACCTCTGTAATAATTCACCCGATCAAATGACTAGTTCACACCTAGCTGACAATGATCTCAGATGTTTACGATCCTATGTAAAATTCGAGTAGGAAGAGGTGAACCTGGTCTCAGGTACGCCATTCGCTGTGACCATGGGGCTCAGGGTAACACCCTCTTGCTTGTGGTTTATAGGTGAGTCGGTATACATGACAAACGAGGGGTGTGAACGACCACGGACTGGGCGAGCCGAAGCCCGATGCGGATCTTGACCAAGCAAGGGGATATGTAGGAACAACGAAGAAAGAGCTAAAGGCAATCGAAGGTGTTTATAGAGGAGAAAATATAAGTTTAAAGAAAGTAACCGCGAAGACCCACAATTTCAAGGACGCCATATATGTTTAAACAAATGCATATTATTATGTGGGCGCCCTCTGACGTACAGAACACAAGCGTCCTTTATGTGAACACAATGTGAAACATCAGTAATACAGTGTGACAAGTACTTTACAAGTTAAATGTAAACTTCATCTCTGTTCTTCCCAAAACGGGTTTCATGTGTTCACTAGCTGACCCTGCCACTGCTGTGGTCCCTCATATGCATTTAAACAGAGTTCACCAGTGAGCATCCGATATCACGTGTCGCATGTTGCTCGCTCGAAATTTGAATACGATCACAGGGCAATGAAAATATCACACTGATCATCGACATGACACATTATGCATCTTCTAAATACTATTAGTGTATCACTCATAAAATTCAGAGAGAAGTCATAATCAAAATATAGAACAAAACTGTTTCAGACTGATTGAGTGTGTGTTCGCCACACTGTGTGTAACCTGCTTCTGATTGTATGTTCACGTTAACTGTTTTTAGACTTCCTATGATTATGTAAATTCCATACCACAATTCTTTCCGACAGGTATAATGTGACGTTCACACACGTGTTCAATTGCCTGATGTAGTTTACCGCACTGTCTATAGCGCCTTGATATTTTTTGTTGTTCACCAACTGTGCTTCCACTGCATTGATGTGTGTTCAACATTGTGTTTAAACTATTTTAAATGTTTACCAGCCGTGTTTTAAACTATTTGAAGTGGTTCACCCACCTTTATTTCGATGCCTGATGTGTGTTTCCACAAATTTTCACAACTGGCTTGATGGTGTACTCACACTTGGTCACACTCATTGATGTGTTCACCAAATGTGTTCAAACTCGCTTTGGTTGTGCGGTCCAAATGCTTTAGAGTGTATTGATTGTGATGTTACAAAACCGTGAATTTCAGATTCCTTGATTGTGGTAAACCTCTACTGGCTTTCACCTGTTTGCTTGTGTGTTTCACCACTTTGTGTATATTATCACTCGATTGACTCGATCGG
>CALNVZ010002100.1:49006236-49052332 GCA_940671915.1 Paracentrotus lividus | reverse complement strand
CTCACAATTGCACTAAATAATCAAAACCTTGAATTATTTTCCAATAGACATTGATAAAAATGGATGTGTGTGTGTTTCACCTTCAAATAAAACAGATTTGAGGTAACCCCGCTTCAACGATCTACTTCTCAGTCCTCAACAGGTTAACATTCTGAATGAAAAAGGAGGGGCATTCTAAAAAGATTTCACATCATCATCATCGGCTCGGATCCAGGGGCGCGAGCCCCCCAAAAAAAAAAGGGGAAAAAAGGAGGAAAATGATGATCGACCCGATCAGATCAACCAACTTGACCTCACCTCTATGGCTAATACTGATGACATCTTGATGGCCAAACCCAAAAAGTACACCTACCCCCCTTACCTTATGGCCGATACTTGATGACCATCTTGATGGCCAAAGGCCCGCAAAAAAATTAACACCCCTTCCCATGGCTGAACTGATGACCTATTTGAGCAAAGGCTAAAAAAAATAACCCCCCACCCCCGCTAAGCACGCCGCGTGACGTGAAAATTTTGTTGTCCTTTTGCTCACCCGATGTAACAGGGAAAAAAAATTCCCCCCCAACCAAAAATCCCAATTCTAATTGCCAACCCCCCTATGAAATCCTGCATCTGCCACTGATCATTCAATCTGAATTAGCATTCATCTTCACAACAATGGAAGCACAATTCAAACAAGTTTGTTAATTTTCTTAAAAATGTAAATATTTATTATTGTCCAAGAAATTTGCAGTATATACCGATGAAATCATAACATACATAATAGATAACAATATTTAATCATGGAGTAAGAAGATCTTACTCCATGATTTAATCAAAAATACATAATACACTTACAAGTTTTTACAAATGTGTATGAGAAAAATTGGAAGAAGGCTATGTTCATACATACTCGTTTAGCACTTTGTACTTCTAAAATAAGTCAATGCTTGTATTGGTTTGGTATGGAGTTGGTTTGAAAAATGGGACAAAAATGAAATAATCTATCAGCAATGTAAAGTTTCACAGTGCCCCACTTAATCTTTCTTGAAGTTGTGAGTGGTCCTGAAAAGAACCTACTGATTTATATCAACAAAATCAATTAAAGTTGTATTCTTGTTGCCAGTATCTTGTATCTTGTTATCCACTCACTGCAGTAGGAAGATAAGTAGTTCAATTGTAGGTCTATCCGAATGCTTCATTAACCAGTTCGAACTGAAAAAATATTTATGCATTTACAGGTTTTCTTTTTTCTTTATTGACTTTCAATGTAATCCTCCCAATTCCAAGTTATTCAGATCAATATGCTCACTGTTCAGTAAGAGAGATTTTATTATACAGTCTGTGTCAAATAAAATGGTACAGTTGGAAAACATTTTTTTATAGTATGAAGATTAATAACAACCTAGTATTATTTGGTATTTTAATAAAGCAGGAAAATCAGACTTTCTGCTGCAATTTTTTCATCACATTTGGTGCAGAATTTTTTGAGATATGACTAATTTTCTACAATCAAGAAAAATCCATTTTTCGCACGCCGTCCCATGCCTTTGTGTATGATTTCGCATAATGACCGTGAATTCGACGCTCCAGAACAATAGACGTGCGTAATTTCGATTTGTTTCTTGTCGCACAAAACTTAGCATAACTTTTGTTTTACGAAAGCAAATTAAACAGGACAAAGCGCATCAGCAAGAAAAATCTATTGGCTTTAATTTGATACCACAAACACATATTATATTAAAAGATTTCACACCTAAATAATTTTTTCCCCGACTGTACCATTTTTTTTGACACAGACTGTATGTGATTCATCATATCAAATAAGACACAAGTCACCAAGGGCATCGATCAAATTCTGGGGAAGGTATTTTTTAATTCTCTGAATCTTCAAATTTTCATGTGCTCTGTGAGAAAAAAAATTGTTTGAAAACAGTAAGAGGAAAGTATTTGAAAATTCATTATTTTGCAGATATTTATGCTGGCAACTTGTGTTTTATTTTGAAATGATGAAGCACATGACCTGCTTTCTTCAAAAACCTCATTATAATGAGAATTGGCTGTATTGTATAAGCTATCTTCAAAAAATAGGTCACTGGAGCTGCTCCTATGCCCCCAAAGGTTGTTTTATGGGTGCTCAATTTTAACAGCTTGCTCTGCTAATGTGAGCTTACAAAACCATGAATAATAAGAATAACAATGGAAATACATTCGACAAAATGATAACATATTCCTGTCATTTTCTCTGAGAATATTGCAGAAAATAGTTGTAATGATGAGGTTTCCCAGCGGTTCAAATGCTTTTATATGTATCACACACTGTGCTAAATTGTTGATGCCAAAATGCCTATTAATATTTGCACATCACTACAATGTTTTAAATGCAATTTTTAAATTGATAATGAACTGTGACAAACATACAAAGACAAACATCAAAGAAGAGCTGTTTTTTTTTTCATGCATCGGCCACCATGTTTTGTAGTTGTCTCTCTGTCAAGCTTGATGATATAGTATGTTCATTTGTATCACCATAAAAAGACAATTTTACTTATAGAGTAAGCAAGTCGAACGTCAAGGGCCACAGAGGGCAACTTCTAGGTATTGGCCTCATCATTGCTTATATAAACAAGTGGATTAGTAAATTACGCGATGCGCAATATATGTCCCCGCCGATAATGTAAAGTTCCCATTATATCACGATTAGTGCAATCACATAAGGCAAACGGAATCGAAATCGGGTAAAAAATGGCGAAGAAGTAGCATTTTGTAGCCAATGTACATTATAGGTCAAAGTCAAGGTCAAAGGTCAAAGGGGTCAAAAGTCAAAATTCTGTGAAGAAAATTTGTAGTCCTCAGCTAGTGCTATCACATAAAGCAAACGGAATCGAAATCGGATGAAAAATGGCGAAGGAGTAGGATTTGGTAGCCAATTAACAATATAGGTCAAAAATCCAGGTCAAAGGTCAAAGGTCAAAATTCTGTAGCCATCACATAAAGCAAGCGGAATCAAAATTGGATGAAAAATGGTGAAGGAGTAGCATTTTGTAGCGAATGTACAATATAAGTAAAAATCAGGTTCACAGGTCACAGGGGTCAAAAGCAAAATCCTCGCGTGAGAGAAGTTTGTAGTCCTCACCTAGTGCTATCAATAAAGCAAACAGAATCGAGAATCGCTGCGAGAGGTAATGGCGACAGGAGTTAGCATTTTGTACGCCAATTAACATTTAGTGTCAAAAATCAGGGTCCAAAGGTCAAAGTCAAAATTCTGTGAAGAAGTTTTGTAGCTATCCCTAGTGCTATCATTAAAGCAAACGGAATCGAAAATCGGATTGAAAAATGGCCGAAGAGGTAGCAATTAAGATTTTGATCACATACGGACGGTCGCGGACAACGGACGGTACGGACGGGACGGAACGGACGGACACACATACCGTACGCGAGCCCGTTTTCATAGTCGCCTCTGCTGATAAACTCGTTTCTGGCGGGGACAAACAACCATCTGCTGATAAATAAACTTAGATTACAATGTACGTATGGTCCACCATGATGAAGACGGACTGATTAAAGTTTAAGACTAGGTATTAAAAAAAATAAAAGACTTAGGCCACAAGAGTAATTGGAATTTACGGTTTTTAAAGGCAGAGGCTTATACAGAGATACATGCACATTAATATTTGTTTCATTTTTCTGTGGACAGTAAAAGATGTATTCTTACATTACCACAGGTATTTTTAGAAATTTTCATCTATACGTCAAGCTTTGCCTAATCCGTATCTGTTGGGGAGAAGAAATGTTCTCTTTAGACAAAATTGAATAAACAAAAATAAACCTAAGAAAAGATGACTGAAGACTTTAATGTACCAGACACACATGATATTGGACATCTAGAAAAAAAAACCACACACACAAATTAGTATTAGGCCCCAAAAAAAAAATTGTTTGGTTGTCCAATGAATGCCCTTTTTTCAAAACGGGTCTCTTCGGTCGGGTTTTTTTTTTTTTTTTTTTTTTTTTTTTTTTTTTTTTCCCATTTGAAAAAACAAAGAAAAACAAAAACGAGACTTTCATTTTTGAGATCACTTTACGTTTTATTGAGTTATGTAAAATGGGACTGCATGGAAAAAATACACATGTATAATACTGTATGAAAAATGTATCAAATAAATATGAGCTGTGATTTTCGGCGTTGGGTTGTTTGAAAAAAAAAAAAAAAAAAAAAAAGAGGTTGGTCGGGTCGGGCCGTTTTCAGAGGGTCGGTCGGTCGAGGACAACCAAACAATTTTTTTTTTTTGGCCTTATGAAGCGTTCTACATGTCTAAATATACGATACAAATATCCCAGACGAGACAAAACACATGGAAAATATGACTACATATGATAAATATCTATTCTACAGTGCACTTATTACAGGTAGTATCATTTTGAAGTCATGAAAATGTATACCAAGTTTGAAACTTATTCCTAGGACATTATTGCAAGAGATAGCAGAGCAGACTAGAACTGAAATATTGGAGCTTTTCTATATTTTCATCAATAATTTTTTGACACTTAATAGTAATTCTTTTTCTGTAAAAATTATTAAGGTAATGCAGATGATGGCAAGGCTCTCCTATTCCAAGAATTCATTGTAATACTGATTATGACACAATAATACAAATGATTACGTCCAATCCTAACATAAACACAAATACTGTTTTTCAATTTGAAGACAAAGTTTTTTTTTTCATTTGGTAGTTCTACAACAACAAAAAAACAACATGTACTACACAATCTTAAACAAAAAATATCATACCTGAATTCCCATCACAAACATTTATTTTTTTCATAATTCTCAACTGAGGAAGACATAAATGTACCATATAATGATTGCAGTGCATTATATCTATCAAAATATGAATTTTGTTATTTTCTAAAGAGAGATATCAACATGATTCTGTTCAAAATCTCATTATCACAGGCTCGAGTCATGTTACAACAATGATAAAACAACAAGAAAGGTTGTCTCTAATGATACTAATGAACATTACATCACTCATCAAATGAACAAACATTCATAATTTGAATAAAATACAAAATAAACAATTGAGATGATCGCCTAAACTTGAAAAGATGTTTAACATACATGAAACTGAATAATCATGTTATCCGTGCATAACCATAACCTCAGGAATGCCTTCAGAATCCTTTCATACGTCCTTCATAATCACTCTCCTCTCCTGCATACCGACCGACTTCTTCTGAAGACACATGTCAATGGAACGAGTGAAATCCGTATGGACAAATCTTCGATTAAAGAGGATACAAGACCACAAGATCTTGCACCATCACCTCAGGAATTCCTTCAGAATCCTTTGATACTTCCTTCATTACCACTCTCCTCTCCTGCACACTGACTGATTCCTTCTGAAGACACATGTCAATGGAACGAGTGAAATCTGTATGGACTATCCAGCGGTAGCGGTCGTGCATCTCTACAAGAATGTCAAATGCTGCTGGCTGAGTCCTCTGCATCAAAGGCAATGGAATTCCAGCGTTGTCTCCGTGACCTCCACGAGATGTATTCACAGCCATGTTCTGGATCCGACCAGAGATGTGCACAAGGTTTGGATTGAGTATGACATCTTGGAGTGTCTGACCTGGAGCTGTGGAGATCACTTGTATACCTCTCTGTCTGGTGCCCAGGACAGCTGCAGCATCCGCTTCAGTCATGACTTCATCAATGATGAGAGTCTGGGGGCTGTGGTTGCGTACTACCTCTCTTATCATGCTTGGCTGTGCATCACGGTCCAGAAGCTGTGAAGCACAAAGAGAAAATCGAGGTTGAGAAAACTTGGTATAGTCTATTTCGTTATAATAAGCACAAATACTGTATTCGCTGTAATTTTCGCGCGAATAACTTTTCGCGCTGAGCAGCCTAAACGAATGTTCACAGGTTCTTGAATTCGTGCTGCATGTTTGTTAGCACGCAATTGAACCATCCCAATACATGCATTAAAAAGCATACTCATATATTCGCAGGATTTAAATTCGTGCCTGCCGATTTTCGCGTGAAATCCGCAAAAATTATTGTACCGTAAATATTTCCACAATTACAGTATGAGATTTCGTTAACAAGGCCAATCTCCCAGTCCTAATTTCAAACGTGTGCACATGTGTCTACGTGCCCATGTGTTGAGTGTATACAGGGATTCATTATAACATTGAGGCAATTACTTGGTCCAAAGCACCTAATTAAAATGGGAGTGGACTGTTAAAGAATTAAACTACATTCCACTCCCATTATAATGAGATGCTCAGGGCCAAGCTAATTCAAATTGAATCCTTTATTTCACATGGAATCCAGACCAAGGAGAGAATAAATCTTATAGGAAAGAATTACATGAGAGGATCTAGGAGCAATTAAGAAAAAAAGAAAAAAAAAATCAAAATCGGTTATAAAATAGGAGTTATGGAAATGCAAAAGTTCTGTTGTAATTTCTTTGGGGGTCCTCAAATTGGCAAAATTATTTTAAAATGACTGACTTTGTGGACAACTCTCCATTTGTTCTGTTCACATATTTTAATATTTTCCCCTTGATTTCACATATTTCTGATATTTTAAGCCCAGAAGGGGTAAGATGCAATTTGAAATATAACAGGGAAAATATTAATATTGTATAACTTTACATACCTGAACACGCCTAGCCCCTCCTACAGAAGGGTGTGGTATATCCCCATCACCAGCAATCTGCCAAACAACAACAAACATTTATCATGATTCAAATAATATACATTGTAAGCTTATAGAAAATCAAAAATATTCTAACATTATGAAATATGGCTTTTATCAGATAATGAGCACCTCTTTCAATAATGTAAAATATATAAAGCAAACAAGCTGTTAAGTATATGTATTCATACTTTGAGAACTAGAGTTAAAATTTTCAATTATTAAACAAAAACTATATTAATTTCTTAACACTTAGGTAACCCCTGAATTTTCTTATTCCTGCTGATTTAATATAAAAAGCACCTGGTTCCCTTTATCTATGGGTTAAAAGGTAGAGAGGAACAATTGTTTTACAGTAATAACAAATAATTGGGGAAATACCCAAGGAAAGACAAAAACAAATTATGGGCACCAAACTTATAATTATTGTACAGAAACAGACAAATCCACATTAATTCCAGAGTAGATATTACAAATGAACAAACCTCATTGCATGTATCAACTATGACCACTCTCCTCATGACAACATCATTGATCACCCTGGCTGCTTCCCTCAATATGGTGCTTTTTCCAACACCAGGATTCCCCACAAAGAGAATGGACTGTCCCTGGTTCATAAGGTCAAAGAGAGGAGTAGCACATCCCAGGACTGCATGCTTGGTAAGAGCTGTAAGACCTATTGGTTCATTCTGACGATTGCACATAATTCTGCAAAATAAAAGGACAATTTTAAATGAAAATCAGCAATGAAGATACTACCTTTACCATGTAAATATTCAGATGCTAAAAATGATCCACAGAACATTGGGTTTATTAATTTCAAAATATACATATCATTTCTGTAAATAATTTGTTGTAAACCCGTCAGTTGAAACCATACACCATTACATCATAGAATGATATCTGTTACAGATAATGCCACAGAGAATTACAAATCCAATCCGATGTGTATTTGGCATGGCGCATTTCCTTGGAGATACAAAGCGCTTGACAAATTGCTCCATCATATACAGAGCTCTTTTGTTGTTATTGTTTAATTGACTATTTTAATACTTAACTTGTATTGTACAATGTATCTTTTTTTGTATACCCTACAAGATTTAGGGCAACGCTATATTTTCCAGAGGGCACTGTTTCTCAATACAGTGTAAATGAGAATGTCTAGAAAGGGCACCCTAAAGCTCCAATGTCAAACAGGACCTTTTGGAAGGGGCATTGGGCCACTTGAAGGGGGCATTCAAGGGCTGGCCTGGCATTAGATGCCCTTGGATCAATTGGAGCCATAACCCTCCAATTGGGATGTATGCTCATGTATAAGTCCCAGAATAGGCAACGGGGACAAAATGAAATAATAGTATAGTCATTCTAGGACAAAAAAGGGGTCAACCTCACACTAATTGCAACAGAAAATCTGAAACATGTATCTTGATCAGTAAAGTCTCCTCTACAACATATCAAAAGTCCTAAGGATTTCGAGTGGTGGAAAGGGGTCAAAAGGTCAAAGGTCAATAAAGGTCATTTGTGGCCTAAAATCATGTAAAAATGATGTAATGTCATGTTTATTTCAATTTATAAATTGAATATTAGCAAAGCGTTCTTATCAAAAGTTAGGTCAATTATGTATAAAAATAAATGGACAGGTTTTGGTATTAACCATTTGAAGGTCAAAGGTCAGAGGTCAATAAACGTCAAAAACCTGGGAAAATGCCACGAAATTTCCTTTGTGCTAGCTATAACTTGAGACCCTCTACAGGTATGTCAACCAAACTTGGTTTAATGTTGTTAGGTTAATGAAACTGTAAGGTTTTGGTGATAAATATTTGAAGGTCAAAGGTCAGAGGTCAATAAAAATCCAAAATCCTGTGTAAATCTTTTGAAAGTTCCTTTGGGCTTTAACTATAACTTGAGACCGACTAAAATAATGTCAACCAAACCAAGTGCAATGTTGATGTTGAAATGAACTTTGAAGGCTTTGATGACCAGTAGCTATTTGAAGGTCAACGGTCAGATGTCAATAATTTTTGGGTCGATTATCATGCAAATGAACTTGTAAGATTTTGGGGTAATCATAACTGGGGGCATTTCAACCAAACTTTGATCTATCATATTTATAAAGGTAACTAAATAATGTTTTTTGTGACTTCCATGAAGGTCAAAGGTCAGGGGTCACCAAATGAATGTCTAATTCCTGTAAAAAAAAAAAGATGACAATTAAACTACTTTATGTTTTGGCAATGACTGATAATTTTTGAATGTATGTCAAACAAACTTGAAGCAATTCTGTATATATGTAAGAAGATGAAATACAAAGTTTAAATGACAACTAGCTATGCAAAGGGCAATTGTCATTAAAATGTCATTTTTAGCTTAAAGTCCTGTCCAAGACATGAAAAGGACTACTAATGGGAGATGAGCCAATGACCTGCGGATGGTAAACTCTTTCAAAGTCGAAGGACACATATGTATGACAGTAAACTATTTTTTTTTCAGTATAATGAAATCCCTTGTCTTCACAATTACTTCGCAAGCACTTGATAATTACAATGTAGGAAGGTTATTGCGGTTCATGGCACTTGATTATTGCCAACGTAACTATTATGTTTCAAGAATTTAAAGTCAATTAATGACGAAAGACGAATTTACTCATGAGATGACGAGAAATTTGTTTCATTAATGTTATCAAAAGTTCGGTTGATTATGTATAAAGAGGGACTTATGATATAATGATCTTTTTGGGCAGCTATCTATGTCAAAATAATGAAATACATACACATGTGCATGTACATAGTTTTGTTCCATGATAAAAGTTAAGAAGCACTGATAAAATGACTTTCAACCTAGCCTTGTTGAATAGTCCATGATTTTGATGGTATGTGTAACACTGCAAATATATCCGATAGTTCACCAAAAGTATAATATGTAAAAATGATAAAATATCATGCGAACCGCAAAAAGCGCAGTTATAGATCCAGGATTTGAAAATAGAGGGGTGCCTGACCCCATGAGTAGTGAGCCGCAAAGTTTTCCCAAATTTTAACATTTACAGTCAATTAGTATTAGTATTATAGAGGGGGCGTGTCCCCTGTGCCCCTTCCTGGATCCGCCACTGTAGTATGAGAAGTATTTGAAGGGATTCAAAAGTAATTGCCAGATTGATTATTTACCAAACATTTGTAGGAACTACATTACCGGTATGCTGATCATGTTCTGGTAACAAATGTTTTAAGATCATTTTGAATACTAGCAGTCAGGATTTAATTGTGTTGGATCTCATTGTGGCTATTAGTTTATTTTTGGTAGGTCTATTCCGTGTAACATAAAGGAGGTAAGATCATTGAGTGTAACTCTTAGTACACAGTATACCATAAATATGTTTTATGTTCATGATGTTACAGGGCTCAGAATTAAATTTAGATAGCATTTCCTCGTAAAAGCCTTCAATTTAGTCGAGCATTTTCATTTTCACAAATGATGCGGTTAAGTCCTCCAACATTTCTCTTCCATGTCAATAAACCTTTACTGTGATGCTACATGTAGATACATTTGCCTTCAAATATACATCTACATGTAGATCTGTGGCCCGAAATGCCACCCTTGCCCCTGCCTTATTCTTTATTTTTTGTCAACAAAAATTGTGAGGTGAAGGGCTCTGCTTATCATCAATACACTGATCAAGGGAAAGGAATGATAATTCACTTGAGGAGATGGTATGCTTGTACAGACATAATCCCCTTTCACAGACTTTTGGAGGGGAAGTTAGCAAATTACCCCTCTACCACCGGTATTATTTTTCATTATAATACAGAACCAGACGCGGATCGAAGAAAATCGAATTGAATGCATTTCGGCATGTTCGGGGGCCCCATTGTCTGGGAACAAAAGCGGCTCTATGTCCCCAGACAATTGGGCCCCCGAAATGCATTCAATTCAATTTTCTTGGATCCGCGCCTGGGGACCCTATTATGAAATTGCTCCAAAAATATTTGAAAACTACCCCTTATTAAAGAACAGTTTTGGGGAAATGCGAAGAGACCATTATTTCAATGATTTTCAGAATTTCCCCCCTAAACTGGGACCCTAAAATACATGTGCACCCCTTTTCCCGAGAAATCACAGGAACGACCGCCTGAGAGGGGCGGGGGCGCTTTCTCCTTGAGACAGGAGCTCCATACTAATGGATATTCACCTAAAACTTTTAGTTGTTGAAATGACTGTAAGACATTGCCAGAGATAAAGATATGATTATTTCCATGGATGTTTTTATTTCTTGGCAAGGATGCACTATAATGAGCCAGCTATTGTGCCTAATTTAAAGCATTTCCATTAAGATCTTCTCATGATATTGTGGTGTTCCATTACTTTAAAAATATTTATCTACAACGTTAACCATTGACTTTATCTTGGTCGCTACCAAGATTTCTACACCATTAATCCAAGTGTGGTCGCAATTACCTAGTTGTACTAAAGTCTAAAGTTATCGCTAAAAAAAGTAACAAAAGTAATATCTTATAATTTGTGGAGGATATTGCCCTTTGATCCTTAGCATGCTCAAGGTCATAAATTTACCTATCAATATACATAACTGAAACAAGTTTGGTTCACACTCCTCAAGTGGATCTCAAGTTAGGGTTATAGGTACACAACGTTCTTGTTATAAAAAAATTTACTTATCTCTGACCTTTGACCTTCAAAATATAGTTGTCACTACTTCAAAGTTCATTTGTCTCTCAATATACACAATGCAATGAACCAAAAATTTTCATCATGTTTACAGGATTTTTGACATCTACTGACCTCTGACCTTTGACCTGTAATGACTGTCACCTAGCTCGTGTGCTCCTATATGTTAATTTGCCTCAGTATCAATATAATATAATTCCCCAAGTTTAGTCAGCATTCCTCATCTAAAACAAAACAAATTTCTCATCTTTTCACAGGTTTCTTGACATCTACTGACCTCTGACCTTTGACCTTAATATCGTTGTCACCAAAACCATATAAATTCATGCCTAAGTATAAATGGAGGCTAAACTTTGGCTGATAGTTCTCTATAGTTGATCTCGAGCTGGCCGTAGGATAAAAGAAATTTCTCATCATTTTCACAGGATTTGGAATATCCATTGACCTCTGACCTTTAACCTTCAAATATTTTACTAAAAAAATTAAACTAAGTTTGGTTTACATATACCTGTACTAGGTTTTAAGTTATGCCTAGGATAAGGGAAATTTCTCATCATTTTCACACGTTTTAGACATTTATTGACCTCTGACCTTTGACCTTCATACGGTTACTACCAAAACCTGCTCATCTTATTTGCATATTGTTATACATAATTGACCACAGTTTTGTTAAGTACTAATTACTAATTTTCAAGTTATAAGTGAAAACAAACATGAGATTATATTATTTCGACATGATTTTAGGCCAAAGGTGACCTTTATTGACCTTTGACCTTTTGACCCTTTCCACCACTCGAAATCCTTAGGACTTTTGATATGTTGTAGAGGAGATTTAACTGATTAAGATACATGTTTCATATTTTGTGAGGTTGAACCATATTGACTGTATATATAGTTGTATGTTAAGTTATGCCTAGGATAAGGGAAATTTCTCATCATTTTCACATGTTTTAGACATTTATTGACCTCTGACTTTTGACCTTCAAATGGTTACTACCAAAACGTGTTCATTTTATTGCTATACATAATTGACCCAAGTTTTGATAAGAATGATTTCTAATTTTCAAGTTATATATGTTGAAATAAACATGACATTACATCATTTGTACATGATATAAGGCCAAAAATGACCTTTATTGACCTTTGACCTTTTGACCCCTTTCCACCACTCGAAATCCTTAGGACTTTTGATATGTTGTAGAGGAGATTTTACTGATCAAGATACATGTTTCAGATTTTCTGTTGCAATTAGTGTGAGGTTGAGCCATATATTGACTGTACTATAAGGAAATACATAATGTTACACGTACCCAACTCTATGTAGTGTTCCTTTGATGGAAGATCTGTGATCACTTGATACTGGTGAGCAGTGCCCTTCCATTAAGTCTTTAAGATCCTGCTTCGTTAAAGGTTTATCACCTATTGCCCTGACTTTTAGCTGGCCAGGATGCTCATGTTGGTAATACCTGTAGAAATAATAATAAAAAAAAAAAATGTAGATGTATCATTTACAAACATAAATGTCAAAATCCATATGTGTACCAATGGATAACAAATATATTGTTGTGCAAATATCTTGTTAGGTGACATATTAAAATCTAATCCAATCACATAATGATATGGAAAAATATCTGTACGATATCAGTTATGGTTAGGTATAATGTGTAGTCCAGGGCTGAAGGTTTTGTTTGCCATTTAATTAGTGTTTGGATTTATCTTGGGGCAATTGTTGCTGTACCAAATATAATAGATCCCTGAGTGAATTCAGTGAATTAGAATTAGAGTCAATCTTGAATTTTCATGGTCCTTTTCATGCAATCTTCTCTTTATATATTCTATGGTTTCTAGCTTTCATAATTTGATTGTTTTCAAGTCAAAGCAAATTTTCCAGTATCAACAAATTCGATTTTGGTAAGGTTAACTGTATAATTAATATCTGTTCTTGGCAGATGTTGCTAAACAAGCCTTGAAAAAGTGGGAAAATACCTTGCACTAGGCTTCCTCCCAACATCCATGACTACCTCTGTTAGTTGGTCCAGGGCAAGAGATTTATGTTCCTCTGAAAGCTTCTTCAGGTTATACTTAATGCAGATCCCAAAGGCTTCAAGGAACTTGTCCTGATCATGCATCACAATCTTGCTAAATTCCTTGGATAGTTCATGACTTATCAAGCATGGATTGATGGCTTTGTTGGCAAGCTGAAAATACATAAAAAGAAGTATAAACTTTGAATGACATTGATACCAATGTAAGATAAAAACATCACAATTGATTTTTGTTGACAATAATTTGGGCGTCACATGGCCCAGGGCTATGTCATTCATAAGTTACGATTGACTTTAAAAACAACTGGTGATCATTGACTGTGCTAAAAGATTAATGCAAAATTAGAGAACTACTGAAACTGCTTAACCAATAAAGGAGAGCTAGTGGAGTAAAATTGAGTCAAAAGGAGCCTCAGCTTTCAATCCTAAAAGATTAATGGCGCAGTCACACGTACGACGCATGGCCAACGTGCAGTATGCGCTGGGTGAATGACTTGATGAAACACCCAAGTACAGTCGAATCCTGCCATACGAGGATGAATATAACAAGATTTCATTATAACACAAGGTGATTCTCCCAGTACCATTTTCAAAACATGTGCACATATGTCTAGATATGCTTCGGAATAGTTTAACTAGACAGATGGCGCTATACAAATACATTATTATTATTATTAGATGTGCCTATATGTTCAGTATTACAAGATCTCATTTTCACATGGCAAACGGCTTACTCCTCAATACCTGGTTACAATGGGAGCTGCCTATAATGCATTCTTGTTGCATTGTTTTGAAAATTACATTGTTATATTCAAAACTGGATACCACTACATCAAAATTTTATGGCAAATTCAGATTAAACATTGTTGATCTTTGAATCATACCTTGCTAGTAAAAGGAATGAGGGTTGGTTTTCCTGCATCATCATAATGAATTACTTTAGCATTCGCCATAGCAGAGTCCTGTTCAGATGTCCATTGTTCACTGGTCGTGTCAGAGGTTGTACTTCCTAATGACCCCTCTGCGCCCTGTTGAGTAGATTTGTCAGTTTTCTTGGAGGTCTGGGCCTGCTTTGATTTACGTCGAGAAATGGATCCTCCATCTTTCAAGGTTGAATCCATTTCAGCAGATGAATGCAGAGCAGGTTGATTTTTCTCCTGTAAATGAAGGTAGATTATGAGGTAATACATGTGGATATATTTTACACAAGGATTGCAATTCGTAAACAGTAAAATGGTTTTTAAAAACTTGACAAATTGCATTAAAACTCTGGGGTGTTTTTTAAGATTCATACAATCAAAAGTCTAGAGATGTATTACTTTTAGTGACATTAATGGAATCTCTGAGTTCAACAAATTTGTTTACTATCTTAAGTGCTTTGCCTTAGACGACAGTTTCAGCATCAATGTTCGCAGCAAGATTTGGATCAATTTACTATACATATTCAAAAGGCCGAAGATATATATCCAATGTAAATAAAAAAATAAAAAAATGTTCATGTAATGAATTATGCATGCAGAGTATATTAAATAAAAAAATAAACATTCACCTCCGATTCAAATGGATCATGGTTGAAGTGGGCTTGAGTACTGCTATCAGGTTGTTCTACATCCCCAGAGGTTGAGGAAACTCGGTGGACAGAGACAGGCTTCTCAGAGGAGTCTGTTGACACATTTGAGACAGGTTTCTTCGAACTGGTCTTTGATGAAGTGACAGAGAGAGGTTTCTCAGAGCTGGTCTTTGATGATTTGTCAGAATCAGGCTTCTGAGAACTGTTTTTTGGTGAATCAGACTTCTGAGAACTACTCTTTGAAGATTTGCCAGAATCAGGTTTCTCAGCATTGGCTTTGGATGATTTGGCAGAGCCAGATATCTTAGAACCGGCCTTTGATGATGTTCCAGACTCAGGTCTACCTGAACTACTCTTTGATGATGTGACAGAGACAGGTTTCTCAGAACTGGTCTTTGATGATTTGCTAGAGACAGGTTTCTCAGAACTTGTCTTAGATGATTTTCCAGTTTCATGCTTATGAGAACTGGTCTTCGATGATGTACCCGGATCAGGCTTCTCGGTGCTAATCTTTGATGATGTGCAAGAATCAGGTTTCTCAGAACTTGTCTTTGATGATTTTCCAGTTCCACACTTCTGAGAACTGGTCTTCGATGATGTATCAGGATCAGGCTTCTCAGAGCTAATCTTTGATGATGTGCCAGAATCAGGTTTCTCAGAACTGGATGATTTACCAGAAACTGGTATCTCAAGACTGATTTCTGAAGATGTGACAGATACAAGCTCCTTGAAACTTGTCTTTGATGATTTTACAGAATCGGGCTTCTTAAAACTGATCGTTGATGATGTGACAGACACAGATTTCTCACAGCTGTTTTTTGATGGATTGCCAGAGCCAGGTTTTTCAGAACTAGCCTTTGATGAGGCACCAGATTTAGGTTGCTCAGAACTGGTCTGTGATAATGTGGAAGAGTCAGGATCCTTTGAACTTGTCTTTGATTGTGTTGCAGAGATTGGTTCCTCAGAACTAGTGTTTGATGGTGTACCACAATTGGGTTCCTCTGAACTTGTCTTTGATGGTATGCCAGAAATGGGTTCTGCCGAACTTTTCTTTGATTGTATGCCAGAGATGGGCTCCTTAGGACTAGGCTTTGATGATGTTGATGTGATAGAGATAGATTCCTCAGAATTAGTCATTGATTGTGTACCAGAGACAGGTTCCTCACAACTGGTATGTGATGGTGTGCCACAAATGGGTTCATCCCAACTTGTCTTTGATTGTATGCCAGAGATTGGTTCCTCAGAACTCTTTTTTGCTGATGTTGAAGTGATAGATTCCTCAGAACTAGCATTTGATTTTGTACTAGAAACAGGTTCCTCAGAACTAATTAATGACAGTGTTCCACAGATGGGTTGCTCAGAACTAGTCTTTGCTGATGTTGATGTGATAGCAATATATTCCTCAGATCTAGCCTTTGATTGTGTGCCATAGATGGATTTCTCAGAACTAGCATTTGGTGATGTTGATGTGATAATGGTATATTCCTCAGACCTAGCATTTGATCGATTACCAGAAATATGTTCCTCACAACTGTTTTGTGATGATGTGCCGGAGATGACTTCCTCAGTACCTGTCTTTGTTGATGTGATTATGCTACATGATGGTTCTTCTTTACAGCTGGCTGTGATGGGATGATCCTCTTCTCCTGTATGCATTCTGCTTACCTTGGTGATTGGGGATGATGTCATCATTCTGTGATAAACAAAAAATATAACAAACATTAGAAATAGATTGAACATTTTTTTTAGGATGATATGCAGAGTTTTGTTATACAGAAGAGTACAAATTGATCAACACATCATTTTTTTTTAAATCAGCCTTCTTATTATGAGTGGAGCAGTAAGGCCTGGGATAAGAGTAGGATGTGTGTAAACTGGGATATTGGAGAACTATGTGTACATATGACACATTAAAAACAAAGAAAAGATCTCCTTTCTAAACTGGAGAGGGATTGATTTAAACCTGGGATATTGGAGAACTATGTGTACATATGACACATTAAAAACAAAGAAAAGATCTCCTTTCTAAAATGGAGAGGGATTGATTTAAACCTGGGATATATGGTATCATACGCAACCCCAATATCAATGAACCAAGTGGTCACTGTATGAAGTAAACATGTATAGGAAAGAGATAATTTGGTAGTTAACAGGTTAAAGTTCTGACTCTACTCATATGTGTATTGGTAAATTGTCATATCATGTAGCAGGCTTACCCGAGGATCTTCTGATAGAGATATGGGACCTGCTTCATGGTCCATCTTGCCACTTCCTTTAGCTTGACGATCGCTTCCTCAGTGTATGCCTCACCAGAGAGAGGAGCTTGGATAGTTCCATTGCAAACCTCTACAGTAGCATAGGGATCAACACCAATCAAAGTCAAGGCTTCAAGTAAGGTCTTGGCCTCATTCAACTCTGGTCTGATTAGGTTGTAAGCCATCTGCAATGAGTATTTTTATAGACAATGAATACATTTTGATTTCATTCATTGATCAGTTCGAAAGGGTTAGACTTTAACAATTGTTTAACAAGCTCTGTCACTTGGCAGGGATTGATACTAGAAGGTGACTAGTAAACAAAGGCTCTCAAAATATATCTTTAGGACCCCCTTAAAGAAAAAAAAATTAAACAGAAAAATTATGAACACAAACCCCCCAAAATAGAATCTGGAATTTAATGATCATCTATTATCAATCTCTTCCTTCTTTTTTAAAGATTTATCTGAACAAATGTGCCAAACTCTTACATTATTTTTTTTTAAAAACAGCATTCTGATATCATTGCCTTCATTCTTTTATTTGACATGTAGACAGCAAAGTGTAATTTTGAGTAATCAATCACGACAATTTGATATTCGTTAATAGACCCAGTTTACTAACATATTCAAATTTTATGAATACTTTTTAAACAAAGGTTGTTCTTGAAAACCTGAAAGCTTGCCTGACATAGCAACAACTAATGTATGCAAACTGGATTCCATGTATTGAAATTCATTCTTTTATTACAGGTTGTTTGAATACCTTCTTACTATATCACCAGGAAAGAAACATGGATAAATTATATAACTTTGTAAACTGGTCTATATACAGTCATACCACATTCTAATTCCATATCAACATACCATCAGGTCAAACACATTAACCATTTTAATTCCAAGTGCATCGTTGATCTCATCACATAGCTTCTCACCAAAGACAACCTGTATTTACAAAAATGAGAAATACACTTAGAATGAAAGAGAGAAAGAGAGAAAGGAAGAGAGAGAGAGAGAGAGAGAGAGAGAGAGAGAGAGAGAGAGAGAAGGAGTGCGTATGGACATGTATTTCATTCTATTCTATTCAGATTCCATTTTGACTTTGGTGATCATATTTCAAACTTCCTCTAGAAATAACTAGATGAATCTTCGACCGCGCACGGTCAGAAGGCATGCCTCCGTATTGCCACATCGGAAAAAAAAGGCATGCGCATGTTGAGTATTTTACATCCATTTATACCATGACATCTTTGAGATACATGTATTGACCCCAAATCTATTAAAGTTGTATCATCAGAATTATTTCCAACTCAGGAAGGATGGCTACTGATGTAATAAAAAGGATAAAATGTTTAAGTTGATCTGTCAAAGGTCCTTCAGAAATTGCACAAACGAGTCATTTACATAAATAACCAGTGACCTTTGATGTCCTGACCTCAAAAATCTAATCAGTTCATCTTCCTCCCACATGACCCAAGTTTGAAGTTGATCCATAAAACGGTTCAGAAGTTACAGCAAGAACGTGCCATTTTCATGTATACAATGACGTCTGTGACCCTTGACCTTTGACTTCATGACCTCAAAAATATATAAATTCATTGTCCCTACCATATATGCACACATGACCCAAGTTTGATGTTCATCCATCAAACTGTTCTTAAGTTATCGCAAGAACAAGCCATTTTCACGTACACAATGTCCTCTGTGGCCTTTGAACTTTGACCTCATGACTCTAAATTCTAATCAGTTTATTGTCCGTCCCATATGCACATATGACCCAAGTTTGAAGTTGATCCCTCAAACGGTTTTTAAGTTATCGCAAGAACGAGAGCCATTTTCACGTACACAATGACCTGTGACCCAAAATCTAATCAGTTCATTGCCCCTCCCATATGCACACATTACTCAAGTTTGAAGTTGACCGTCACACAGTTCTTAAGTTATTGCGAGAACGAACCATTTCATGTATACAATGACATCTGTGACCTTTGACCTTTTGACCTCATGACCCTAAAATCTAATCAGTTCATTGCCCCTCCCATAGGCACACATTACCCAAGTTTGAAGTTGACCCGTCAAACGGTTTTTAAGTTATGGCGAGAACGAGCCATTTTCATGCATACAATGACCTCTGTGACCTTGACCTTTGACCTAATGACCCCAAAGTCTAATCAGATCATTGTCCCTACCAATGCATACATGATCCAAGTTTGAAAGTGATCCGTCAAACGGTTCTTAAGTTATCGCGAGAACGATAACGGGACGGACGTACGGACGGACGGACAACCCGAAAACATAATGCCTCCGGCACCACCTTCGGTGGCGGAGGCATAAAAATTATAAGCCTTGATTATTCTTAGAATGTTGAATCTATATAGCACACAATAACCATAACCTAATTCTCTCATCACATACAAAAATATATAGTACTGTGTACAGATATTTCTTTGAATCTGAATTTCCTGAAACCATGTTAAGCATCACAACAAGAAATAAGCTTTTTGTATAACGTAGAAATAAACACATTCATGTAGAATTAATTATGCAACTGTTCAACAATTGAGGCCACCGCACCTCATACTACTCAGACTAGTGATAAGCATGTATATTTTGCAACACACTTTGTTATTTCAGGGTCAGTCAGTCGTGGGTCATGAGTCATTTGGTGGTCTTTATCCATTCTTGTTGAATTTGGAAAATGGTCAGTACCTTCAAAATGGATTTATTGGTCAAGAAATCCAATGCACTTGTGTCTGATTGTCCCTTAATCTTCTGATGACACCATGACAGATCCAGAGAGATAGCAAAGGTATGGCCATCCCACAGGCCAACAATCAACCAGCCCTCTGATAATGATACAGATAGTGTAGGAATGGTTGCCTTGTCAAGAAACTCTGTTATCAGTCCACCAAAATATTTTATGTCCTGAATAATGAATAAAGTTGGAGCAAATATTAGTTAAATACATCAAAACATAATTGATAATCAAGAAAGAAAGTTTTAGAAAAGACAAAATATGACTAAAACTATTTTTTACTCGATCACCAATATGCATAATATCTGACAAAGCCTCACAAAGATTTGTTTTGAAAAAAAAAATAAATAAATAAAAATCACTTAAACTAATCTATTACTTAGTCCCCAGTATGCTTTTAATTTGACAAATACTCAAAGATTGTTCAATTAGGATCTACTTTTACAATGAACTAAATTATATTTTTAGACAATTCTAAGAATGTGAGTAGCACAATGCATTATATTTCATTCCAGGAAGTATCTGTAGTAGAGGTTTTTACAGGAATGATGGCATTTTTTTTCTCAGCACTGAATTATGTTAAAAGTTAAACAAAATTTGAGGAGTGATTTAGTAGTAAAATTGAAAAGAAAGAGGAGATTAACATTGATACTCACCTGAAGAATAGTAACTGTCCCTTCGTCGAGTAGGGCCGTGTTAGGATGAAAACATTCAACCTCACCAGTTGATCCCGAATGAAGAGACTCAGAATCTGAGATACTTTCACTTCCTAGAGATTCCACTTCATCTTGTCCCAGAGATAACATCCGAACAGAGCTACCTCCATCATCTGCACTATGTGAAACAGGGTCATCAAGAGCATCTGAGTAAGCCGAGTCTTCGGAGTACTCTGTAGATTGATCTGATGAGGGATGATCCGCCATGGTTCTTTGAGTTACCTCGGTCACATGAAGACTCTGTATTCTCAGGCTAGTACCTTCTAGAAGGATGGCAGCATCCGATCTGATGAACACAGTGTCATGTTCAATGCCAAAGTGGTCTGGATAGGCGACAACCGTTTCTCGTATCTTTGAGCTTGTATTTCCAACTGCTGCCTGCTCACAAGGATCAAGCTTTTGATTGACAAATCTTACAAGTTGGCTTAAGAAAGAGCCATCTCCTGCACCCTCACTCCTGATATAGTCTTTGATCTTGGCAATAGCACTTACAAAAGGGTTGTCCTGCACTCGAGATGTTCCTTGGGCAATGACAAGCATGTGTGGTGGTATCACAAGGAAGTCATTGTGGAGTGAAAGTAGGGTGAAAGTAAATGCTTCTAAACCTCCTCCCATAGCTAGTACCTCTGCTCTAGTAAGCAGCTGCGAAGAACTACGGAACAACTCTTTCTTTAGAAGAGGACCTTGATTCAAGAGGTAATCTTTCAGCTTTTCTTTAGCTGACTGCATATGACTTAAGATTAGTGAGTGTGTGATTCTTGGGCTGTCATTCAAGAACACTTTACCATCTTCCACTTGAAAAACTTCTGGGTAGCTATTCAGTGTTTTCTCAAATTTACTATGATTCATGCCCACTTTCTGCATTGCAAGCGGAGCAGCTGATGCTTTACATGATTTCCACACATCCTCTACCAAACTGTTTTCATTGTTTAAAAGAGAAGCAACTACATCCTGCAACCCTTCTAGGAGAAGATAATGATGCATCTTTACTTTTGCTTTGCAGAGATGCTGCCTCTGTTCACACACTTTGACAGAAACCTTCTCCTCACCAGAAATGTCCAGCATGGTTGATATCTCTCCAATCGTCTTCCTCTGAGTATGGCCCAACGATTTGCGTATTTGCTGCATGATGTGGCTCAACTTTCCAGACTTATCTTCCTGCAGAACGTCCTCTATTTGCTTGATACTATCCAGGTAGCAGCTTGAGAGGGACACAGTTTGGCCATCAACCTTGAACATTGGACTGGGAGTATTCATAATAGTTTCCCTTACAACATCCCAGACTTTTTCATCTCTGGATATAGTTTGTAACACAGCAACCATTTCCTCACAAGAGCACTGGAATGTCTCCTTGGTACGCAGAAAGTCTTCAAAGGCCGATAGACACTCTGTAAACTCCATGATCGTGACACAGCTACACAACAGATCTGAAGATTTTAATGGGAAATATAAGAAAATCAATCTTAATGATAATTCATATTTTGTTGATAAACAAGCCATCTGGTCAAAAAACAAAAAAAAAGTTAAATTTCAAACTGTAAAGACCCAAATACACATGTACATGTAGATGTAGGCCTACTTGTTATTTATCTTTTTCAGCTCCACCACTCTAAATTGGGTGGTAAACTTGTCATGAGATGGATTTAAACATCATTTTAATTCTAGAAAAGAGAAAGAGAAATAAAAATAGCAAGGATAATAAAAGAATCAGAATCCAAACACCAAATCATGGATAAATACACCACCCCGATACGCCCGGTCAACGTTAAGAATGTGCTACGAAAGAAGAGTTCGAGCTCCTCACCCGGTCCAGGTGGACTCTACTACGACATGTTGAAAAAACTTCCATGTACATACCACTTCATCTCTACCCTCTACACAAAGGTGATGGAAACTGGTATTCCTCCCCCAACCTGGTCGAAAAGTAAAGTTTCATCATTGTATAAAGCAGGTGATACTAAACAACCAGGTAATTTTCGAATGATTTCATTGTCTAATGTTATTGGGAAAATATACCACCACATATTAGCCGAACGGTTTGAAAACTATATGATAGATAATGGCATAATTGATTGTAACCTACAAAAAGCATATCTGAAAGGTGTAAATGGATGTACAGAACATAATGTAGTGATGCACAAAGTGCTCGCCCATGCGAAAAACAAATCTAGAACAGTGCATGTAACCTGGTTTGATCTTGCCGACGCATTTGGGTTCGGTCAGTCATGAGCTCATTCATTTCACATTAACAAAGACACGGTTTTCCCGACTCTGCTCGATTGTATATGAAGAATTTGTACAACTCACTTTCTGGTAGAGTGATTACAAAAGATTGGGTTTCAAATGAATTCATGTTTCAAAAAGGCATATTTCAAGGAGACCCCGTGTCACCTCTGATTTTTATATTGTGTTTTGATCCTAAAATTCAGTTTCTAAAGGCGAATTCAGCGTATGGTTATGATTTAGATGGCAAACGAATCATAACGACGCCTTTTGCCGACGACTTTTGCCTGATAACACATAACAAAAGAACACACTAACGTTTGTTAAATCAGATAGACAGGTATATAAAATCCATGGGATCTGTCTAAAATCTTCCAAGTGTCGTTCACTTTCTCTCACTTCAGGAAAGTTTAGTGACCTCAAATTCATGGTTGGGGAGGATCAGGTGTCTTCTGTTGGGGATGACACTCACAAATTTCTTGGGTCCATAATAACCAAAAATCTCTCTTCATCTGATGTTCATGCCTACATTTCAGATAAACTTGAAACCCACCTGAAGTGTGTTGATAATTCTATGGTACGTGACGAATTTAAACTTAAAGTCTACACCCGCTACCTTTTACCGCTTTGATCTTACAATGAATGATATGGCTTATTCTCATTGTCTGTCTTTAAATTCACTGTCCATTGTTTATCTTCAGAAGTGATGTGGTATGCCACGCCCAGCTACGCTAGCCTTTGTACATATGACAAACGACCTTAATGTTCCAACTATCTCTGACCTATACAAAGAATGTCATAATATTTTGTACATAAGCATGAGAGAACAGGGAGATGAAAATGTAAATCACTGCCTGAACACTCGATTAGAACGAGAGAGTAAATGGATAAGGAAGAAATCAACTATTGTTAAATGTGACACAGTCTATTCTCAAACTGAACATGCTGAACTGAAAGGAAAGAAAAAAGAAGCCAAAAATCTTCTCACTCATGAAATAACCGATTTTAGGCATTCGCATGTCAAGAACTTAGTAGTCCAAGGAAGATTCTTAGATCTCTTGTCAGCTGAGGATAACTGTGTAATTTGGAAAAGTATAATGTACAGTTTACCTGTAAGAGTTCTTAAGTTGCTCATAAATTCTGTTACTGATACAACCAATACAAGAGTCAATCTGGCGAGATGGGGGAAATCTGTATCAAATAGATGTAAACATTGTAATGCTATCGAATCACTGAACCATGTATTGAATTGCTGTCCAAAATTTCTATCTCAGGGACGATACACTTGGCGTCACAGTAATATTCTTCAGCACTTAGTGCGTCTGGCCTTTCACAACTTAAACAATAAACCTGAATACAAACTCTTTCATGACATCCCAAACATGCCCGGTTACTGGTCAACCCGGTTACTCTCCTTCAACAATCCCAATGTCCTGCTCGCAAACTAATCTAAGGCCAGATCTCTGTATCTTAAACGAAAATGACAAAAAATTGCTAATCTTGGAATTTTCGGTACCTTTTGAGCTGGGAATCGATAATGCTCACAAATACAAAACAGACAAGTACTCAGCACTGGTTACAGACATTGTACATAATGGCTACCAGGTAGAATTTTTGGCAATCGAAGTTGGTTCGAGAGGCTTCATTTCAAAAGCTAATTCACAGCAATTGAAATCGTTTTTGTCTTATCTCCAGGCCAGACGCACACAGCCCGCCGTATGTAGAAACTCCGTAAGTAGAATGTCAGTGGTCTCATCCTTCTCAATATATTGCGCGAAACACGGGCGTAAATCCCGGGGGGGATGGGGGGATACATCCCCCCCCCCAGATTTTGAGGAGGGGGGAAAGGCCTGTACAAACATCCCCCCAGTTTTCAAGAAAGAAATGAAAAAAAAAAAAATACACTAGATAATTGTGTTATTGGTTAAATAGCGCTTTCAATACTAAAATGCCTCCTTTTATTCCAAAAACCCCAAAATTTCGCACTAAGTAACAAACAGTATAACCTAAGTACTTATTAAAAGGTTGAATCCAATGCCCTCGCCTGGGGACAAACCATCTATTAGGAAAGGGTGTTGCTGACAATCAAAAACATCAATGTAGTTGTGATACGGGCTAGGTTGGTGGAGGGCTTGGGGCCTGCAGCCCACAACATTTTCATATCAAAGATTTTGGATTTGTTTTCTATCACTATTATTTAACAACGCATGTAAAATGTATCTTCTAAATGGATACTAAATTTTCGGCTCTCGCTGATACTAAATAGGATCTTTACTGCTCAAAATAATATCTCAAATTTTTCGCTTATTAATTTCGGCTCGCGCCTCGCACTCACATTACTTTTTCCATTACTAAAATTAACAGGAATCAAGGCAGCCATTATAATCATACATTCATAGACAAATTTTCGGCTCGCGCTTCGCGCTCGCATTAGTTTTTCCATTACTAAAATGAACAGTAATCAAGGCGAACATAAGCTAAAAGCATACATTAAAAAACAAATTCTGTTCGCACCCTCCCTCTTAAATACGTCCCTCCGCCTCTGCTATACATGCGTATTAAAATGGCTCCTTGTGTGTCACTAGTGCTTGCCAAACAAGATCGCGACGAAGTTGGCAAATTGTTTCGCTCATCCCCCCCCCCCCCCCCCAATCTCGACACGGATTTACGCCCTGGCGCGAAGGATGAACCCGTCTGGGGAGATTTTTAAAGGAGGAGTCCGGGCTGAAATGAAAAAGTTTTGTAAAATTAAGTAAAATTCATCAAGCACAACACAGAAAATTTCATCAAAATCGGATGAAAAATAACAAAGTTATGCATTTTTTTAGGTCTTGATTTTTTGTAAAACAGTTCTTGGCAATTGTCTCATTGTCTCATTTGAATATTTGAATATTCAAATGAGCAAACTGATGATGTCACAGTCCCCCTACTTCTTGTGTATTTTATTATATGAAATCCTATTTATCTCATTTTCATATATTGCGTATACAGAAAATATGTCCCTCATACTGAAATAAGTAAAAGCACTTGTGACCTTGAACATTCCACAAGGATTAATCCGTGTTTTACGTCCTTGGGGCAGAAAATCTTGATAATTGGTATTTTATACAATAAAATACAAAGAAAGTAGGGGGACTGAGACATCATCAGTTTGCCAATTTGAAGAACTGTTTCCTAAAAAATTCAAAACCTAAGAAAATTCATAACTTTGCTATTTCTTATCCGATTTTGATGAAATTTTCAGTGTTGTGCTTTTTTTATTTTACTTTATTTTTCTTATAATGCAAACTCCAGCCCGGATGAGTCCTTTAAGCTCCTCGACCAGTAGGTAGTTAAGTAGATAGATTAATCACCCAAAGATAGATTTATTTTGTGACACATTACCGTGTGTTTTCAAAGTTATCCGGTCAGTTTAATTCATAAATGGTGACTTCATTATAGGGATGGCCAAACAAAAGCAAAAAGCCACTAGAACGGTTTCCACTTCACTGTATGGATGTAGTCACCCATGCATTTACAATGCAAACAATAACCCATGCACTCTCTACTCAATAATACACAGTGCCTTCCCTTTTCCAGACAAGAATGTCAAAATTATGGAATAAAAGATGGACAAACCTATTTTATTTATTAGTTTATGTACTTACAATACTAGCCGGATGTCTATCCTCATTTTTAATGATGATCATAAACTTGATAAAGCAAAAAAAAATGGCATCAGAATTGCTGTTAGGCCTACAGTGTAGTTAAAAGAGTCACATTCGCGGTGATTAGTTTGCAACACGCATGCGTGACATCGGCAGCAGCTATATACTCTATACGCTAGTATTTTGACGGAGATCGGAGGCGACTCTGAACATGCTGAAATGGACTGGAAAATACAAGATTTCTTCAAGTGCACACAATTTTTTAGGAATGTCTGATTTGCATCTAGTCTGTTTAGGTAAGTGACATTATATGAATTATATTTTTGCTATATTTTACCGATTCTTAGTGGTATTTTTAACCATTCCAAATCGCACTTTAACAATTTTCAAGGGTTTCTTTCAAGACGCTGCCACTTCGTGGCAGCGTCCCGGGGCTAGTACTTCTAGATCTAGAGCTTAATTTTCGTTTATTAAAGTTATGTTAATTGTTAGTTTTTAATTTAATTTACCAACTTGTTTGTTTGTGTGCACGTGCATCATTGGCACTGCATGTAACGTTAGCATGCAGACCGGCGACCGCAGCTCAGTCCCCAGCTTTGTCGTGAAATTGGACTGCCTACACGCGTGGAGTGGTGCCGTTATGAACTTACCGAGACTAGCATAGACGGGACTACGTACGAAACATCAACACAGTCGTACTCAAAAGATTGAGCAAATGAAAGATATCAATAAAACATGGAAAATTCACTTACCGAATTGTTTCCAATCTTCTTCTCCTTATTTCCTTTCCTTGAGCACTGCTCCCTTATGTCCTCAAAGTAGTAAATTTTAGTATTCAACCGCTATATCGTACATCTTTGCCACCGATTCCACTGACCAAGAGAAGCAAGTAATTCAATGGCGGGATAAATTGTGCCGCCCTCTTTTGTCGAAGGTTTGCATTTCGCGATCGACGATGTCTCCGTCACGAGTCGAATGTGACATGGCAACAGTATTACCTTGTTTGTATGTTTAATTCGTTGTTAGGACGATTAGCTTTTGATTCACTCGCGAATAGAATGAAAAAAATAAATAACTAAATAAAAACTAGTAGGGCCTAGTAATAATAAAATAATAATATAATATTAACAAAAAGTTTTGTTTATTGTTTTAAAGCTATGAGGTAGAGAGGCCTGGTGATTTCTATTTTTTTAAAGTGAAGGGGCTGGGTCACAAGTGGGGGGGGGGGCTGAACAAGCTAAAAATCGTGAATGTATAGTAACTTTTGTGTTTTGTACATGTTTGCTGAGAAAAGTTGGCTGAACCCCCCTCCCCGCCCCCTCATTATAAATACTCTAATGATCTTCTTTTCTTTCATTTCTTCTTTTCTTCATTTTTTTTGCATAGTTTTTTCATTTTCATGTTATTTGTTTTTTGTTTTGTTTTTTTATTTATTATTTTATTTATCTATTTATTTATTTATATATTTATTTATTTTTATTTTTTTTAATTTATTTATTTATATATTTATTTATTTTTATTTTTTAAATTTATTATATATTTTATTTATTTTTATTTTTATTTTTTTTGGGGGGGGGGGGGGGGGAATAAGTCCAAATTCTATCCAAGATTTACTAGGGCAATGTAGGCCTAAATTTCCTGCCTCCATTTCCCCCTCCCCCAGTGAATGGCTAGATGTACGTACTTTGTTAAAAAAATAAATAAATAAAACAGAGACAAGAACAGTTAGATGTATTTCAATTCAAGTTTAATTTTATTTACAAACACATGAAGAAATACAGATTATAAGGAATTTAAAAGTAAAGACAAAGTAAACAAGACTAAGCTCCTCCGGGCCCCCATTACCAAAATATCTCGTCCACCCCCAACCCCATCCCCTCCATCCCCCCTAAAAAAAGTCTGAGCAAAAAAAAAAGAAAAAAAAAAAAAGGCTAAGCTGCGGGCCCCATGACAAAATATTCTCTCCCGCCCCCCCCCCTCTCCACACCCTAAGAAAAAAAAGACCAAGCTCCTCCGGGCCCCATGACAAAAATATCTCGTCCAGCCCCCCCCCCCTCACCCCTACAGAAAAAAAAAAAAAAAAAAAAAAAAAAAAAAGAGCTAAGTCCTTCCGGCCCCATAGACAAATACTCGTCCAGCACCCCCCCCCAAAAAAAAGTCTAGAGAGAAAAAAGGATTGAGGCAGGCCCGATTTAGGCAACCCTCAATCCTACCCCTATGGCCGATACACGATGACCTTTATGATGTGCGGAGGCGGGGAAAAAAATCTCTCCGTTTTTTTTTTTTTTTTTTTTTTTTTTTTTTTTTTAATACACAAGTGTGGAAGGTAGGTTAACATTTGCTTATTTTACGCGAATGTTTTACATAACACACCTCTCGCATAATCGTGATCGCGATCGCAGGCACTCTATATCTCTATATTTCCATTTCATGTTTTTTCTCAAAGCGACCATACGAAATCGAGTGGCAGAAAAATCGGGATGACTGCTGAAAATCGGTGAGTTTTTGCTCTCATTTCACCTTTTTAGTTCAGTTAAGCATTGTCAAAGATTAGTTAAGATTTAAAAATAAATATTTAAGTGCACATTGACTCCCAAATTTAAACGTTATAACGGGATTGAAAGTGTAAATTTAGGTTACAAATTATTTTTGTAACCACGCCAGAGTGTCGTAGAGTCAGAGGCACGAGTTTGATATATCAAACGAGTGTAGTGCATGAGTGCTGCCTATCGCGATCGCCTTCTACTTTCTAGTGTCTAGTCTATATCTACTTACAATTTTTGAAGAATATCGCTGTGTCAGTGTCAGAATTAGACCTGCTCAACTTCAGTCAGTGTCGATGTCAATGTACTTGTAGTATCCAAAGTAACTAATGATTGGAGATAACAACTTTCGAAATATTAAGCATGTTAAGCATAGAATCTACCGCATACCGCTGTATATATTCAAAACTCTGATCTTCTCACACGTAATAATTCAAGCTGCGCGCGCCAAAAGGCTGGTGTTTATGTTCTCTCATGCAAGTCTCGTACAATATGGTTGACCAACGTTGTTGGGGAATCCCCAGACGAGTTCATTTTTCAAGTAGGTGTACTTTAATTAGAATTATATACATTTAGTTTCAGTATATTGATTGAATTCCGTATTTAGATTTTCAATTCATAGTTTATATTTTTTAATGTTAAAAACAGTCAATTGGGTACGTATTGTGATGAAATCAAATGATTTATAAATTCATATATTGCGCCATCTCCCTAACATCATCAGGTAGCCTTGTAGTGGTACGACCCTGAAGAAAGAAAATACCGAGGGAGAAGATATGGAGGCCGAGGGGAGGGAACGCGATATAAGATGCACATTTCTGGTAATATTCGTCGAAGGAGTAGAAGTTACTTCTAGGTTTGGGTTCGACTTTCATGACTGTCTGTTACCATAGATTGTATTCTATCACAATTAACATTTAGATTCTACTTCTTGAAATTTCCTGTTAATTAACCTGACTGCATCATCATACGCAGAGCTGCGACTTGAACTGAAGTAGCGAATGGCCGGGAGAACCTGCACCAATAACATCACGACTTAAAACCAGCCCAGCTGCTGCTGGTGCAATGTATTTGCATTGTTTGCAATAACTTGTGAGTACTAGAAGAAGAATCTTCATAATAATCATATTTTTACCTTTACGAGGTCAATCTTGAATTGTTGTAATATAATAGGCCTACCAGTAACCATTTATTTTAATGATTTATAATTAAATATTCAACAAATCGATATTGCAATCACACTGCTGAAGAATCAAAGTGGATTTTAGATTTTTTACATTTTGACTACCCAATAACAATTAAGATAACTTGAAGAAATGAAAAAAAAATACAATTACAAATACTTTTTTTATTGCCTCCAATGTTTGTGTGCCCCCTTCCAATTAAATCCAATCATGCCTTCACCTTATTGACCCATAACCTCCAATTCTAAATTTTTAACTTAAAATTTAAGGTCGACCGCTAAATCACCATCTTGAATATAAAACCAAATCAGCATTATTAAAGTAAATAGGTAGCATACAGGTATTACAATTAACTGTAAGTTCTTGTTTGTAAATTTTCATTGCATACAACCATTCCTCCTTGGAGAATAATGATTGTAAATAATAATAAACGTTGTTTGCTGATTCAGCCATTTTTATTTTTATTTCATTTCATTTCATTTCATTTCATTCATTTCAACATTAAAAAACATATCCAAAAAACAATTTGTCTTATATAGATGGATTTTACGCAATCGTGGTGGGAATATAAAAAGCACCAAAGATGCTTGTTGAAAATAATCCCTTTATAGTGAAACATATACAAATCATTCAATAATAAAAGTAATATTTCAATACAATAACAATATAATAGATTATGATTATAACTGCCCGATATTAACTAAAACACATTTACTTTTTTTTTGTATTCACAGATAAAACAGTTACAGCACTCAGTACTGTAAGTTGTTTTGAAATGGGCAAGAGGAATGAATAATTACAAGCCTCTACATGATGCCTAAACAAGCAGTTAGGCGATCATCTCCTGCAGTCGTCAACTGTCTTTTGTGTCCAAACTCCTACATCATGGATTTAATGCCAAGGTGTGCAAGGAGAAATGCAGGTTTTTTTTTTTTAGCTATACATGGCTACAGAACATCTAGAAACTATTGATCGTATCAAGATATCAAGTCTTTATATCAAGATGACTCCTGCATAAGGGTATATTATAAATAGCTGTGACATGGTTTTGAAGGCTTTACAAAGAGCATTTTAAGAACTTCAGACTAAACTAATGCACGAGGAGATATTTTCCAAATCTTTGTGGTTTTGAAGGTACCAAGTCTCAATTATGATGGCTGAGCACCGCGACAACTTGGATCATCTTCCTCTTCATCTCCACTTCATAGTTGATGGGCTTGATAAGATCATCGAGCACTTGCAAAGTTCACCTGATAGAAAAGCTGCATTGAGCACACTCGTTGAAGTTATTGAAAAAACTTGTTTCTCCCAAACCAGGAATGTGTTCTTGGGGCCTCCAGATAATCCTGTGGGTAAAGATGTATACTTGAAAAGATTCCTTCAAAAATTTGAGCCTTTGTTGCGGGTGACCTGGACAAAAGCTGAACTAAAACAAGAGAGAGATGAGACTGCTCAAGAAGTAGTCGAACGCTTCTTTCACTCTGCAGTTGCTGAGTGTGCCTCAATCCTATATAATTCAGGTAGCTGCGATAGTCATGATCTTTACTCCATGATAACCAACCTGGATAACCCAGCCTTTATCACTCTGCGTCGCAACTTTGAAGAATTTATGGCATCCCTTCATAGCCAAGAGAGTGTCTTTAACATTGCAAGTGATGTTTTCTTGTGTGAAAGTGAACTTATGCAGAAAGATGTGAAGCATTCTTTGAAGGAATCAGCTTCTGGGTCCATTCGTTTTGATGAAGATAAACAAGATCAACTTGATCCAAATGAGGTACCTATTGATACAGCCATTTCAGAACTCATAGATGACTACCATAATGATGGTCTGGATTCTGTATTACCTCAACCCCCTGCAGCACTCTTCACTGAGGAAACAGCATCCTCACTTTCTTCACCAGAGACTTGTATTCAAAATTTATCCTTGCAGGATCAGTCATCACTGAAAGAGTCAAAGCTGCCTCTGGATGATCATTCTGGTAACCCACTAACACTGGATGATCATAGAGGTGCACAATCATCCGATTCTCATGCAACAGCCTTCGCTGAGGTAGGAACTTCCACCCTACCTTCATCTGATAGTGTCTCTACCGGAAGCCTTGGTATTACTGCCCCTGCCATTGGTTCATCCTGTAATTCACAAGAGATTGATATTCAAAATTTATCCTTGCAGGATCAGTCACCACTGAAAGAGTCAAAGCTGCCTCTGGATGATCATTCTGGTAACCCACTAACACTGGATGATCATAGAGGTGCACAATCATCCGATTCTCATGCAACAGCCTTCGCTGAGGTAGGAACTTCCACCCTACCTTCATCTGATAGTGTCTCTACCGGAAGCCTTGGTATTACTGCCCCTGCCATTGGTTCATCCTGTAATTCACAAGAGATTGATATTCAATATTTATCCTTGCAGGATCAGTCATCACTGAAAGTGTTAAAGCTGCCTCTGGATGACCATTCTGGTAACCCACAAACACTGGATGATCATAGAGGTGCACAATCATCTGATGCTCCTGCAACAATCTTTGCTGAGGAAGGAACTTCCACCCAACTGTCATCCGATGGTATCTCGACACAGAGCTTTGTTGGTACTGCCCCTGCCAATCGTTCATCCTGTAATACCCCAGAGACTGGTATTCAAAACTCATCCTTGCAAGACCAGTCATCTCTGAAAATGTCAAATATGGCTCTGGCCGACCATTTTGGTAACCCACAAACACTGGATGATGAAAGAGGTGCACAATCATTCAGTTCTTCCGCAACTCCATCAGTCTTCCCTGAGGAAGGAACTTCCACCCAACTGTCTTCCGATAGTGTCTCTACAGGAAGCTTTGTTGGTACTGCCAATGCTAATGGTTGTTCCTTACTACAAGATACTGCATGTACCTTTTACAACATGGATGGCGAATCACAAAAAGGGATTGAAGATGTAGGTGGGGAGTATGGCGCAGGGGCATCATGCATTCAGTCTGCAAGCAGTTGTACAGAAGAGATGGGCAGTCCCTGGACTTGGGAGAGTCGATTTGATAGCTTTGGGAGGGATCGTCAAGCAGATGTAGGAATATCATCGCTGATGGAAAGAGCTACTGCAATGAGATATGGAACGCCCTCAGAGTGTACAGTGACAATTGTAAAGGTAGATATAAATAGATTTTCATAATATTGGACATTTTTTTTTTTTTTTTAATGAATCAAATAAATTAACATAACTATTTTCCTCTCAGTCTCTTGGCTATTGAAGATTATAACATAAACCTATCGATTTCAGGTATACATAATATTTATGTTCATGATATTGATAACACAATAATAATAAAAAAATATTCCATTTATGTTGATTTCTGTCCATCTTGCCACCGTCATCATATACAAGTGATAACCCAATATAAGGGAGTCTGATAACAAGGTAATGTTGTTGGCCCTAACTTTTTCTTCATTTTTTTTAACCTCCTGATATTGCAAGCTAATTTTCGCCAGTCCTAGCTCCTTGTGTTCTAGGGTTCCCACAGAAATTTGAAAACAGAATTCCATGACTTTTCCATGACTTTTCCATGACTAAATTGCTGCTTTCCATGAATTCCTTTCTGGCACAGTTTCCAAAATCAGACACGTTATGATGGACTCCACCTCCCCTCACAGCCATCCATTCCACCCACTATCTTACTCATGACATTATCATTAGCATATGAGCTGTTTCTGCCCAGGGTACCATTTTCGTTTCACCAACACCCAAAATTCAAAATTATCTTGAACACAAACTCATGTAATTTTCTTGAACTGACAGATCTCCTTGAACTAAACACAACACAAAAAGAAAGTTCCCCCTATTTCAAATATCAATAATTTTTAAAATAGGAGGAGTTAGAAAATATAATTATACATTGTATGTCCATGTAGGGAATTTAATTAGCTACCAAGGGAGCTAATTTTAGGAAAAATCATGGAGTCATACTTCAGTGAGCAATGGTTGAATGCAAAAATGTTATTTTTTGAAGTTCACAAGCCTACATGTACATGTGTAAAATCACAACTTTGATTCAATGAAATCGGACCAATTTTTAAATTTTACGGTTGAGTGAGCATGCAGCAAAAAATGCCTAAACTGTGATGTTTACTTCTTTTCCATTGTAAAATTGTTCAAATACGATGGGATTCATTTCTAGGAAGAGTGTTTTTAACTTTTGCAAACAATTCAAATCAATTCACGGCTGAATGAAAACCATAAAATACCATGTGAAAAACACTAGGTAAGGATTCTTTCCATTTTGTACACTAAAAATCATGTGGATATATCTGTTTTTGTATTATTTTTATGACAGGTGTACAGTACGTGTGTTCATGATCATAAAATTCATGCTTCAGTGAGCATGTGGCTCTGGAAAAGCTATTTTTTAATGGCACGTCCGATTCTTAATTTGACCTAAGTTTCTGTTAGTTAATGACTTTCTAAAGATTTGTGCCAAGTTTCAAGAATTAACTCACAGTATAACAACCAAAAAAATTACAATGAAAATGGACAATACATGTATTTGACTTTTGTTCATTATTGATTTCCTCACATGGACTTTATGTAAAGAGTTTGAACAGAAAGTGAACAAAATTCAAATATTTCCCATTTTCATTGTCAATTTTTGTTTGTTATACCATGAGTTAATTCTTGAAACTCGGCACAGTATCTTTAGCAAAGTAAGCCATTTCATTTGGATCTCTAAATAAACAAACAGCTTTTCCAGTGCCACGTGCTCACTAAAGCATGAATTTTTTTAATAAATGCAATAGGATCATGCACACACATGCAATGGTCATAAAAATAATACAAAAAGAGATATTCATATGATTTTTAGAGTACAAACTGGAAAGAATACTTACTTAGTGTTTTTCACATGGTATTTTATGGTGTTCATTCAACCATGAATTGACTAAATATTTTGCAAAAGTTAAAAACACTCTTCCTAGACATGAATCCCATCATATTTGATCAATTTTACCATGGCAAAGAAGTAAAAATAGCAGTTTTGGCATTTTTGCTGCATGGTTACTCACTGTGAAATTTTACGCAAATATCCTTTCCATAACGTTTGGAAGCACGTTTTGCGTACATTCTGATGTGTGAAATGTTTAAAATCTAAAAATTTGTCAGCTATCATTGAATCAAAGTTGCGATTTTAGGCTTGTGAACTTTAAAAATTGACATTTTGCATTCAACCATTGCTCATTGAAGCACGACTTCATGATATTTCCTAAAATGCGCTCCAATGGTAGCTAATTAAATTCCCTACATGGACAAATAATAAGATTTCTTTCAACTCCTCCTATTAAAAAAATTATTGCTATTTGAAATAGGGGAAACTTTCTTTTTGTGTTGTATTTATTTCCAAATTTTCAGAACACAGCATGCAGATATTGTCACAAAAGTGAACTATATAATATGTAAATATCATTTTTTCCAGGCATAAGTTAGGATCCTGAATTCACAGTTGCTACAAAACTTCCACATAAAAGTCATGGAATTTTGTTTTCAAATTTCTGTGGGATCCCTGAATTATATGAAGACGAGACACTTCAAATATGACACACATGAGCCAATCATTACAAAAGAGTGACATTTCAGTTTTACAATAAGGTGAGATCCTAAATTCTCAACATAGTGCTGCATTTCTCTCTACATTACAAAAAATGAGGGCATTTGTGACACAATTTGAGGACAACAGCTAAATTAACAACTGTATTTCTCTCTATGGTTAAAAAATCATGAGGATATCTTGAAAATTGGACATTTGATGCCTATTTTGATATTTCATTAAACTTCATTTTAAAAGTAACTTTTCCGGAGACGACACATTGATTGGCACCAAATCAGCTAATTGAAATATCTTGTGTAATTAAGAGATTCAGAGCCCTTTGGATGTATTATGTTCTGATAGCCATGTTGGTAGTGATTGATCAGTTGTGACTTGATATATCAACTAACTGCCATGAATGTTGAGTAAAATTGTACAAAACTTGAAATTTAAATTCTCTGAAAACAACTAAAAAATGCAAAACTGGTGACAAAATGTGACATATTAAAAATATATTGACTGATCGGAATCTTATATATAATATCATTGCAAATCAATGAAATTTTCTGTAGTCTGGTTGTCCGAATTGAATGTCAGGAGTGTTCAATTTATTCACGTCCATGAGTATTTTGAGTAAGGAATGTGGATTGTGGCTGTGTGATATTCACAAAAACCTTTATTAAATGTAATTTCAACCTCACTAGTCCTAGCACTAAGTACCCCAGGGAACAAATCATCATCAGAACAGCAGGTACTGGCCACTAACACTGCAATTATAGTGAAAGTGGAAATCACTAAACTGGGGGAAAATGGAAATCATGAACACCAATTATAATAGCAGAGTATGATCACAGAGTATGAGAGTCGCAAGACACGACAAACTGGAAAGCTGCCATAGCCAAGAGGTAAATGCAATTCCATGACTTTTCCATGACCAAAATCCCCTTTCCATGACTTTTCACAAATTTTCCAAATTCCCTGACTTTTCCCTGACTTTCCATGACCACAAATTTTTCCAGGATTTTCCAGGATTTTCCATGACCGTGGGAACCCTAAAGAGATTCCTGATATAATAAGGTAATTTCCATGGTCCCAAGGGCCTTGTCATTATAAGTTTCCAATGTATTCATTATTCTTCAGGAGACTGGTTTCTTTGACATGCTTCTGATGAAGAAGCTGTCAGGGTACATGCATCCAATCATTGGGATCACCTGCTGGAAAGGATGGCTCTTAGTTCACTTCTGGGAAGGAGAGTCCTGTGCTGTAGATCTATGTGCACTGTCACCTGGGACCAAGCAAGTCCTAGTTGGTCCTGGAGCCAAGTTTGCTGGTGGAACCCCGGACAACATTCATAAATGGGCCATCATTCACTCCATGGGAAGGGTGCTTGGTGATAGCTCCATTTTGAAGGTGAATTGAAGCTTGTCAGTAGAGTTTTCAATAGAAATAAATTCTTTACCTCTCCAGTTGAAGACTTAGGTAGCGTTGCACATGTATGCTATCTGCTGGGGACAGTGATTTTTTTTGGTTGCAAAGTCTAATGAAGCATGGTTGCCAAATGTGTTGCCACAAATCATTTTCAATTGAAGTTGATCGATAAAAAAGAAATATATACCCATATCTAAACATTCAAATCATCAAAGTTAAATAAATTATCAAGAAGAGAGGTTTAATTTTTTCATCCTGTATATTGCATGTATGTGGGCTTTGTATTCAATGGGTGATAAAATTTTGTTGTTGGTACATTTAGCCTTATGGCTTTTCCTTAACCTGCTTAGCTTTGACTCTTTGTGAGTCTTGAATCTTCAATCTTGAATTTGTCACACTGAAAAATGTTTTATGCCATTTCGGTTTCTAGCTGTCAATGTATTGAAGATATTAATCCATTTTTAAGACAACTTGCCACACAAGGGTTCTATGATATCTGTATTTGTGCTGGGGAAAAAGTCCCTGGCAGTAACTTATTATACTGCTAGAAGCTAATTGATCACTTTCATGCTGGTGAAAAATGAATGTTGAATCATTTTTTTCTCTATTTTAAACAGGTCGTTTATAATACTGTTGATTTATCAAAAGAACTGGAAGAAAATGCTGGCTTAAAGGTTGTCAGAGTCTTTGATGTCTTGGTACGTAAAAAAAAAAGAAGATACCGGATTGAAAACAAATATTGACTGCTTCAAGGGTCATAGCTGATACTCTTGCCCTCTGTAAACTCTAGAGAGGATAACAATTTCCAAAGTCAGTAAAACTAACAAATCACCCAACCATTTGAAAGTTTGCTAATGTATGTACAAACTATGTATATTAACCTTTGGTACCAACTTGTGTAGTATCAAAGATACACACATGAAGATCATTTGATTTGCTGAACTACATGTATGTTTGTGATACTATGACAGAGGGAAACATAATCATACACTTTATTTCACTTTTGATCAATGTGCCTCAAATTTTTCTCAAATTGATGTCAATATTTGTTGTAAATTAAAACAAAGATCATGATAAAAGTTTGCATACTGTATTTGATTTAATTACAATATACATGATTAGACAGTCCACTCCCATTATATCAAGGTGCTCCAGACCAAGCCAACAGTCTCATAATGAAATCTTGTTATACTAAGCACAGACACACATAGAGAAATTTTTTTAAAGTGGGACGGGGAGAACTGCCTTGTTTCCATCTTTAACAAAATCATCTGTGCTCATCATAACAGGAGTAAGAGGTACCTTAGTATTGCATGTACTGTGGTGAATGGTGAGGTGAATGGGTACCTGTAGGAAGCAATTCCTTAAATGCTGTGAGCGTCTTTCGGGGTAGCCTAGATAAAGCCGGGTAATAATTAGTTGACACTATAAGCGCTTAGAAACACCAAGGTGGATATATATATTTTAAGCGCTATATAAATGTAACTATTATTATTATTATTACATATTTTTTAGCTTGGTACAAAGGCTGTTATGTACACCTTCTTTCATCACATTATACACTTGTGTAACTTAGTGATATCCATATTTACAAAAATATTGATGGATTTTACAGAAATTATTTTCAAATTTATGTTGAACTGCAGGAAGCTGATCGCATCATACGTGGACACAGCTCACCAATATCTCTTGCTGAACTCTTGCATGTTTATGGGATGGTACCTTATAGTTCTGTAGACATTGTGACTGGCTCCCAGAGTATGCCTATACCTGAGGACATTGTGGATTACTGTGGAAAATCACAACAAGAAGCTATCAGCAATCTGAGAGAAATGGCCCAGATTTCGATGAGAATGATTCCATTTCTTTACCAATCAATGTTGAGGTATGCTTGATCTTTATATTAATTCAATTTATTACATTGTTTTCATAAAGATATCAAAATATTTAAAATACATGTAAAAAAAAAATATATATATATAATTGTTGTTTTCATAATAGAAAGAAAATGGGGAAATTAAAAATGCTAAGTAGCTTGTTTGGATGATCCCCATATTAATTGCTCATGGGCGTACAGTTATTATTATAAACAATAGTAATTTAAGTTTTCATTTAAATTTCATACAAAAACTGGATTATTTCCATTGTGTTGAAATACAGATTTCTTTGCTCTGTTTCAACGAAGGAGGAGAGGAATATTCAGTTCAGTTCAGTTCAGTTCATTTATTTCACATCCATTAAAAGACATATTAACAATTACAGTATTTGAATAAACAAAGCAACATATAAAATACAATCATGTTTTACTTTAATATATAACATAACAGCTTACAATATATAAAAGATAAAAATAAAAAAAAGAAAAAACAATGCAGCGGATGGAGGGATCAGCAAAAGCCATTGGCATAAATGTCATTATATAATTACACATTTGATATAGTTATAAGTTCAAGTGAATACCTACCCGACTTATGTCTTTTCAAACTATGTATTACCAACCTATGTTTACATGTATGTATATTACTTTTCCATATTGTATTGTAATATTGATTGTATGTAAGCCGGTGGAAGGCATTTTTTCCATGAATTGGACTGAATAATCTTGTATTTTGTATAAAATATGTAATGGATATCTTATCTCTTAGTTGCAGTTGTAAAAAATACAGTAGAGCACAGAGCGCTTTAGGTCTGTTAACCTGTGAAAGAGTGGTTTTTGAAAACAATGAAATACAAAAGAGTCACTTACAGGATCTTACACCGACAGTTGCAAACCTGAAATAGCCATATGTGAATGTCTGACTTAAAAGTATATTACACGACTATATAATTCTAAAGGGTAATTTTCAGCTGTATTTGAATGGCTTACAAATTTGTTTACTTTGAAACAAATGTTTAATTCTTTAAGACGTCTCTTTCACGATTGAATATTCCAGTGTGATGTCTGCTCCGATGTTGTCTGAACTGAACCAACGTTCCAATGCTACAGTGCAGAGTACACAGCATTCAGACTATTGGTATAATCCAAGTGAAGGAAATGTTATTTCTGGACCTGCAAAGGAAACCCCTCGCCCAACATCTTATGCAGATGCTCTGGTAGGCATGGACAAGACAGAGATTGCACCCATGCAACAAACTCCTTGCTTTAAACAAGGCACTGCAGCTGACAGTAAAGAGACAGAATGTGAAAGAACTGAGATGCAGAAGCAACAAAGAGAGCATCAGGGTGAAACACAAGAACAGAAGCAACAAGATGCACTTGTAGGTGTGAAGAAGAAGAAAGGAAAGAAGAAAAAGAAAAATGCAGGAAAGATATCTGCTCTTCCATTGACAACCAATGATGATCTCTTTAAAATAATTGAAGAATCTCGAAGACGGAGGGAAGAAAGTAGAAAATGGATAAAACTTAACATACTGGATTATTACATGGGTCTGACAGAAGATGGAAGTGGAGCCTATAGTTCACCCAATACCAAAGACCACACCAATTCATGTAAAAAAAACATCCAGAAAGAGGTAAAAGTAAAGAAAGATAGCCTTTCTGGATCCTCTAGTTCAAGCAACATCAAGCAAAAGAAAAGCAGTGAAAGTGGAGCATCTGTTCAATCAAATACACAATCTAATCCATCTGCTAGTGTTTGTCCAGGAGTACCTCCTACAAAGCTACAACAGAATCCAGAGACTTCTCGTAAGCAAAAGACCACTGTGCAGAACAAACCTAAAGATCCGCAACCCAAACAAAAGAAACAACAACCAACTCTACAGAAGAGCAATAAAGTAACAGATTCAGTGCAGGCAGGATCAAAGAAGAAGAAGAAGGAAAAATCAAAGTCTCCTCAAGGGCTTCCTGAAAATGCAGCACAAAAACAAACCAAAGGACAGGTAAAACAACTAAAGGCAGAGAAAGATTGTAAGCCAAAGAAAGCCAGCATAACTAGCACCACTGGTCAGGTCAAATGTAAGGACCCACAATCCAAACAAGAAAAACACCAACCAGGTAAACAGCAGAACAATGAGGTAAAATCTCTAGTGGAACCAGAGCCAAAGAAGAAGAAGAAAAAAAAGACGAAGTCTGTTCAAGAGCTTATCGTGCAGAATGCATTGAAGCGTCTGACAGGAAATGGAAGTTCAGCTGAGACCAAAGACCCAACTAATCCATGTAAAACAGATGGTCAGAATAATATGAAAGTAAAGAAGAGCATCATATCTGGACCATCTAGTCCCAGCAACATCATGCCAGAGAACTTCAGCATAACCAGTGCCACTAGTCAGGTCAACTCCAAGGATCCACAATCAAATCAAGAGAAGCATCAACCAGCTCAACAGCAGACCTATGATGTAAACGATTCAGTGGAAGCAGAATCAAAGAAGAAGAAAAAGTCTCCCGAAGAGCTTTTCGATGAGCCATCTCTCATACTTCAAAAAGAACCAACAGAATCTGAAGTGGGTCGTCATCTGCAACATCCATTTCTGGATAGTGAATATGCTGATCAGGAACATGATTTGGATGCAAACCCTACTGGTATAAGTTTTTCAGAACCATCACTTATGGTTGAACATAATGAAACAAACAATTCAATGGAGGCAGAGTCAAAGAAAAAGAAGAAAAAGAAAAAGAAAACTCCTGAAGAGATTTCCGGTCAGCCTGCTCTTATACCTGCAAAAGAACACACCGAATCTGAAGTTTCTCGTTATCAGCAACAACCAATTCTGCACAGTGAATGTCCTTCTAAGGAGCACATGATGGTGCCCAACCCTAGCATTATTGATTGTCAGCCAAAGGCAGGCTGCATAACTGAACCCACTGGTTTAATCAAAACACCTGCAGGTCATTCTGCTCCTGGAGAAGGCAGTGAGAAAGAACAAAACCAGATGGCTCAACCAAAAGTGCAGAACAACATTAAGCCAAAGGATAACAGTGTAAGCAGAGCCTCTGAACACTCAAATACACCATCTAAGCCACCTGTAATTCCTTCAACTTCAGGAGTAGGCACTACACAAAATGTTAATCAGATACCCAAACTGAAACTACAGACCAATAGCAAGGCCAAGAAAAGCAGCATAACTGGCGCAACTGATCCAATAAAATCAAAAGGCCAATGCAAACAAGGGAAGCAGCAACCAAAGCAACATCAGAACTCTAAAGGAAAAGATTCAACAGAAGCAGTGTCAAAAAAGAAGAAAAGGAGGAAGAAAAAGAAATCTAGAGACAAAGAGTTAAAGGAGGCAGGGGCCAAGAAGAAGAAATCCCAAATCTCAGCTCCATATCTCGCTCCACAGCGCTGGGAGGATGAGATGCAGAGTGATTGGATCAAGACGTTCCCTGAGGCCAAGATGTCTACCTCCCCACTGTGGATGAAGCCAATGGTACTACAGTTCCAGAAGGACAACAATCCAATCTTCATACACCCACTCACTGAGGTAAGATTCAAAGTTGGTGTACCGATCTATTTACCTGAATGACGATTTGTTTTTTCATGTTTTTTTTTTTTATTTATCAGATATACAGTGCGTCCCAGAAAAAACAAAACCGAGATTGATCAATGAATCAAAATTCGTTAATGACCCATCAATTTAAAGCTTAAAGTTTCTTCTTTCATTTGTTGAAATCAGTATGGCCCATATATCATACATGAACGAGTAGAAATAATTTGAAGAGATGAAACCAAAAAGTCATTTGGCAGGTGGTATCTGAAGTTTTCTTTCAAATCTACATATTTAAAAAAGTCCATTTCCTGCCCTTTCATATGACACTACAACCAATAAAAATGGAACCTGAATGGGTAGTCATTTTTCTCAATAAAAGCAGGCAATTAATGATATATTTTGTGCAGCATTTTAAAATTCAACCTTTCTTCTTTCATTTGGCATCATATGCAATTTGAAAAAGTATGCATAGAAGAGCATGAAGTGTTTAAGATTAATTGTAGAAACCAGTTTGTGTCAAATGAGTGGGGGGGGGGGAGGGGGAAGCAACAGCCTTACATAAGAAAGGGATGGTTAACTAGCATTTCTTTTTGTTAGTTTTCATTTACAAAATCTCTCAAGCATGAGTCGTTCTCTTGCTACTGACATCCAGTGTGTTTCCCATTCCTTTGATTTGTGCAAATTTGTTTTGACCATTAATTTTCAAACTCTTCTTGTTCCTCCATGCATGGTTCTTATGTATTGAATGTGGGTTTAAAAGAAAGAAGTAAGTTTGAACATTAAAACAATGCATTTGATATTTCATTATTTGCTTGCATATATAGAGAAAAATGACTGATCATTCAGGTTCTGCTTGATCTGGGACACCCTTTATTTTACTCATAGAGTTTTTGAGATACATTTTTGTGTATGCACAAACTTGTAATACCAAACTTTTGTTTTGTTTCGATTCATACAGCAAGCTTCCATACCAATCAATCCGTGCAAGATCACAGATGAACTTGATGAACAATTTGATGATCTGCTGATGTCAGATGTGATGACGTTTGTTGAGGCCTTTCCTGAAAACCTTCAACTGGCTTTGGAGTACTTGTCAGAAGAAAGCTTCTCTTATAACTATATCCATCTGGCAGAGGTAGTCTTGGATGTTGGCAGGAAACCCAAAGCAAGGTAATAAGCTTTAAGTGCAACTAGTGTTCTGGTCATGACAGAATGTGGAAGACACTGTCAAAAGTGCTTTGGAGAGGTTGATAACATTTCACCTAAGCATTATTTTGTGCTGTGAGGTTTTAGACGTAACCCACGTTACTATGTTTTTGTTTTTGTTGATGGTATATATGCCATTTCTTATATGTTTGTTTGTTGTTATGTGTATTATTAATGTCTTTTTGTTTATTTGCTTCCCTAATCATTGGCTATGTTTTTTTACTTGTGTCCTTTGGGGCCTGAAAGAGAAGAGATCTATCGATTGCTAGTGGCTCTGTCCCACATGATATGAAGATAGCAAAAGTTATTCCAATCTTTAAGAAAGGTAATACTCTGCAAATAGATAATTACCGACCTATATCATTATTACTACCTTTTCCAAAAATTCTGGAAAGACTTGTATCAAACCCGAACTGTTAAATTTTTAAATTCATGCGGGGTCTCTCAAACTCCCAGTTTGATTTCGTGAAAAACATACCACATCTCATGCTATATTACATTTCATTAATAAGGTAGCAAATGCACTTGATAATCGTTTGCACACGATTGGTATTTTTCTTGATTACTCGAAGGCGTTCGACACTATTGATCATAAAATTTTATTGCAAAAATTATCGTATTATGTATAAGGGAGTGGCTTGGAGTGGTTCAAAAGTTATCTAACCCATAGCATCAATTTGTATCATTGAACGGTTATAAATCGAGCTTTAAACTGTAACATGTGGGGTCCAGGGCTCCTTATAGGCCCACTTCTTTTTATTTATACATAATGATTTTCAAAACTCCTCTAAAGTTATGTCGTTCATATGTTTGCAGATGATTCCAGCATTTTTTATTCTCATAAAAACCCAACCTCTCTCTACAGATTGTTAAATAATGAATTAAAGTCTGTCACTGAATGGATACATGCAAACAAGCTATCTTTAAACCTACTGAAGACTAACTATATGGTTTTTAGCAATTCTATTTCGAATTTACCTGGGCAAATATCATTTAATAATGTGAATATTGAAAGAGTCAAAACAACGAAATTCCTAGGACTCACATTGATGAAAACTTAATTGGAAGACGCATATAAATCAAGTATGTAGAACTGTTTCTCGGAATGTAGGAGTATTGTATAAACTAAAGTTCGTTTTTCCATCTAATGTACTTCGCATGTTGTACTCGACGTTAGTTACCTTATTTGAACTATGGTGTTTTAGCCTGGGGCAAGCTTCAAAGTACAAATCAAGAGAATATTATTGCTTCAAAAAGAGCAATAAGAACTGTTTCCAATGCCGAAATGCGCTCACACACGGATGAACTCTTTCTCGAACACAGAGTCTTGAAAATTGCAGACATATATAAATGCAATTTGGGATCATTAATGTATGAACTTAACTCGGGAGTCTTGCCCCATGCCATGAGCGCAATATTTGTAAAAAATAGTGATGTTCACTCTTATCCTACGAGACAATCCTCCCTTTACCATTTGCCCTTGGTTCGGACTCAGTTTAAATCCAACACTCTGATTTGCGCTGGTCCTAATTTTGGAATTCCTTAAATTCGTCATAAAGCAAGCCTCAACCCTTTCTGTATTCAAAAGAAAAATCAAATCTCTGTTACTGAGTAATATGAAAAACACTTCATGATCACTTTTGCAAAGCAGACCCCAATGAACAAATAACTTTTTATCGTTCAATCGGTCCCCGAAGAGTCATAAATTGACGAAACTACCTTGCCAGGTAGACCTCAACTGACAATTTCTTTGAAAAGCCATTAGTCACAATTTATCCTAATCTTTAAAGTGTGAAGCAAGTCAGAATAAGTTTTCATTGTCCATTGTAATCCTTGTGTACCACGCAGTTTATGTATACATGTGTCTCTCTTGTATCCATATCACCCTTTCGTTTATTTGCTTTCACTCTCTCTCCTCTCTCTCTCTCTCTCTATTTCTCTTCTCTCCCCCCCCCCCTATACTGTCTCTCTCTTCCTGTCCCTCTCTCCTTGTCTATATCTTTCTTTCTCACTCCCCTATGTCTTGTCCATTCGCTTCCTATCTCTTTTTGTATTTAAAGATATTATTTCATGTACAAACAGGGTCCTATATGTTAACAAGCCTAGCTATAATTGTTATAGGTCCATCCAACTGTAAATTATACTTTGTGCTAGATGTGAGTTTTTTAA
>CALNVZ010002100.1:48959841-49006177 GCA_940671915.1 Paracentrotus lividus | reverse complement strand
TTAAGTTTCTTTACGTAATTGTGTAACCAACTTATATTTTATGATCATAGATGAGGACCATTCACGAAAGTTCACTATTCAATGAGTGTCTCTATAAACAACGGTAGGGAATACAATATTCCCAATTATTATTTAATTCAGATGGAAATGATGGATCAGTACCACTAAACTGCATGTTTTCACAGAAGAGCAATTTTTGATAAATATTCGAATGAACCAGGTTTGATTTAACTATGCTTCATTTCAATATCCGTAGTATGAAGAAAAATTTTGATAATCTGAATTTATTTGCCGGAAAGCTTAATTTCAACTCATCGATAATAGGTATATCAGAAACCTGGTTTGTGAACCCCATTGGGCATATATTCTCTCCCCGGTTATAATATTGTTACGAATAGTAGATCAAACTAGAAAAGGTGTGGGGTGCACTGTATGTGTCCTTGAAATTTGAATTTGAAATTAAGCAAGAGTTGAATGTTATGAATGATTTACTTGAACTGTATTCATTGAGCTAAAGATCGCTGGTGAAAAGAGTGTTATAATAGGTAATGTATATAGACCACACAGAGTAATATTAGCCTTTTTGTACAAGAAATGCAGAATATCCTTTCAAATCCAATATTTGCAAACAAGTCGGTTTATTATGGGTGATTTCAATATTAATCTTTGCAATATGATGTTAATGACTGTAAATGAATTTATTGATACTTTGGCTTCTTTTCCTTAATGCCTTCTCACCAAACCGACTAGAGTACCGATGTCTCGTCAACATTAATGATAACATATTTTCAAATGTCCAGCCTCTCCTGAAATTGCATAATTATCTCTGATATATCTGATCACTTCCCATTGTTCCTCAAAGCACCTCTTACAAAAGAATGTTGTAGTAATTTAAGTCACGATAGATACAAACGAAAACTGAACTCCGACAATGTTAATAACTTAAGAGAATTAGTATTGTGGCTGGAGTGAGGTTCTGTAAGGAAACAAACGTAAACAAGGCATTTAATACATTTATGGGTATACTAGGCATCTGTTTAATACACATATCCCTCTGCAAAATGTAAACGTCCACGTTCTAAACGGATCCCTAGGATGCCCTGGATTCTAAATCGTTATTAAAATCCATTAACAAGAAAAACAAATGTTTCATGACTATGTATCAAAGAAAACAAATGCTTCAAAGGTAAAATATACTACGTATAAGAATGTCCTTACTTCACTTCTACGTACTGCAAGAAAGATTATTACTTTACGCAATCCAGTCAACATTTAATGATATAAGGGAACTTGGAAAGTGATCAGAATGTACTTAATAACTCGACTGAAAAGAAGATAAACATATCTAAACTTGACATTCTGGAAAAATTAAGAAAATCAGGAGGAATATGTGAGTCATTTAATACGTATTTTACCAACATTGGTCCAAATCTATCACAGGCATATAATGTTCATAAATCTGTTCACGAGTATTTGCGACTCCAAATGGGGATCTTTGTTCCTACTTCCAACTAATGAATCGAAATTATCAATATTATTAACAACTTGAAAAAGAAAAAGAGCCAAATTTGTACACATACTCTTTTGTTTATATCATTTTCGATATTATGCACTTCGAGATTTTATTGTACATTGTATGTTTGCTTGTATGTTGGTAAATAAATAAACTGAACTGAACTGAACTGAACAGAATAGCCAAAACGAAAGAAATTAATCCAATTCAGCTTTGAGTCACATACACAGAAATGCATGTATGGGGCAACACAAAATGTTCGGGACCCAAACATGTCATCTGTGTGGTATATTTTGGATCATATCATGACTATTAGGGCATTTGAAGAGCCATCTTTTCTTGTGGAGCTTTTTATTATGATATTCTTCCCAAATATCATGAAAATAACAGGAAAGCTCATAATAATTTTCTCTATCTTTCCCACACCTTCCCACTACACTAGATTCCCTTTAATCACTTTCAGAGTGGAAACATGTTATAACAAGGTCCTTGTTATATCAGGAATCTTCTCTCTGTATAATGAGTTTCTTCTGTACTATTTTAGGTTGCTCTTGAGTTTGCATTATCATGATCAAAAACAATTTATCCAAATCCAACAACATTATTCGTTTTAAATGTTTAAGGATATCTGCCTAAAATATACTCTGCACTTCATAAAAAGTCTAGACTCTGTTCAATTAAGGCAAATTAATATGTATGAAGCCCATCTTGAAATATAGTCTTGAAGTTATAATTTTGGGGAAACAAATTCTCGAAATTTGATATTTCTTGAATATAACTATTTATTTTGATCTTACTCATTAGACAAGACTATTGAATTCTGAATATGTCATGTAATTTATTTATACTTGTAGATATCTAAAATCTGGGTTCAATTCTGAAATGACGGAGAAAGTCTTGAATCTTGATGAGTTGAGTAAGCAGGAACTGAAGGAAATCTTGAAAGACAAAAGCATCGTGAGGACTTCTGACAATCAAGCCATGATCAGGGATACACTTCACAGAATTGGGTAAACTATATCATTTTTGTTTTTTCTTCAAATCTAGCTGTTATAATGACTTGCTTAAGAATAGGTAAATTAGAATTTCGTTCATACTGTTAAGAATCATGTACATTTGCAACTGACCACTTTCTAAAGAACCGGTAATGTTTCATTTACTTGTTTGGTCTTGGCCTTTCTTGTTACAGCTAAAATGGAAAGTGAGGTCTTTATAAAGCAGTTTGCAAGTTATTTTCTTTATTTTAAGATCTTGGTTGAAATACCAAGTTATTGAAAATGGATTTATTTTTTTTACATGTATGCCAGAAAAATAGAGTCAAACATACTGTAGTTCTATTTTTTTTTTAAATATAGAATGATTTTTAAGTTGCTGGAGCAGAGATGTCTTTAGTCGAACATACTGTAGTTCTAATTTTATATATAATGATTTTCGTTTTTAAGTTGCTGAAGCAGAGATGTCTTTAATTTGGATAAAGATTGTTGTCTCTCTTATCTGTATCATCTACAGCTTGCTGGCAAATGGACAGGGAGAAATCATTGGCATGACAGCCAAGGTTGAACACCCCCTTCCAGGATGTCTCAGCCCACTGTATGATGTATTCAACAAGGGTCACTCCATTCTGGTTGTTGGACCTCCAGGGGTGGGCAAGACCACTCTTCTGAGGGAAACTGCAAGGGTGTTGAGCGACTTGGAGAGGAAGAATGTCATTGTGATTGATACGTTTTTGGAGGTAACGGCATGAAAATGTGATATGAGAAACTAGCTACTGTCATTAGGAGTTCCTCTAAATTGCAATGTCTTTGTTATGTTGGTACAGGGGCCATAGAACCATTGGTGCAGGGGCTGCAGCCCCTCCACTTTTTTCAAGAAGCATATACAAAAATACTGAAATGACCTTCAGTTTGCACTTTCCATTTGCCCAGCCCCTCACTTTAAGAAATATCTTCCAAGTTCCTTTTGGGGATATTGAATGCGTAAGGTTATATAATGTCATTATTTCACAGCAAGTGATAGAAAGGCCTGGCTTGACAAGAAATAATATTGCTTTGGTTTTATCCTTTATTTTGTTTACCATTTGTAAAAATTATTGGATAATAATAAGTTTATGCCAACAAATAATTTTGATAATGCACACTTTAATGTTGTGTTGTCTTCATTCTTTTAATGGATATATACATTTATGTTTGGTATACTATCAGTTATGCATGATTTTATCACCCACCTCTACTCTTATGTGCTAATAGATTTTTTCTATGTTTTGATATTGATTATTTTAAGTTGTATAAACCCAGAACCTTTTCCATTCTAATCTTCACAGCTAGCTGGAGAGGGAGACATTCCACATCAATCAATCGGTTCTGCCCGGAGATTACAGGTAAGATCATAGCTGTTATCAAAGACAATGTCATTTCAACTGATGAGACAACATTATGAATAGTATTCACATATACAATTTTTTAAAGCTGGGTTATAGTTTTTTGGATCATACACTCAGTTCATGCGGTAATCCGTTTGATCAACAGTCAACTAGAGCACACCAACTCTACAAGTATAATATTTTAAAGACATTTGATCTTTTTTATGATCAAGCTTTTCCAGCTCATTAAAGAAAAAACTTGTTTAGAGTACATTTATAGCAACAATCATCGATAAATCCCCAGGACTTGGCCTCTTTTATAACAATTTAGAGGTTGAAATGTTACAAGTTTTTACTGTTCTAGATATGTATCCTTCATCTGATTTGAAATCAAAACAAGTAAAATGCACTGATTATGTAAAGAGAATAATTAGAAAATATGTTAATAAGATATTTCAAAAATTTATGTTGTAAACTAATACAGGTTACAGAGCGCCATCTCCAGCCCAAGATGATGAAGGAATCGTACCAGAACCATAGACCTGAGATCGTTATCATCGACGAGGTATCGAGTCTGGAGGAGTCCAAGATGGCCCTTAACATGAGGTTAAGAGGGATCCAACTCATCGCCGGGGTCAACGGTCAAACCCTCACTGACGTCCTCCTCAATGCTGCCCTTGCACCCATCACCGGCGGCATCAAGGAGAGTTGCATTGTGGGGCAGGAAGCAGGAGGAGGAGGCAAGCCGATGAGGACGAGGACCGGTCCTCCTGTGTTTGATGTTCTGGTGGAAATGGTAGAGAGGGAACGATGGCTCATTCACTGGGACTTTTCTGGGGCTATTGATCGTCTTCTACCTGGTGGAAGTACGACTGTCGAGGTGGAGGAGAGGTTAGTTGAACTAGAGGGAGATGAGGATGATGATGATGGGATGTTAATTCAGCAGGTTCTTGCCATGCACATGCCTGCTTCTTATAACTACCCTAAGTGATGTCTTCCTATACACTGTCCTTGCACTCATCACTGGCGGCATCGAAGAAAGTTGCATTGTGGGACAGAAAGGAGTAGAGGGCAAACCAGTGAAGATGAGAGAGGACAGGGTGGTGTTTCACCAAGTCATTCGTAAGTTACAAACAAATTTACGAACAATTAGTGATGGGGGGGGGGGGGCGTTTCACAACTCTTAAGTAGATTTAAAGTTGCACTTAACTTCAATGTGTTTCTTGTTTTATAACACGAAATTTAATTGATAGACTTCTCCATGGTGCACATCCCTTTAGCATGGTCAGTCCAATGAGGTGATGTGTATGCACGAAACTAATGATTTAAGTGTGATTTTTAAGTCTACTTAACTCTTTGTTCTAGTATAGCACCAAAGAACATGTTCCAGTCATGCATAAAGTCATTCATAACTTTAAGAACGACTTGGTGAAAGACGAGGATGATGACGAGAGAATAGTTACACAGTAGGTCTTTGCCATGCAAATCCCTGCAATCAACAAAGTCTTCCAGACAAAATGACATCATCAAAAGCAGTTGCTTTAATTATTGTGATTCTCTCATCTTAGGCTTGCATTGTTGAATTGATTATTATATCATGGTTCAAAATGAAAGCAGAGATTCTATGTTTGTTTCCATATGCATGTTAATTTATCCATAGTTGATTTAAGAATGAAAATTATTTATGTAGGAGTAGATGGAGAATGACTAGTCTATTAATTTCATCTACACTCCATTTTGTATAATAACTTTAATAGTAACATTGTGCTCATAATTTGTAATGACCATACCAAACTACTGCAATAGATATTATTTATGAAGAAAAACCTTTATCAATAACACTTATAAAGCAATATATGCCATAAGTGGATTTGAAGTTTGGCGATATTTTTATTTGTGAATATGTCTTCTTTTTTGTAATTTCCAAACTGCCAAGAATTTCTTAAAACTAATATGCTTTTTCTCCTACGTTATAAGTATGACAAAAACATGCCAATTTTGAAAAATAATGACTATAATAGTACTGTCATATATAAGATTTTTTTTTTGTTTCAAAATCTGTTCATGACATGTGCATTGATTGATTTATTAAAAATCACATTTATTTCCTTAAGAAAAACATATCAATGGGCCATATGCATAAAAGAAGTAGATATTTAAGTAATTTACTTAGTTGATAAGCAGTTCCTTAATATATTAAGTGCTAAATTGGCAAGACTACATCTTTCTTGTGTACCAAGGATGTGGTTCAATTAATCAAGCTACCTTCAGAGAAGCAATTGACTTTGCTAATCATCGAAGATTGAAGAGTTTCTCTCCATTCTCGAATATCTTGACATTGATTTTTGACTTATTTTTTGCTGTATCATAGCAGGATTTTGTTGGGTATGAACAGATTCTTTGTTATGAAAAGATTCCATGTATGAAAAGATTCTTTGTAATGAAAAACCAATCCTCAGGTAGAAAATATGAGGCATTTAACAAAATTATGTTTTTAACACTCTTTCAACTATAGTTAAAAGGATTCTCGGATGAAATACACAAATTCAAGTTTACACAATAGCATAAATAATTCATTGCTAGCTTGATTGAAAAGCAAACTCCAACAACTACCAAACGAAAAGAAAGAATTGTATTATATGACTACAAAAGTTTTGTGAACCTGCTCGAGCATGGTTAAATGACCATGACAGGGTTCCCAGCCCATCAGGGAAATCAGGGAAAATTATTTTACTTTTTTTCTGCCAGGGAAAAGTCAGGGAAATGGATAATAATGCTTCAACATCAGGGAAAAATCAAGGAATTTTGATTGGCCCAAAAATCGAAAGTTTGGTAGTCAGTGAGACTAGTGTTTTATACTGCAAATAGTTCACGGCAACAGCAAAGAAAACACGTGTAACTGGAAATGGTTTTAAATAATTACCAGGGAATGAAGAGACCATTGATCGTTTACTCAATGCCGTAAGAACTCGATCAAAGGATTGCCTGGCATAGTTGCAGGTTCCTTCATATTGGGGAAATATGTCATCACATGACTTTGCAATTTACATTTACTTAATGAAAGTTGATCTCAGTAACTACATTTTCCTTGTGCATACAGCCCATTACCTCCAATATTGCTGCTGCATATGAAGAGATAAAATGCTAAGCTCATAAACAAGTGTGCTACTTATATGTAAATAACTGAAATAGGAGAGGAAAATTAGAAAGCAATAGCCCTAATCATGTCAATAATATTGTGTTGAATTATTGACTGTTCAATGTGTAATGCATACATTATTTATGTATGAATATGCCGATCCTAAAGCCTGATGTGCATTGGTTCTAATATGATTCAAGTTAAAACTTTGATTAATATAATTTTTACCTCTGCAAGTGAAGCTAATGTTATGATTTGTTGTGTATTTTTTTCACCACTCAGATTATTAAAATATACTGAGCTATAACTTTTAAAAATTCAAAACATTGCACCACAGGTTAATTCAATATTTGTACATATTTTATTTACATTTTTAAGGTAAGATGGCAATAGAGGAATATAAGTCAAAGGAATAATGAACAGTATTTTCCAGAACATATTGTAAATGATTTTACCAAAAATAAGCATAGCAAAACACATGAAAAGATGAACTTCACCATTTCATAATAATTGATATTAAAAATATATTATGACATCATGAACCTTTTAAAGGGAATTGATGATACATTGTAATAATAGTATATTTATCATTTACCAGAGTGGGTCACCCATAGGGATTGAATTTTGCATAGATCTGCTATAAGTTATGAAACTTGTATATTGACAGGTGTTAGGTATATTAGGTAGATGTCTTATAAGCACACTTTGCCTTTTGGTGTTATGACTGATTTCTGCTTTACTTGGTTTAGCCATTAAAAAGAACTGATTTATGCATGAATGACCTTATTATTTGCTGAAATTAGAATATAAAATCATGCATGAAGATTCAGTTGTCATTATATTGATGGATAATTTATTGCAATATGTTACATGCATGTTGATTTACATTTAAGAATGTTAAATATTTATTTGAAGGACAAAAATATATTCATTTTGAAAATCTGATCTTTAGTTGTTTGAACATAGTTTCTTTCTGCACCATCTGTACCATATTTCTATCAATAGCAACTTGTTTGAAGTTGGATACTGCTATTTCCATCCTTGATAACCACATTGTACATCATGTTTAATTCTGGTTGTAAACCGGTTTCTACACAGAATAAATTGTTCCTCTTGAAAACATGAAAACACAAATTGGAGATATTGGCAAGAAACCTCCTTTTCCAATAAAGATTCGAAGTCACGCTATCATCAACATAATTCCAAAGAAGCAAGATTTCTACCATATTACACAAAAGCAGACTATTGACAATCGTTCATTTAAAATGCTTCACGGATCCAACTAATCCCAATAATAGGCTTCTGAGAAACGGATGTTCATTGAAGACAATCACACATGTCACCACTTGAGTAAGTGGTGTAAATAATCTTTAAAATGCAAGACGTTTTATTTAAAAAATAGCGTTAGATATTCCTCATTTTTGTTCTATCTGATATTCATTTTCAAGGTAGCTTTAAAGTGTATTCGTGATTCACAAACTTGCATATTTCGCTCATCAACGCATTATTTCCAGATAGTAAAATGTCACTTAAAGTGTCAATTCAAATGCATTTTGGGGGTCTCCAGTCAAAATGTCAGTTCAGCTTACGAAGAGAGCGGTCACCCCAGCATCGCATCTACTTTCATTCATTTTAGTAGCTTGTATCTTCCATTTATCTCTCCATGGGTCGTATACTTCCACTGTATCGAGGAGCGATTGTCCGTCATAGCTGCAGAAAAGAAATATAAAAAATATTTTCCATAATACTACTGTAACATCTCTAAAAGTTTCAAAACTTAAAGAATTTGTTCGACGAATTTGGAGCCTTCTTTTCCTCTTCATTAGTTTCGAGGCGCTTTTCTTTGTAATAAAAAGAATATTAACGTTTATACGTCTTCCTAAATTACTCTTAAAATTAAATACTACATGATGTCTTTGGCTTCCTTTCTGATGATATAAAATTGATCGTTAGAAAGACATGAAGTAATAGGGTCGTACTCACAATAAGTGATAGAATAAGGTTAAAGGGGTAGTTTAGGGTATATCAAAATAGCTGGTCTCTTTTCGCTTATGGCACTACCCTCTCTTGTCGGTGGCATAAGTCCTGACGAAAAAAAAAATAATAATAACACGTCCTGTTTAAAGCCCATCGATGATTTAAACTTTGGCTCTTACCCGGACACTGCATAAATTCTTCCGTGTATAGTTGCCCCTCCTGCATAGCATCTGGGTGAATTCATGTCGGAGAGAACCGTCCATTTGTTGGTACGGGGGTTGAAGCATTCGGCTGATGCGACGTGCTGTGATCCATCAAAACCACCGAATACATAGATCATATCATTTGCAACAGTAACCCCAGCTCCTGAGGTAAACAAAACATTTCAAACAAAATAGTATTGATGATGATAAGGATGATGATGTGGATGGTGCTGATGATGGTGACGGTGCTAGTGATGATGGTGATGATGAAGTTGATGATGGTGACGGTGATGTGATTCTAGAGCTTATGGTGCATGTTCAACTTTTTTTTTCCAGTCACAACATCAAGAAAAGCCTGATGTGATGAAGAATAATAACAAAGCAATAATTGGCGTGAAAATTCAAAATTGAATGACATGCGCCATTAAGACCAACCAAAACCAACATTGATTTGATAGGCCTCCAGGCCAGTAATTGCGCAAAGCGCTATATTTTACAATGAAAAAAATATCAAATGGGCTAATCATTTGAAAAACAATAATTCAGATATACAGTACATTCCGGTTCTTACCAGCACGAATACAACGGGACTTCAATAAAGAAGTTCTCCAAGTCCTAAATTCAAACATGCACGCATGTGTCTTACTTCGGTCAGATAAGTTCAGATTTCGTTATAAAGAGGTTATTGCCTTAGTATAACGGGAGCGGACTGTAGCTAATTATATTCTTGAAAACATATATTCCTACAATAGCCACCTGATGAAAAAAGTCGAGTAGATTTAAATAATGCATGACATAAAAACCATGGGATTGTTATAAGGTATAAAAGTGATCTAACCTGATCGCTTCATATTCATGGGTGGTGCTGGCATCCACTGACCACTGTTAGGATCGTACACCTCAACAGAACTCTGAATGGAAACCCCATCGTAGCCTCCGATACTGTAGATGACATCATTGGTAGCAACAAGCCCCGCCCCTTCTCTGCATACACTCATTGGTGAGATGGTAGACCACCGGTCTATTTGTGGGTCGTACGTCTCCACGGAGTTGTGACGAGAGTCGCCATCGAAACCCCCAGCTGAATATATTAGGTCTAAAAAAAAAATAATAATTTTCATTTTGAAGAAATGTATATATGACGATAACTACAAGTGACTGTAATGGTTAAAAGAGAGCTATGTTTTGTGAAAATCATCACAATGGCAGATCCAGGACCCGGTAATTGGCCACTCATTCTTGACTGTACATGTTGAAATTGCCTTTGTCGTCGTCCCCCCCCCCCCTCTCCCTATTTTTAAATCCTGGATCCGCCACTGCATAAAGTCATTGATGTATGTCATTACGCAAATAAATCTCTATTCTATGTATCGTACAATTAAATTCAATCTAAATGTACTACACAAACACAAAAAATATTACCTTTGCACACGGTTGCGCCGGGTAGTCCTCTGATGACGCTCATTGGTGCACATGGAGTCCAGCTGAAATTAGACGAGTCCTGATTGGTGCAATCTAAGCACGCCACAGAACTTAATCGTGACGTACCATTGTATCCTCCAATCACATACAGCCGTTGATCGTGTGCCACTGTAGCTAGGTATCGTCTGCCGTGTTCTAGTTCCTGTAGTGATTACGTTATCTTGTTTCATGAGTTTAAAGTAACAAAATCAATAATATCATGAAGAAGATGCATAATTCATGAGCTTAACAATGTTCCAGCGCCCCGTAACACAAAGGTTTGCATTCAATTGTAAATTTAAAAGAACAATTCTAGGTGGTTACTGGTAAACCTTTTGAACAAAAAGCGCATGCTACACTGTTGTTGATTGGCCATTTTCATTTTTCGATTTATTGCAAAATTTTGAGATACGGAACCCAGAAGACAATCACATCCAAGCGAGCAAGAGAAATCGAGAATACAAAGTGGGATATAAGAGAGATACAAAGATTTTTTAAAGAAAGTTGGTGTCGATGGAATAGTAGCAAACAAAAGTATGTTTATTAAAAGGAACATAAAGAAAGACCCAGACGTCTGGAAAAGGAGGAAAGAAAGAATAAGAGCCGCAAATTTGAGAGCAAGAATTAGAGTCAGTGGAAAATTGAGCATAGAGCTAGAGGTATAGACAAAAAAGTAGTTAAGAGAAGGGTTATGAGACCAATAAGAGAAGAGAGACAAAGACATATATTTACAGGGAGAGGTCGCCATTCTGATGTTTTAGGGTTGAATTCTTCGACCAATGATAACGGCTGACGATCAGCACCAAACCCTCCTATTACTATGAGCCGAACATCTCCACCTAAGTGAACCAAGAAAAAAAGAAAGATGATTAAAGTGATGACATGATGAAAAAGAGAAAGTTTGTTGCCATATGAAACATGCCAGCATTCTATATGACATGACAAAGTTTATATATTTCACAAATAAAGTTATATGCATGCATTTACCTAATTCATTTATTATTTTGAAAATGCTGTAGTCTGTTGTAATTGTTCATAAATATTAACATAAATATATATTATCAATAAATATATATGTGATTTGTAAAATATAACTACCTGTTCTGGGTTGAAACCGGGGTCCATGCATTTCAGCCCTTCGATCTGGTCTCAGATGAAACATTTTTGCCTCGTCCACTAAATCTCGACATTCATGACTAGTTTTCACCAGAGTCTGCGGAGAAAATCCCAAATAAAATGTTCCTGTATATCATTTGGATATGTCAATGCAGAATGTGTTTTAATTAGTGTTAAGTATGGCAAAATAAGGGAGTTAGTCAAATTAACATGAACCTTAAAATATACGGTTATCGTACCCATGCGTATAAATGTGTATGATTGACGAGATGGAAAAAGAAGTGAAAGTTCAAAGAAGAGTCCAACCTCAAATTTTTTTTAGAAAGAGCAGAAAAATAGAGAAACGGATAAAAATATCGAGGACAATCATAAAGGAATAAGTTAGGCACTCGCTGCATGTTAAGTCGTTGCTGTACGCTCAGCAATCGTCAGGTGGACGCAAAGCATGCACAGTCATTCGTTACATTAACGCTATTTATCCGCCCCTCGTTCGTTTGGAGCTCATTAAAAATAGAGATCATTTGGTCGAGGAAATGAAGCACCTGGCATTAGGATCTCACCTGTTTATCAACGATATCAGTGATGAAGACGGGACTGAGTAATGGAAGACGAACATGTTCAAGAACAGAGAAGAGTTGCTCTTTTCTTTCATCTTTATTGTGCTTTACCCAACGAATGACAGCCTCGTATACTTCACACTCATCACTTATCTGAAGATTACAAAATCAAGAATTCTCTATAAATACTAAATTTGACTTTGACTCAACGCCTATATATGTACTATGTTGAATGTCATGTTGAATATTCAAGAGTGTAAAAAAAACAAAAAAACAAAAAACAAAAAACAAAGAATTACATGACTATGTGTAGAACAGGTAAATATGCATTTTTAAAGCGTCAAAGTTAAGATGCTGAAACCTAAAAGACAAATTATTAATGTATAATGTAAGAGATTTAATTCATATAATTCAGAGCCTACTTCTCATGGCTCATTTGTAATTCATAATGCATACCCAATATTTCTCAACAAAATTATAACATTTTTCGATTCTACTCTTGCTTTCGTTGTAATTGATAAGACACAAACTGATTGACCTCTAAATTGTCTCTGGAAATAAGCTGATTGAACTCGTCAGATGTCAGCTCTAGGAATTCATCTTCCTTGGTGATTTCAGAGAAATGTGTGAGACAGAAAGACTCTGCTGCTGCCAGTAGTCCAGCCGTAGAATGGGTCTCGGCAAACCGTCTGATCCCCAGGCAGTTGGATGAATCAAGCTGATCTTTCAGAAACTCAGTGCACTTCAACTCGACACCTAATAGTTTAATTTTATTTTTTAATTGAAAAAAACACGAAAAACATGTTCTTTTGGTGTTTCATGCGGATAATAAATTTTAGCAATGAATCTTGGGTGCGTATTGATTTTATTTATTTTGCAATATTAAACAACTGTTCTACATGACAGACATATTTTACACATTATGGAAACGTTTTTATAATATCATAATGCATTAAGATTTACATCATTGTATATGAAAATAATATTTATCAGAAATGAAACCGACCAAAGATCAAAGTTATCGCAAGAGAATCCCAACATGCCTCCAAAATGTGCACGCCCTTGTCAAACACAAAGTGTTTTTGTTTTGTTTTTGTTTTTTTTCGAAATCCGACGCTGACCAATCATAGAGGGGTGAGCGACCGATGGATCTGGGCGGGGTGAGGGCACAACAGATGTGGGGGCCCTATTATTTGAAACCACCAATTTGAATTTTCGGACCCCCCCCCCCCATTTTCAAATGGATCCGCCGCTCGGTTGTGACCATAACATAATCTTCTTTTCAAGACAACTACCCCCTGGACAATTACCCCAAGGACAACTACCACACATAAATAGGGTTAGGGTTAGGGTTAGGTTGTAGAGTTAGGAGGCAGTTTTTTGGTGGGGTAGTTGTCCGGAGTGTAATTGTCCAGGGGGTAGTTGTCCTAGAACCTATAATCTTACCTTTCAATTGTAAAAGGCAAGCAGCCGGTAAAAGCTCTTGAACATTCTCCACAGTGACATCCATCTGCTCGGTGTATATGAACTCGAGTAAGATTTCCATGGTCGCTGCCTTAAGACCTCGGAGTTCAACCACGGATTGACTACTTTCACTCATCTTCAATGTAAATGAAAGAGAGAAATGACTTTTATTCACATGTACTTGTGTGCCGGTTTTTATTTACAGCAAATGTACATGTACAGACAAAATCTTGTCCTATGCTCATTTTAATTTGTTATAAACCTATTTTGTAAACTACTCAATATTTTACCATGGCAGCGGTAACAACGACAACAGGATATATACGAGAGATATCTAGAATCAGTAGAATGGAGAGAGGGAGAGAGGGGGGGGGGGAGGGGAGAGATTGTCCCCTTTTCAGTATACACTTTGACAATATTTTTTATTATTCTTATTATGTGTTTCTTTAATGGATTTATTTGCATTTCAAACTATCATTGACTGTAGCGGACTTTGGGCATATACACACAGTCTCTTTTAATGGGCTTTCCATTGAAAAACTCTTACATTTATATGGAAAGCAATATTTCTCTGAAATTATAAAGTGAATACAAAATGAATCAATTTAAATCAACACAATAGTGTCCTTGGATCAACAGTGCGTTAAATAAATATTTGCCTAATAATACAAAGATGGATTGAAGTGCTAATAGTATTGACTTAAAACATTGTTGTTGAGAAACTCATAATCTATGAAAATATCATTAAAGACTATATTTTCCCAGCACGCACCTAAGTCCTTTTTTTTTTTGGTGACAACATAAAATTACCGTTTATACTTTTATATCGTTACAACATGAGTGATGGTATGTTTTCAAAATAATTTGGTATAGAATTGTGCAATGATTTTCGTTTTCATTAATATACCTACAACATATGTCATTTGGGGATTTTTTATTTCCATTTATCAAGTAAACAAATATTATAGCTCAACCCAAACTAAAAGGACTTAAATAGCAATTCAAACAGCAATTTTTTATTTTTTTTCTTTCAAGTTTTAAAAACTCTAAACTCGCTTTCTACTTGATTTTTTTTTCTCTCACATCTCTTTCACCTATTATGGTCTCCCTTTTCTCATTTGAATCTGAGAGACAATTTGAGACAATCGTTCCCTTTCCATTTTTGTTGGTTTTGTTTTGTTTTTTGTTTTGGCTTTCTTTGAGGAGCTTTACATTAGATCTCAAACAGGAATTCTGTACCTCGACCTTGCTATCGATAGACACCTTCCCCCTCCCAACTGAACCCGGGCAATTTGTAGATTTTGTTGGTTGTTCTTGTTGTTGTCCATGTCTGTTAATGACAATGATTGCAAAAAGGTGATTTGGGAAACTAGATATTACCTGATTGGTGAACATTGCACAGAAGTAATCACTGCAGGCCGCCAAGATGGCGCGATGGGCGACGAACAGACTTCCATCTACGGTAAGAGTGACGTCACAAAGTTGACCTTTGATCCTGAGTTCATTCAGTGCTAAAAGCATACATTTGGCATGGGACCCTACGAAGGGTTTGCGACTCTCCATTTCATCAGGGATCCTCCTTTTATCCCTTTCTAATAAAACATCGCGGTGAGCCTAAAAATCCAGAGGGAGACATCTTTGAAGAAAACAAATGAACTATATCAAAGCCTGAAATCCAATAAAAGGCCTATAAAATCCACACAGTCCAACGCACCATGAATATAGGCCTACCAGGGTCGTTTTTAGAAAATAATGCCATTAACAAGTATGCAAGTATGTGTATTCGGAAAAAGAAAGAATACGCTTATTTGTTTGTGCCGTGTAATCTCATAATTATTACATGACAAATATTTTCTCTCGTTAGCTTCTCTTGTATGTTTCGATGTCCTGGAGAATATTTTAAATTTTTTCATAATGCCAACTAAGTGGTTATTGAATATAAGTACCACAGGCGTATATACGCATTAATTTCTTTTGTTAGTGGGTGGGGGGGGGGTGATCTATTCATCATCCCCCAGTAACAATTTATATAAATAAATGTATTCTTCAAATATTACGACCTCAACTGCTAACTTCAACTGTCGATGATAAAGCAGAACTTTTGTAGTGATCCTAAATATATCCGCTGAAACTTTACTATCGACTATTATACCATTATGAATTATATGATACACGATGGCTCAATCAAATTTTGCCTGTATAACGATCTACATGACCTTTTATTTAGTTATTTTAAACATAATTGCAAACGTAAACCTTACAAAGACTGGTACATGGTATCATAAGTACCATTACTACTCTAAGTTGGTTTACATAAAAGCATTACGATTATATTCTACAAAATATTTAATACATTATCAGTATTGATCCTGCCCATGTACTTAATATGAATTTATGATGATCTTACCATATTGATATTCTTTTTCTGTATCCTTCATTTCCAGAGCACATTGTTAACTCACGTTTCAGACATTATGACCACCTCAAAACATCTCCAGATTTCGTTTTATATTACAATATCATACTTCCAGAATATTCTGATCACAATCACAGCTATAGTTCAAACATTTAAAGGCAATGTTCACTCGCATAATCTCCCTTGTTTGAGAGTGTTTGTATGTTTTTATCCGATTTACTGACAGCTATATTCCCTTCGCCTATTCAGACCATAACACCTTTGAATCCAAATCCGAGGTCGCGATTGCTTTGGAATAAATACACAAAACGAGAATTCATTCCAACAATCATGACAATAGACACGTTTTCGGGCTTCACTATTGCACTACAAGTTTGAGGGAACAAAATGCAAATGAGAAATTCCACGATTGAATTCTTGCATGACATTTCTCTATTCAGTTTATTTCCCTTTGTGTTTATTTTAGGATATTGTTTGTTATGCCCAATAAGTTTTTAATCTGATTTGAGGCACTCTGGGGGTGTTCATTGTATCAAAGTATGATTATATTCCTAAAAAGATACACACATCTCCAACTACCTGCCCCCCTCCCCTTTCTCTATCTGTTTCTCAACCCATTGTTTTCAAATTCTATCCCTTTCTCTCTATATACGCTCCAGCTCATTATATCTCTATCTCTCTCTTTCCCGCTATAATGTACATATTTGTGTATGCATTTTTTCCCCATTCTGTTCTTTATTTCTTTCTTTTATTCTTTATACCTCCCCCCCCCTCTCTCTCTCTCTCTTCACTCACACACACACACACACACACACACACACCCTCACACCACACACACACACACACACACACACACCTCTCTTCTCTCTCTCTCTCTCTCTCTCTCTCTATCCATTGTAGCTGTCATGCCCTAGTCTTTGCCGTTTATTTGTGTTTTTTGACATTTACAAAATATTTTACCTTTTTTTGTAAATGTTTTTAACCTTTACAGTGAACAAATTCTTTTACGTGTACAGCTATTACATAATACTATTCATTGAGTACTCATCAATGCTCATCAGCACCAAAATGGTGTCTGCTTAAAAAGGTATCTGTTATCAGGATTATAAATAATTTTAAAATTTTATGTCAACTCCACCATTTCAAAGGCGCTATTAGTCTATACATGATAAATTATAATCTGTGGATTTCATTTGAACATGTCCATATTCATCCTCTGTGTATGTATAGTGCTCATTGACATTTAATAGAAGTTCGTATTTGTTTTTAGCGAAGTGAGCACCTTTTAAACATTTATTAATGAAATATTTACTGAATAAGGATGACGAGATTTTATAAAATAACTGGCTATAAATAAATTATTCTTATACACACTAAATAGAAATAAACATTTAAAACGGTATTTATTGAAAATTTACAACTGTGTTTAATAAAGCTCATAATTCGAATACAAATATGCTTACCTAAAAAGACAATAGGGTAGATGTATGGAATACCGGCCACTTAAGCTCATTTGCTTAATTAGCACATGAAAACAATAAAATCACAAAAGAAAAAGATTCTCATTGCTTAGCTACATCATTCAACTTTATTTTCCAAAAAAAATTGAGGTAATCAAATATTTGTTAAGGCAGTTATATGCAAATAATGACGTCATCGTAAATTGTCCGGCATTCCCTACAGTGTAGGAAATACCGGACAGTATGTTTTTACCCTTTTTTTTTTGTATAAAGATCTGTCTGAAAGCACTGATTTGAATGTAAACCATCAACTTAACATGTTTGTATTGATTTTTTGTAACATTATTCATTTTTAGAAGATTATAGGCATTTTACTACAAAATTTCAAAACACTCAGAATAACTTTATATCTCATGTAGATCATGACATATCACAATAATAATAAAGAGAAATAGACATTTCAAAATTGTCAGACAATTTAATAAATAAATGTAATACACTATAAATGCAACTTACTATTTGATCTACATGCTTAGCAACTCAACCCGGAAGTAAAACAAACAACCGTCCATGTGGTGTCCGGTATTCCCTACACAAAAAAATGACTGACTAGCACTTTTCAACACACTGCCACCCCAATACACAGGCTTTGTACAGTGCAAACACTCCATACACGTTTGGCCCACCCTCCATACATGTCCATAATGCATGAAATAGAGGTCATGCCCCAATTCTATTTTTATACCATCACATTCTCTAAAATGTCAATTTTTACATCAGGCCATTTTTCAGGCTGCAAATTTTCCTATCTTGACAGATTGTGGTAGTTTTCTCGGAGATTTCTCACTTGTTGTTGTCGAATACAGCATTCAACCTTCCCAGACAGACCACCTGACCAATAGGTGCCGGTATTTCAACTCAGTTGATCTTATGTTGGCAGCTAGGGCTGGACATGTGGTGACCGTCCGATATTCCCTACTGTCCGGTATTCCCTACATCTACCCTACCTTATAAAAATAGGGTGAAATAGACCGAGCTAAATATGGACAAGAAGATCTTGCCCCAAAATGAACCGAATAACAAAGTTAATGGAGAGAAAGAGAGAGGAAGAGAGAAGGGATGAAAACTATGCAAATGATATACATCAGACTTAGGCTACATCACTCCCTAGATTAGTTTTTTTTTAAAGAAATCTAAGAAGAAAAAAAGAAAACAGAAAAACGTACAAGAAAAATATAACCGCACATATAAACGGAAAGCCTTTCTGGTGGCAACTATTACACGTACACTCTATTACAAAGCTAAATTTAAAGTAATTGGTCTCCACTCAACCCACCGTTAAACTCTCGCCAAACTGGTACATAAATTAATAAATAAAATAATTATTGATAGAATAAAATGATTTGAACAAAACCAAGTTACATGTAAATACCACGAACAGCGAAGAAGAAAAAGAAAACAAATAAAACGAACAGGTTATTTATCGAAACAATCAAACAATTCTAATAGATGTCTACCTATTTTATTTAAATACACACACTCGAATGGATATGCTTTATACAGACATGACTGACAATAATTTATTTTCATAATTGTATTGATCCGTTACTATATAAAATAGTATGAAATTAGAGCAAACTTCAATGTGTTAACAAAACGCGTAACATCTTTGCTTTGATAAAACAAGGTTGCCTCATCCCTAGTCTCTATAGCTATAGCCAAAATAGTTGCATCGTTCGATCACATTGTTTTGAAACATGGTGTGATAAAAAATTACCTCTAATACCAAAAAAAATGCAATACACGCTATTAAAAAAAAACACACACATTTTCAGAAGATATGTACTAACTAAAAATTTATTGTAAACATATAATGAAATCATACACACCTTTACACGAAGGTAGTAGAAATATAGAATTAAGATTCGCTATGTAAGTTTCTTACCTAAAATGTGGTATCTCACCTGAGGAGACGTCACCGAGACTCCAAGACTCGGAGATGTCGCGGAGACGTCTCCGAGAATCTCTGAGACGGGCAAAAACCTCATGAATATAAACAATCATGTTCAATTTTCCCGCGACTCAAGAGACGTCGAAGAGACTCATGACACGTGAGACACCACTATTAGTATCATAGGCTAAAAAATAACAACAACAGTACCCTGCAAGTGGTGTATTTACATTTGAATTGAAATTTTGCATCCTTTGGTGCACGTTTAATTCGGAAGTTTATTTAAATATATTTTTTTTTAAAGCAAACATTTAAAAAATGAGAATTATTGTGCAGCGCATTTTTAGCACTGATTATTATCAGAGAAATATTTTTGAAATTGACCAAAAAATACTAAGATCTACATTTATTATTTTCATAGAAGGCAGACGTTATGGTTATTGATCAAGGTAAATGATCCGCCTTGGATGACAAAATGATTTCATGCTCGGCTTCATTACGATGTTCATTTCCTTAAATTCCATCGATTCCTAGCTGCCCTGGGAAGAAAAGAAATAATAATCAAACGAGAATAAGAAACAACATTAATCACTTTGATATAAAATGCTCTGAGCGCAGAATAAACAATCTTTTATTATCAATTCAATAAACGTATTGATGAAAATAAATACAAAATACCAGTATATTTTTTTTTACTCATCAGTCTACAGTATTTCTAAAAATCCATTTCAATTACCTGGTATATATAATTGTTGTCATGTACACCTTTCTATATGAAGTATTGTGCAGTCCTTAAATTAGTTTTACTGTTGGGGGGGCAGGGGACATCAAATATCTAATTAAGTTGATCTCCCCTGGCCATCAACAGAAATGTGAAATGTGTATTGTCATTTGTTTCAGCTTGTATTTATTTGTTTTTAATTATATTGTATTGTTGTTATACTTTCTATGTTATAAAATTTGAGCCACAAGATTGATTTTTATGCTTATTTGTGCATGACAATAAATAAATTCAATCAATGATACGCTTTCTTAAAAAAAAAGTTATAATTAAAAGAAATAATTATCATATAAACCAATTCAATTCAAAATTTATTTAACTAAAATAAGGACAAAGTTCGAAAGTGGGACAAATTCTAAATTATAAGTACAAAAATTTTATTCCTGAATGAGGATCAAATAAAGAATTCGCATATGAGAGCTTTTAATGATTACAGTAAAACTAATATGATATCGGTGGTGGTTCCAGAATTTTATGAGGGGAGCCCAAAATAGAAATTTCAGATTTTTGTACGCCATTTTTTTTCTTTACAGCGTGCGAGCAAAAAGGTATCGTCAATTGTTTTCACGTCACGCCGACCGAGCCATAAGGGGGGGGGGGATGTAGGCATGAACAATTTTTCGGGCATCAAAAAGGTCATCGTTTTCAAAATAACACCCATGTAGGGTAGGAACAGGTCGTCACTAGGGGCAGTAATCAAAACAAAAATTGCTCCTTTTTTTACTCGGGGGAGGGGGGGGGCAAAGGCCCAAAATACAAAATTTTAGCCACTTTTTTTGTCTAAATTTGGGGTTGGAGGACCCCCCCCCCACCCCTCGATCCGCGCCTGGATATTTTTAGTTTTGTTGTTTAAAAAAAAAAATCAAACTTACGAATTGAGCAAGTAGGCCCAGTCCATCCATGTCGACATACGCATGTGTCTGGCGCCACACATTGGCCGTTGTCGGAACAGTTATCCAGACAGGTAGCTAAAAACATGGATCGATTAGAAAATAAACGTTCATTGGTAAAACCAAATATCTAACCCCTTTTAATATGGTGTTGGGTTTATTTCATTGTCGGATTGACGAACTATATTTCATGCTCGGATTAATGAACCATTATTTTATTCTCGGATTTACCAAACTTATTTCACTCTTGGATGAACGAACCCTTTGTTTTATTTCAGTTTTGAGTTAACAAATCCGATTTTATCATCGGAGAATCAAACCTTCGGAATATCTTCGGAATAACCTTTGGAATAACGAGCTGTAACCATATCATTCACATATTCCACCATTTCATTCATCGCTCGTTCGTTAAAAAGATGAAGTTGAGAATAAGAAACATTTGGAAACCACATCTCCATCTTTCAGTCCTAATAACGAATTCAGTAATATATTAAAATAAAAGAATGATATTCATACCTGTTTGACATCGATTTCCAGTAAATCCAGCTTGACAGCGACACACATTAGGCTCTACACACGATCCACCATTAAAACAATGTGGAATACAGACAGCTGAACAAAGAAAGAAATATAAGATAACTTTCTAAACTTGTTACGAAAGACCATACGTAATAAAAGTTTAGATTTCAAAAATTAATAGTAATGGTTTTGTAAGCCTATACAGGGGTGATGGAACAAGAAGCGAAATGGACACCACGGTGCACTAAAGTTCCAACACTTGCATCTTAACCCTGGTGAAATACTCTTTAAAAAGACTGCAAATGATCATGGTAGCCATTGACTTCAACGACTTCGAGCACTTGTGCTACATATAGAACGCCAAGGATTTTTTTTTTTAATCGTAAAGTGTTGCATTTGAATAAAAGGATCCAAGGGGGGGGGGTGATTCACTAACCATGCTAACGGCTAAAATCAATCCCAACTGGGATAAAATCAATTTTAGGATCAATTGCTGTGTTATAGTTCCATAGGCCCGTATTTGGGATTGATTTTAAATATTAGTGAATCACCCCCAGGTGATAAAGGTGATAAAACATAAATACGAGCTAAACACGATATCAGCACAGGAGCTTCATACGATTGTTGAGTGAGAGTAAGTTTTACCATGTTTACAGCTGGTTCCATAGTATCCTTCTGGGCATTCACAAACTCCGTCATCAGCACAAAGGGCACCGTTACTACATGGTGGATGACATGCCCTCACTGAAAATAAAACAAAAATATGTGAAAGTTTAATGTATTTAAGGAACAAACCAATAGCTTAAGAAGTTGCACAATCAATCTGTTTTCTAAGTTTCATTTTTTTTTTTTTTTTTTTTTTTTGAGGGGTGGATTGCAGGAGCCAATTGAACAAAATCAATCAATTCGAAATCTCTGCATACGTCCACCCCTCATGTGTATCAAATAAATTCAACCATCACCATCCCGGTTCCCCACCATCATCATCATCATCATCACGTTGTGGTCGGGGTCGAGATGGACTTCTTCACGTACATTGTCATGACTTCTACATGACTGTTTTCAAGGTTTATTCTGCAAGCAATTATATCAATGTTTATAGTTGATTGTGCTTTGGATATTATCGTACATGGAGATCAGGAACGAACCAATTTTTTTAATGGGAAAGAAACAATCATTTTAACAAAATATTAACAAATTGATTCAAAGCAGACAAGTTTTTAATGGGGATTTCATTTTTCATTCCCACTGCACCCTATATCCTTTTTTTTTTTTTTTTTTTTTTTTTTAATTGATGCTGCTAATCGTACAACAGAACCAAAAATAACAAATCTTTTGACGGGTCGCAAATCAGACAAAGATGGACAAGAAAATTCGGCGCATTTTCAGCTGATATAGCTATCCAATAATCCTTAGTATATTTATTCCATAACTCTTGATAATGATCAATAATAATTAATCTTACCCTTTTTCTCACACTGTTTCTGGAATGGTATCATGAGTGGTGATGCTGGAACGTTTCGCTTATTTTCATCCCATACCTTCAAGACGATCCGACCTGAAGCGACGCCAGTTTGCCTTCCCGTGCAAGGAAGCTCCACCTGAAAAACTAAATAGAAAACATTGAGTCATTATCATTTGTGTGTGTTTGGGGGGGGGGTATTTTTGTCATCTATTTGCAAGCAAACCATAAAAATTTGCTCTCCGTTGTGGGGCGGGGCAGGGGGTCTCCTAACAAGAAGCCCACAATTATCTGTTTTTTGTACGCCTTTTTTTAAACCAAAGAACTAATCTGTATTGGGTTTGATCTAAATTTGTTGAGCTTTTTTTGCGGGTGAGGGCAATCAATTGGGGGAGGGGGGGTGGGTTTATGGGCAAGTACTCTTCTTATCTGTTTAGGGAGCTTATTTTTAATGACACGTTGCGATTTGAATTAATAGCGTCTAATATAAAAAGAGTTTAATCTCCAAGCGCTTTACGATCAATTTGGGTTTAGGGTCACCTCCCCCTCCCCTGATCCATGAATAATGATGCCTTACCACTTGCAGAAGTCGGTATAATTCCAGAGGGTGGAATGGTGATAGCCAGATTTTCCATTATCCGTGTGTTCGCCGTCCTTGCATGGATGAAATATTGGAACTACCATAAATAAAGAAAAATATTGAATGCGTGAAAACGTCTAGAAAATGATTTGAAAAGCTTCCAAACACATTCTCAAATCGATTTGCATGCTTAGTATTATTTATTTTGTAACTGTAAATCATCGTCAACATGAAATGTTTGAAAAATGAATGAAAATTGAAACAAGTTGTCATCTGAATAGTTTGATAAAGAAGATGATATATACAGTTTATAAATCATGAGAGAAGTACTTTGAAAACGATGGTTTTGATTAATGTATCTTATGAGCCGTTTTATTGTGAGATGCGTGAATGTGAACCTATATTTTATTTACATCTTTACTCTATTGATGTTTAGGCAAATTACTTATTTCGTATGCATGACCACTACCCCTGAAAATGGTTCTCACAATAGCTTGTTATATCAATATAAATATTATTTCAAGCGGGCTTGTCGTTATCCAATAAACATCTGTCTGTTTTAGTTGACATTTCTGGTTCAATATTAAGACCTTTCGACTTGGTATCAATGGGTGCTATCTTGTTAGGTTTGACTGAGCTGGTCTACCAGCTGCAAATCATTATACCCTGTATTCTTTACTAAACAAATTTCTTTAAATATAAAAATATGGAAAATAAACCGTATACATGTTTTGAAAGATCGTAGGCTAAGATGATAGCTCGGATTTGTGGAATATTGCTTTAAAAACGATGTTCGTTTAAATATAAATTATATGGTATGTCTTTTATTGTAATTTTAGCTAAGCTTATGTTTATAGTTTTTTGTTAAGAAACACCGAAAGTACATCATGTGATTCAAAACAACTTAATTTTGGTGATCATGATACCAACGCTTGACAGTTTAAAGCAAATACATGTACACGACACATTGTATGTTTCTAACAAACAAAAATATTTGAAATATAATTGAGAAATATTTTGATATGCAATTGTAATAGCCAGCCTGAAATTGCAAATGAATCCCAGAAATTCTGTTTCTAGCTCGTAGCAGGTGTTAATCACTTGATCGAAACCTCTCAATAAATCTCGAATGATACCACCAGATGGTGAATCAAGTCTAAGTTTAAACCATTTGATGAAATATAATCCAGCATAGACATGAAAATAAACTTGATCAACTCAACTACTTTGTGTATTTAAGATCTCATTTCTTCATCTCCGAAACCAAGTTATAAGCGTTCTTTCGAGTGTGAGATATCATCCCTTGCAAAGGTATAACCCCCCCCCCCAAGCCTTCCCCTAACCATTGAAACAATGAATTTCCTCGTTAAGTTTTAGGGGCGTTTCGTAGTAATGAATTATCGTCTATTGCAATCATAACAATCATTTACAATATTGCCCTCTATATATTAAGAGTGTGGACAACATTCTGTATTGGTAGGCTAAGGTATCTTTTGATTTGATATGAAAAGATTTTTGAATAAATGTTGTGCAGTGACTCTTCCTCTAGGACAATAATGCACAATAAAATGGTTTTCCAACGTTTAGTTGACTTTGTGAACAATATGCCGGAAGGCAAAACTTCATTCACTTTAAGCTACTTTAATCTGGTAATCATTAGTAACAAGCAAGAGTAAAGTTTAAATGAGAGCAGACAGGTGTATTGATGACGCATACACCTTTTCTTTCTTTTTTCTAACTTTCTGGCAAGAAAAGTGATTCAAAATATTAAACGGTAACGAGACCATGATCACTTCGTACTAATCAGATTATGCTGGGACGCCCAATAATTCAAAATGAGCATAATATATAGCCATGTCACGTAAAGCGGGAAGGAGGAGGATGAGGAGGAGGGTAGGAGGGGGGGGGGGTACCGGACTATCCATGCACTTCGCCATATGCACGTACACAAAAAGTGGGGGTAAATACACTCTGGTGCCTATTATTACGTACATTATAGTGAACCGCCTTTCACTCATTTCTTTAAAATAAAAGCTTTTTAATTCTCTTAAATTTTGTTTATTTGCACTCCATTGTTGGTACCATTTGGAAAAAAAACCCTTTGAAATCAGTTTTTATATGTTATATTTATAAGAATGTACAAACTTTGAGAATATTCTACTGATTATTGTTCTTAAACTTTGTGTCTGTATATAATTATTTTGGTTTATGGAGACGTGTATTATCATGATTTACAGTTGGGGCCATCCTTTGACGTCATTATGATGCTCAGAAAGCAATGACCATGGGCAGACCAAAGAGCCAACCACTTGACCAACTGGGGGTCTAAACGGAAAGAAAATCAGCATCATGAGAATCATCTCTCTTTAATCTCAGTACTGCACTGTTAGAACGCGGTTTAAAAATTTCGCGGTTTAAAAAAATGTTGGTTTAGAAGTTAAACGTTCTTGTTGAATATTTAAACATTATTGTTTAAAACCGGAAAAGCGAGATTTTTTAGCCTTAAACAAGACCTGTTTAAAGACATATTACACTGGATTAAACATTTTGTTTAAAGGCCGAGGCAAATGTCACGTGATAGTCATGACCTAATGGCATCACTCGTTACATGCAAGGTAAAACATTTCAATCATGGCGAAGGACTTATGCCTCACACATTATCTTAGTGTATGTACACATGCATGTGTTGGCTCAGTGGATAGAGCGTCTGCCTTATAATCGTAAGGTTATGGGTTCGATACCCAGCCGCGTTAACCAAACCTCGGAGCGTTTTTATTTTTGGGGAGAAGCGTTAAACAAGTTGACATTTTAAACAACCATTAAACAACAGGTTGTTTAAAGTTTTAAACAACTATAGGTTGTTTAATTTTTAAACAACGCTGTGCGATTCACCCGTTAACACGCAGTTGTTTAAGATTTTAAACGGTTCGGTGTAAAAATGGCAGAGGTAAAAATGGCGGAGGTAAAAATGGCGGAGGTAAAAATGGCGGAGGTAAAAATGGCAGAGGTAAAAATGGCGAAGGTAAAAATGGCAGAGGTAAAAATGGCAGAGGTAAATATGGCAGAGTTAAAAATGGCAGAGGTAAAAATGGCGGAGGCAAAAATGGCAGAGGTAAGAAATGGCAGAGGTAAAAATGGCAGAGTTTGCATTTGCGGTTTAATGATCTGACAGGGGCCGCGGCGTACAAAAACGTGAAAATTACCACCTCATTGTGTGTTTGCATTGCATGTCGGCCCCGCCACTTTCAGAACCGTTTCCGGGATTGAAACTGAGTATAATCTCAAAATGAATTTAAACTTCGATTTAACTTTTAGAAGTCGCTATTTATCTCACGAATATAAATCCATTTCATGATACGAAAATCGAAAAAGACTGCACCTTTCTAGTCGATATCAGCATAAAAATAATATGACACTTTTCATATTGACCTTTTATACCTTGTCAGGACTCTTGTTAGTAAAACACTTTAAATGAGCTGATTATAGGCCTATATGATTTGTGTTATTTCATTTTCATTACAGGTCTATATTGTATTAGTTGATACCAGGTAAAATTTGTAAAAAATAAAATACTTCAATTGAAGTTCATAATATTGGTTAATCATGCGCGTATTGTGAGGGCACGGCGCGGCGCCGCCCCCCCCCTAGTTACGTGCAAAGGGGCCGCCGAAAAGAGGAGAAAAGGGTAAAAAAAAAAAAAAAAAGGTAGGGGCGCCAGATGGACCTGAAACAAAGGGGGCGCCGAAAAGAGGAGAAAAAGGGTAGAAAGGGGTAAGAGCGCCAAATGGACCTAAAACTAAGGGTCGTTAAATTGGTCTTGCAATAATAGGGGCAAAATTGATCTTAAACGTCTGCGCCTTCTGGTCTTTATACTTCGAGTATAATTTTCGCTCGCGCTTCGCGATTCTGACCTCCAAAACACCAATTTACATTGGTTTGATTTCACATTACTTAATGGACATGATTTGAAATTAGTTTATACGCAGGAAGAGAATAAATTGAAACCCCAAACGTTAATATACGCCATAATCACATCAACCCATCATTATTGACAACTTTGGGAATATAATTATACTCTCACTTGCACTAGTAGTCCTATACCTATATTCATAACAAGTTACGTGTCAGTGCATGTGGGAAATGTCATTTCTAACTTGGTGTGCATGGTCATGGGATAAATGCAGATGAACAACAAAACATTTTAAACGAAAGTAATTCTTCTTTACTTTTACATCATAATTATTATAAAGGATAAAATTACCCAAAATACAATTTGTTATAACATGCACAGTAATAAGGCAATAATGTAAAATTAATATAACAATCGTTCACTTCGGTATGACAACATCTCATAGCGAATAGTAAAAATGGAAGTCAGTCAATTCTAAAGATAAGGACCCCTCCAGCATGTCCAGGCAGTCCATCATTTATTTTTGAAAATCCCTTCTCATTAGTTTTCTTTCTTTATGTTTTACCTCTTTCCTTAGGGAACGTGCCATAATTATATGCATGTGCTTTGCTATGACAAATGGATTGCGTATGAGACATTCCATTTTGCTTCTGTCATTTTTACCTCTGCCATTATTTTAACCTCTGCCATTATTTTGACCTCTGCCATTTTTACCTCCGCCATTTTTACCTCTGCCATTTTTACCTCTGCCATTTTTGCCTCCGCCCACATTTACCTCTGCCATATTTACCTCTGCCATTTTTACCTCTGCCATTTTTGCCTCTGCCATTTTTACCTCTGCCATTTTTGCCTCTGCCATTTTTACCTGGCACCTTTTCAACAACTAGTTTAATTTTTTTTCTAACAGTGTGCTATGTGAGGTGCTTAAATTTTCCTGCGGATCTTTACACTCTAAAAAAAATGAGTAAAATCTTACCCAATATTGAGCAAAAAGGTAACTCGCGTGAAATTGAGTAAAAAATATTACTCATGCGGTTGAGCTAAATGTTACTCAGAAAAGAGTAACTTTTAGTCATCTATGTATCATTCCTAATCCTAGCTTCGAAAGGAGTAAACCATTAACCATTAGTTTACTCATTTTCTTGCGAGTTACCTTTTGACTCTGTTAAGAGTAAACAAAATTTACTCCGCTGGGAGTAAAGCATTAGTTTACTCCGTTGGGAGTAAAGCATTAGTTTACTCATTTTCTTGCGAGTTACCTTTTTTTTTTACAGTGTAGACTTCGCTCACTGACTGCTGCTGTTGGGCTTTGGTTGGATGATTGATTTGCTGTTTTCTTAATTTCAATGGTTTAATCTTCTAATAAGGATCAAAATAGAAAAGAATTTCCCTTCTATTCTCGTCAAGTACGAATAATAATATTATTAAAGCTGTTCGTGAATAGGTTAAGAGGACCCACAATGTTTTGATTTTATCTTTGACGATGAAAAGTGCACCCTAAATATCAACATTATCATTATGGTCTCTGCTCATTTAATAGCGATTACGTATTAAGCTATACATTCCTCTCTACCGTAATGTGATGAATATAAACACAAATTTGTTTAATTTCATAACTCAGCGGCATAATTTGTTGTATTAATTCTTAAAATCCCGCTGGAGGGAATGGTAGCTTTGAATAGAAAATCGTCACAATGGCAAAATAAACAACACCAACTTAGAGCTAAACTTTCAAGAAGAAAAATGTGGAATACAATCAAGAGACACGCCGTGTATTCGAGTTTGATATTCCATATCCAAACACACCAATTTCCTTACTTTTTATTCAATTTCAAAAATATAAGGGTGTATAAGTATGTTCATGTTCAGTTTTTGTGGGGAAACATAATAATATAAAGGTTTCTCGAAACGTAAGTCCAAGAAAATTGTTGTCTGTGTTCTCCACCCCTTAAAATGAAAAATTGCCCCCAAAGCCTCTCCCGACTGTCTCATGGATTCGCTGGTATATATCCAATTAAGATTTAAGTATGAAGTAGGTTAAATACAATAAACTAATTACGTATATTATGTACATAGATATATTGCAAAAACTGATAATTGGTGTGGACCCAGATGAATACAAGAAAGATTCAAAATTAACACTCATTTCATTGATTTTCATTATTTCTGTGTCTACATGGTCTAGAAAAGACTTGGAAATGATGAGAATTATCGAAAAACACCATGGGTGTTAATTCTAATTCTTTCCTGATATGTCTCCCCACACAATGGTGTTGATTTGAACACCTCATTTTTTTAAGTGTATCATATTTAAGGTAAGCACACTGTTTGACGCTCTGAAAGAAACATGAGCAAATGAGAGGGGTGTGAATGTTCAACAATACTGTGGAGATTAAAGGTGGGACTCGGTACATTAATGATCAACCATTATGTTTGCCAAGCGTCTCACTTCATATCTCTCTTCAAACAGTAGACACAACTAGATGAGAGTGGGAGACTATTTGAATTGAGGTGTGAGTATTCAGTAGAATGAATTTCGATCATGCTGGTGGAACCAGCGGGAAACGTTGAGGTTTAACTCTTTGCCCGCCACATTGATTTTAAGCATAAAAAAGAAGACTTTTCTCTTTAATTATTAAAAATAGTAGAACAATATTTGCTTAGTATTAACTAGGAGAAATTAAGCCTCAGACCCGGCACTAGCATTATCAGTGATTTTCAGATCTTTTCGCCCAGCCATTACAGAGAAAAGGAATTATTACGATTGTATAGTTAATAAGTACAATTGTGACTATAGTCGAATTTGGCAGGCAAAGGGTTAACCTGTTAATATGATTCTCAAATCGCATCAAACCAATTACCTTTGTGATCAAAAAGTATATTGCACTCCCCTTGCTCCGTGTTCAATTGTTGAGTATGGAAGATAGACACGCTCGTAATGATGCCGATTATTACCATAATTATCTTTTGAGGGATGACCTTATATATCTGTTTCCTCCTAAAGAATTAGGAATCAATGTACACAGACACCCATTTACAACAACAACGCAAGTCGTATTTGTACCTCGTAAAATCTTCTCCCAAAGCAAAACGCAATTTACCTCTGTCACAATTGTCATAACCTGGGGTTATTCCTGTGATAAGTCATATTTTTGAGCGGTTCCTTCAAATTCAATGAGCATACATTCGATTTAAAAGAAATGACCTTAGATTGTCTACGGGTAACGTCCCAATAAAAAATATGCCTTTATTTAATGAGACAGTTCGAGTCGGTATGTGATTGACATTTTTTTGTCTAAAAAAATTGAGCGTAAGCTAAAAGACAAAAATAAAAAGAAACAACTAAACTCTCTAAATGAGAAGAAATAAATGTGTTATACTTTTAGAGTGAAGAAACTTTGAATTCAAATCAAGTTGTTAAATTTTCAGGCTTGGGTGAATTTGAGTTCAGTTTCAGTTTATTCGCTAGCAGAGGCAGCCGAATTTCAGCTCCAGATCGATAGACTGGCTGAATATATCCACTAGTTTGGACGCCGCACAGTACAAACGTAATATATTTAAGATAGTGTTAAAAACTGTTATGTATATATCTTTGTATTTTCTGATCTATTCTTTTTACACATTATTTACAGAAACGAACCTGTAATGTAACAAGCTTCGCTTTTAACTCCTTCACATTTCTTTCTTATACTTTTGTTATTCGTCAGGCAACTTTTTCAACGTATTGTAATCATGGTAATGATATGATATATAATTTTTGTTGCTAATATTGTTTGATTGGAAAAACTGAACAAAAAAACATTACACTTTGATCAAAAAGGAGGTTGTCCCGCATTCAACTCCATGTTAGAGTGGAATTTCAACTCTTTTGAGTGCTTTTTCAATATTATAATGTACATTTAGAGAGAAGGATGTATTTCATGCGAAATGGTTGGAGTAGAAATTAAACAAAAGTTGAAACAAATTAAGACAAATACCTCTAAAGAAAAAACAATCATTGGAAGACTGGACCACAGACTATAATTCAGAGGGAATAAACTGAATAAAAACTTTGAAAGTCTTTTCAATGATTGGTAATAAAGTTTTGATTATTGAATATAGAGGTGAGGAACCTTATGAGAGAAAACAACAGGTGCATTGCGACGAAAAGTCAGAGCGGGAAAACCTACATGTCCTATTTGATGGTAGAACAAGTGAATCGTGCATACAGTGCTGTAAATGTTATTAGTAGGCCTACACTCTAATATCAATTTTAGTAGTTTGATATGAAAAGTATTGATTAAAAGAGCAGGTACTAAAAATTCTGTTAATGCAGGAGATGGTGTGTGGTCTAGTGGACATATCGCCAAAATGATCGTCACAAAGTCCGGGGTTCAAATCACGACCACTGACGTCCTTTGAAAAGACACTTTAACCATTCTTACCCATTAGGAAAATGTATATGCCACTCTTCATTTATTATGTTAAAAATACTTTTGAAAGTGCCCTTCATGGAAAATCTTGTACGCTGGAATTTGATTGGTTAAAGAAAGCAGAATAATGGAGGAAGAAGTCCTGTGATTATTTGAGACAATCGAATGACAACAAAGTAATGCATATTCAAACCTTTCATTTTGTGATGGCTGCTCTCCCCCTGTTGCGTAACGTAAAATTCATAAATTGCCAATATGTTTGCCTTCTTTTTTTAACAAAGAAGGGAAATATTCCTTCAGCAACGAAAAAGACAAATTTGTAGAATTTGCTTAATCAACATGGGAGAACATCCTCGCAAGTGACGTCATAAAGTCAAAAGTTCGAACATTTGTTTAACTTCGTTATCCTTGGAGATTTTCTTCAAGCCCTTATTTATATATATATATATATATATATATATATATATAATATATCTTTTTTTAACCAATCAAATTCCAGGGTGGACTTCCCTTTCAAAAGCAATTGACCTGGGTAAACATTGTGCATTACATTTTGAAACGCGATAATGATAAAATATTATTGATTCAAAATGACTGTGAAAGCATTAAACCTGTAACATCATGTCACGAAATAAGAAAAGAAGATGGCAAGATTTGTATGTATTTATTATTATTTTAATTCCTGAAAGAACTTGATTCTTACCCCGGGTGCTGCCCTCCATGTAATATTAACCGTGTTGATATCACTGGGGATTACAGTCAGCTTATTACGCAGTTTCTGGATGATTGGTTGGGCTTCACCACCACGAACTATATCTAAAGTGGCACCCCGACCTGGATGACAAAGCAAGAGGGGGAAAAACAGATAAGAATTACAGTCCTGGAACTAATAGATTTAAATAAACTGTAAATAACAAACAATGGAGCAATGAAAATAGTATGAAATTGCTACAACAAAATACATGTGCATATAGGGGAGCGTGTCTACAAAATATTAGGATTGAAGGGGTATATAGGGGCACATTAATGTATTATCGAAAGCAGAAATACGTTTCAATTAATATTTGCCTAGAGTTTGATGCCCGTTCTACTTAGTGCTATCCACTTTTTCAGAATTAATTTAAGTAATTTAAAGTATTTTCATAGAATAAATAAAAATAAAAAACAATAGTTACTTTTTCATCGACATGGTATATTGTTTAAGTGGTATAGGAGTTACACCCTCTAACCTCGTATGGAATACCTGCCCGTCAAAACAGTAAACAAATTCACTTGATCAACAGACCATATCAGTTAATAAAATCTATTATTGTCAATAAAGTTGCTAAATGGTAGGAATTCTTGAGAAAATCCGATTATTTCAATACTTTGCTTCTTGATTAATAGTGCAGAAATACAAATAAACCACCCTTAATAAATTTTAGACTCTAGGCCTATAGATGAACACATCTTTTCGCCAAAGAGATTTCCTCTTTTAATCGACGAAAGCTATTTTATCGAGAAGAAAACAGTTATGTTGACTGTTGATGACTAGACACTGCATAAAAATAAATTATTATCAATACAATTTGCTTTTTACAACGTGTTCCATTTTGCAGATTTTTTTTTTCAATCGCATAGATGAAGTTTGAAAGATAATAAAGTGAATACTGATATTATCATAACTGAAAATAAATTATGCAGTCGGGGAAACAGTAATACATATTAAAATCTTCAATTTTGGCCTCTGTAATTTCAGTAATAACTCATTCCAGAACAAAATATGTGAAAAGAAAATTTCTCTCTTCGATATGATATGGTGCATAGATTTGTAATGAATATTATCATTGCGAACTGTCTGATCTATAATACATTCCATTTTAGGACTATTGTATCTTTAACAAAAATTATGCTAATTGACAAAATAATTATTTTCTGCTTTGGATAATCAAGTGACAATACATGAATAGATGACACGATACTCGGCATCATATGCTAGAATGCTTCAAGTGCTCAAAATATTATGGTCCGAAACAAATGTAAACGTAAATTCTGGTTTGCCCCTTTTTCGTGGGCCCGACAGCCGCTGAGCAGCGCCAGATGGACCTTGCTCTATCCCAATCTTGATGAACGCCAAACACAGTAGCAGCAACTAACATTTTTAACGTCTTTTGGTATGACGCGGCGGGGGATCGAACCCACACCTCCAGATTATGAGGCGGAGGCTCTATCCACTGATAACGTGAACACTAATGAAAATAGTATATGTTCACATTGCAAAGGCTATGTAAAAGTACTCGAATTCAAAAGTGGTTTTACATTTTCCATTTACTCCCTTACAATGTTAAGATGTGATTCACAATGTTAACACATTTGAATTTAACAATGTGAAGATGATTTTCACACTGTGTTCACACTGCATTTTTAACATCGTGTTTCACACTGTGGAACATTGTGTTTATACTGTGTTTCGCATTGTATTGCATCTTTTTATTTACTGTGTTCACATTGTGGAACATTATATTCACACTGTGTTTCACATTGTGTTAACACTGTGTTTACTCTGTGTCCATACTGTGCTCACACTGTATTTCACATTCGTTTCACACTGTCTCATGTTATCCACATTGTGTATTACATTGGGCTGCACAGTGTGTTCACATTGTATTTTACATTGTGTTTCACACTGTGGAACACCATGTTTATCCCACCAGTGACACCACTCCATGTGTAGTAATCCTCTTGATCAGTGGAGAAGAAGCAAAGCGATCTTGGTTGAAAGCTAAATGGTATTAACTCCGTGTCTCGAAATTTGATTATTAATGCCCTTTAGGAATTCTCCAAAGAAATACATTTTGTATTGTGGGATTATCCATTGTGACTATGTGTTGCGGATCGTGTGATGTTCAACGTCCCGTGGCTGCTCCCCAGCTATGTGATTATCAAAGGATGAACAATATAATTGTGGTTCAGCGAAGGAGTATATGATTGTCAGTGTCAAAGTAAACACAGTCAAACCGAAAGATTTAATCTAGCGTTAATGGCTTTGATTTGAACATTACCCAGTCGTGAATGAATGAAGAAGAGACTGCCATATTATTTCACTGAGCAGATACCCTTGAAAGACTACTGAAAACGGCATCTCACGTAGCGTAGGCGCGAATCAGAGATTCGGAAACGTCTCCGACCGAATCCGAGACGTCTCAGAATTGTTTTCGAGATATAAAAAATCTATATTATGTCCACGATGGAAAAATAGATATGTTCGATTTTCTGCGACTCATGGGATGTCGCGGAGACTCAGTAGACGTCACATCTCCGAAACGTCCCCACAAACCCGTCTCAAACTTGTCTTATGGAAAGTGAGATACCACCATAAGAGTCAAAATCTCAGCAGTCTCCAAGACCAGATGCCGTGGAATGACTCTAAAACCCCTTGCAAGGTGATTCAAATACCAAAAAGTAATTTCTATTACATTTTCAATGATCTCTGTGGGATCTTGAAGATTGTCTAACGTTCATTGAGACCAATTACGACTATTGAAGGATCACTGAAAGATCTTTTGACAAGGTCAACGAGATCTTCGTGAGATCTCCGAATTCAATGATCTCTAATAGACCGTCATGAACATCAGTCTGACAGGAGTCATATTGGGGAAATATGGCATTTCTTGAGAGACCTTTGAAAGATCATTGGAAGACTTGTAAGATCCTCACTTTTTACCATTACAAAGTTTGTTTGTTTGTTAGTTTTGTGTTTCGTGTGTGTGTTTTTTTTTATTCAATCAAGGTACAGGCAAATAACAGAATGAATCCGGGGGACAAATGTCAGGGTTTAGTTCAGTTCAATCTTAAATGCCCAGTTATCATAAAATCACCCTTTAAAAAATATTGGCTTTTCACATCCTTCGGTTGCTCTCATCAACGGTAACAGGTAACAGCCAAAATTTCGTATTACATTTCAAAGTTTTGAAATAGTATCACTTTCAAAGTAATTTATACAATGAGCATTGCAGGCACTGACCGTAATGAATTTCATTTTAACTTTGTATAATGATATCAAGCCGATATTCGAACTTTTCTTTCACAAACCGAAGAATAAGAAAACTGTTTCCATTGTTCATTTGACCTATACAGGCTTATTATAAAAGTGGTAAACGATTCGTCCCTAATTAAATGATATTTTAGCCTATAGCGCAAACGTAATAAAATAACAAATATAAGTTAAACATAGCACTCTTCAAGAAAGATGGTTTCCAAAACGATTGCTTTTCGGATACTTTTGGTAGTTGAATCCAGCAGCGATGGAGCAAAGTTTTTCAAATAAAGAGTTGCATATACCAGTGGCGGATCCAGGATTTCATAACAGGGTGGGGGGGGGGGCCAAAATCGGATTTCAAATTTTGGTACACCCACATTTTTTTCCCGTTACACCGGGCGAGCCAAAAGGTACACTCAAATTTTTTCACGTCAGGCTGGCCGAGCGATTTTTTTTTTTTTTTTTTTTTTTTTTGGGGGGGGGGGGCGGGGGGGGGGAGGGGCCTTCGGCCATCAATGAGGTCATCATGTATTACCTATAGGGGTAAGGTTGGGGTCAATCGGCCGCCTCGTCAATTTTACTTTGCTGCTTTTTTTTTTGCTTTTTTTTTTTTTTGCTAGGGGGGGGGGCGGGCCCGTCGCCCCCCCCCTGTATCCGTGCCTGTATACTGCATATTCTTTTTTATGAGAGGCAGGGCAGATTTTCTTATAAACATGAATGTTCAATGTGAGATGCTCAAAATAGAGGTGTACAGGCCTTTAGCACCCTCTCTGGATGTATCACTGTCATGTATGAAAAGTTGACAGCAACAGCAAAAATGACAATGTTGAATACGTGATTTGTATCCATTCAAATGAATTCGATAAAGCTGCTTGTTATTCTCATTGAGATATAAACTAGATTTTATATCATAGTCATGGTACAATTCCTTATTTTTCTTGAAAGAAATCAGACTACAGTACCATCCGTGCCACATTATTCGCATTAGTTTGAAAGAAAAGATTATCTGGGGTTCTTCGCGAATTCATGTCATAATAGGCTGGAAATGATTGATGGTATGATAGGGCATTTGAAATGTTTCCGGAATCAAAATTCATAAAGCTTGCGACATGCTTCAATAATTTGATATTCGTCAAGATTTGACACAATGGTCCAAAATATATAGAAACATGAGCTATTCGCCTTGATATTAAACTGGCAGAAACCAAATCACAAATCTGTCAGACTTCATGACTTTAAACGATATTTCGTAAACGTCCAAGAGTTCCACTTTTTCCACGATGATTATTAATTTACCCCTTCACCACTAAAATACATATTAAACTATTATTCTCAACAATTTGCTATGTACTTCATCTGAAAACATAAATCGGAAAGTCTCGGAACGTTTTAGAACCGTCGAAACATAAAACCAAGACGTTCTTTGTATCCCCTTATTAGAATGAGAAGGTATTTATTCTTTCGTCATCAATATACATGTATCTATATAGACAAACACTCTTTTTAATTTCCAGGTTGTAGTTGTTGTTGTTGTTGTTGTTTGTTTTTTTATATTTTACTTTTCCTTGTAATCTTAAACCCGCTGTCTTTATCCAATTTGATACTCAATCATTCTCATTCCCTCACGTCTACTACGAACATGACTTATCTGTATAATAGACAAAACATAACTAATGATTGGATTATGTTTATTTCCTGGGGACCTATTTACGTGGTATTTAGTTAACTGTTATTACAGAATGAATACTTGAAATCCGGTTTGCATACATTATCTGTTGCTATGTCTTATAAACCGTTAGCAAGCTTTCAGGTTGTCATTTTTTGTTTTTGTTGTTTTTTAAGTATGGATGAATGTATAACTATCACTATTACTTAGATCTACCATACTTACACAGGAGGGCTCTGGCTTGAACGGGATCAATCCAAACATCGACATCATTACTCGGTTCTCCTGTATTTACCGCTAAAACACTTGTAAACAAACAAAGAAATACAATTGCTGACTCCATCATCACACTTGTCTTGACTTAATGTCAAATGTTGATTGCATAGAAATGGAAGGAATCAATTAAAATCCTGATGCACTCAAAGAATATATTCTCTTTTTAGATTCCAAATTGCCAAATCCTAAATCAAAGCAGGTAGGATTCCTTCCCCTTGAATTTCAAAATTCTACAGCGGATAGGCATAAGAGTATTGATGGTCGACTGTCCTCATTACCACAAATCTATAGATTTCTGATTTGCGAGTCAGTGAAGATCTTGGTTCCAACAGTTGACAAAGTTTTTAGAGTGATTGTGAGGGCTGGCACTTTTGTGAACTATTAAACCTTTCTCTCCCTCCCCCGTTTCGCCAGATGTCCTAACTCGTCACGGGGCGCGCGAAATCAATCGTGCATGCGTAGCGCACCGCGATACGCTCTCACGGAGCCATGCACATTTTTACCTGTTGCTGCCAAATAAAATTCTTAAATATCAAAAGAAACCACAAAAACCACTTGTTATAATGCCTGCCACCTGTCAATTGAATATTCAATGTTTCTGAATCATAGAATATGACAATGTTTCTGAATGTAAAAGTCATAAATGGGTGCACATCATTCAAAGTCTTTGTGATAATCAATTTGTATGATCATCACATTCAACATATTTTAAGTTATAACGGACCTCCATGGTTATGAATACCCCCTCCCCCCCCCAAAAAAAAAAAAAAAAAAAAAAAATTATTTAAAAAGGAGAGAAAAGAAATGAAAAGAAAGCTGCAGTGGATTTCCTAGCATATCACGAAGTAAAATGATTTCAATGTTAACCCACCCCCCCCCAAAAAAAAAACAAAACAACAACAACAACAACAACAACAAACAAACAAACAAACTTGTAGGGCTATAATTTTGTAGAGATATCCACATACATCTCAAACTGCAATATTCTCAATTATGATTTGCATCGATTATGTAACAAAGGCGTCTTCAGTTTATGTCACTAATCGTCCATCATGTATACTAGGCCTCGAAGAGTTAGGATAGAAGTAAGTTGCCCGAAAATTTGCAATTGTTTTGCAATCAAAATTAAGGCTGTCAAGTTACTCCCAAGCTTTCTATTTGTCACCGATAATTTTATATGAATGATTTCCGTCTTTATTGACTTGGCACCAAGTCCTTATAATGTCGGAGATATAATTTGAGAAGTAGAACGTCGTTCCAAGACATAACATCTGGTGTATGAACCAGTAAACTGTAAATTAAAAAAGGTTCAAACAAATACTTCACATTGAAGTGCTATATCAGGGTAGTTTAAGTTGTACCTTATGTAAATATTTCCAGCCCTTTTCAACTTTCAAACGAATTAGAAATACAAAATTATATGAAATACTAATACCCCCTTTCCAAGACGGCAAATTCCAGGATGTACCCTTTTAATCATAACAAAAGCGATTATATGCTCTCAGATTGCTAAATATAAACCCATGAATCCAGGATATGATTTTTTTTTTCAGCCTCAGATGGGATAAAAATATATTCCAACATGAGGGACTAAAGGGGGAAGGAAAGAGAGGTACGATAAACATGAGAAATCAATGTGATTGAAGAGCAAAGACTACTACACTACAATACATACTACAGTCTGTGTCAAATAAAATGATACAAGTGGAAAACATTTTTTATAGTATGAAGATTAATCACAACCTAGTATTGTTTGGTATTTTCATAAAGCAGGAAAATCAGACTTTCTTCTGCAATTTTTTTTCATCACATTTGGTGCTGTACTTTCTGAGATATGACTAGTTTTCTACAATTAAGAAAAATCAATTTTCGCACGCCGTCCCATGCCTTTGTGTAGGTTTCGCATAATGGCCATGAATTCAACTGTGCTCCAGAACAATAGAAGTGTGCAATATCGATTTGCTACGCGTCGCACAAAATTTAGCATAACTTTTTTTTTTTTTAATTTTTTTTTTTAAACGAAAGCAATCTATACAGAACAAAGCGCATCAGTAAGGAAAACTATTTGGCTTTAATTTGGTACCACATACACACATTATTTGAAAATATTTCACACCTAAATTATCTTTTCCCTGACTGTACCATTTTTTTAAACACAGAGTGTATACAACAAGAATTCTATACTGACGATGTGTCAAGAGTAGGAAGGAGGGGTGAAACCGTAACCGGACAACTACCCCCAAGAAAATTACCGGGGATAGGGGTAAAGCGTTATGGGATGGTTTTCTGGCGGGGTAGTTGGCAGGGGCTTCTAAGTGTCCGGGGTATAGTTGTCTCAGAACCGGGTAAAACATGTGAAATAGGGGGAAAAGGGGGTGATACGCAAATAACGTATGAGAAAAAGAGATGTAAAATAATGATGGGAGAGAAATAGCAAGAGAGAGAGAGAGAGAGAGAGAGGTGAGAGGAGAAGATATGTGGAAAAGAAAGGGAGAGACATAGAATAAAAAACGGAGGGAGAACGGTGGAAATAACATCTTCAAGTTCTTGGTGGGCCAAGCAGGTAAGATGTCTTGACCTTCAGTTAAATCCCTGCAAACACACGAGGAGGGTGATGAGAGAAGATGAGACGATGGAATAACATCAAGGTGTTAAATGAGGACCCGAGGGAGAACGAACAATCTTCATACCTGAGCTTGATCTGTCATGCTTTCATTACCAAGGTAACATAAACGGAGAGGAAAGTTCGGCTACCAGAAGACGAGCCAAGGTAACAAGAAAAGAATATTGTTCCAGACAAGAGTATAATTAGGACATCCCCTGGGTGACTAATGTTGCTTCTAGACTGATGCCGATGGCCGTAGAGATTCAAATGTAAAAGAGTTTCAAGTGGTGACAACTGACATAATATTCAGCTTCTTAGCTTATTTCTAGTTACCGTGACGTCACGCCGTCTGGCTTTCTTAACCATTCTGATTAGCTGGACTATATCTTAAGGCTTTCGGTTCAATATGATTTTAAATTCATTTTAAATTACTCGAAATTAGATGACCCAATAGAAAGGCAATGTCTAGGGGGATATGTCTTGTATGTCAGGTGAGGGTTAGGGAGGGCAAGTAACCCATACAATGGTTTACAGGAAAAAAGAGACGTCTCTGAGACGTCTCTGAGACGTCTCCGCGACAATTTATGAAAAAAGTCTGAAGTAGTCCCAAATCCGTCTCCGAAAATCAGGAGACGTCTCCGAGACGTCTCGGAGACGGATTTGGGACTACTTCAGACTCGGAGACGTCTCTAATACTTTGTATCCGTCGCGGAGACGGATTTTTTTTTTCTGTCGCGGAGACGTCTCCGCGAAGTGAGATAGCAACCTAAGTTACAAAATGACTATTGTATAGAAAGGCATGGATTGCTTCTGTCCAAACTTGATACATGGCGATTCTGAAACATTCTTTTTCTCTTTGTCTTAGGGCCCAAGCGCTCAGTCATCAATTACAGTACGGGTACGGTTTGGTATCATTGAACATAATATGAGTTACTCTTAACATGAAATAAAAATTAATGTAACGTATCTGATAAATTTTACACTTTTAATGCGAGGATCTTAAATTTTCCGGGATGCACTGTGCAGTCAAGCCAAAATTGAAATAATTGTATCGGTTTTATGGTTGTTGCTGCTGTGTAATCAATTTAGTTTAGACCCATCCTTTGGCCGATTTTCCTTCCTGAAAGTCAATTTCCAAGGATAATTCAACGTCAAGATCAGTTGACATATTGTATCCATTCTGTGAAGGGGATCAGTCAAAATGTAGCCCACTCTTTATCCTTCAGTTGATTTAGTTTTGAATAACGCTTATACCCGATCCTGTTTTCGAGACTCTTCTCTGATTATTTTAGCATCTTCCTCGGATCACCGTGTGTCTTTGCATTTCACCTTGAATCTTGCTCCCACTCATCATCATGATCATAATAGTCAGAATACAGGGGCAAATCCAGGATTTCAAGATATGGGGCGCCTCCGAGCGATAGGGGGGGGGTTCACATTTTAAAAATTTTAACATGTAGAGTCAATGAGTGGTTTTCAAATTATAGCGCCACGGGAAGAGATATATCATAAGCCAAGTAAATTTTCGTGTGGTATTGAAATAAAAATTTATTTGCGTTTTCATGCATTGCTCCTGTGAAGACATGTTTTCTATTTTGCTCTTATAATTATAATTATGTAATGTTTTTGGACAATTGATTAATCAATCAATCGATCTATCGTGTTATTCAATTGAACTCGTGAGATAACATAAAATTATTAAAGATGGTTTAAATTATACGTAATTAAAACAGAGATACCAACACTACGGAATTATTAGAACATTAGATATTAGAGGGCGAATGACGCAAATAGTTAAAACAGCTGAAACAAATGTCTTGTTCACAAAAGAAAGAAATCTATTGATTTGAATGCATTCCCAAATTGAATGTCAAATCAAAAGGTTATTATTCATGCTTTCTCTCATGAAAAGCCATTTGGGTCAGCTGTTTTAACTATGTGTTATTTGCGTTCTAATTTCTAATGATCTAATTATTCCGTATTAGCATTTATGTTAAAGGATAAACAAAAACGCTGGACTGATTCATGAGGAATAAAAATTTATGATGATCATTACAATTACATGATAATGAAATAAGAGTGGAATATAGAAAACCTATATCATGCAAATCACCAAAATAAATTATTTGAAATTTATAAAAAGAAAAATAATACACAACATCCCCCCTCCATTAAAGCGGAACATAGCATTTTTTTTTTTAAAGGTTTACACGCATCTACGAGGGGCTCAAGTCTTTCTTTTCAAACGCGGGGGGGGGGAGCTTATGTCATGGGAAATGGGGAGGGGTGAAAGGATGGAGTTGTATTAAGATTTGATGTCGGTTGATTGGTTGGTTGGTTCTCCATAGATGGCGCTTGTCAATCTCGAAGATTATTTGCGCCAGGCTCATGAGCGCACTTTGGGCTTCACTTGGTCATATATTTCTCTTAATCTTCTGAAAGTATGAAGGGAGGTTTTTCTGCTCTTTTTTGGTCGAGTGGATAAGTCGGCGGACTTACGATCACAAGGTGCGCGGTTCGAATCCCGTCCATACCACTAGCATCCTTCGGCAAGGTGCCAACCTGCAAATTTGCCGTACTTGACCCAAGTGAGGTAAATGGGTACCGGTAGGAAGAAATTCCTTGAATGCTGTGAGCGCCTTTCGGGGTAGCCTAGCTAAGCCGGGTAATAATAATATGATAATGCGCCTTGAGCACTCTACAGAGTGGATACGTGCGCAATACAAATCACATTATTATTATTATTATTATTATTATTATTATTATTAAAGGGGCTGCAGTAAAACAATACACTAAATAGACTTAAGCTAGCAACACTTTGGAAGTACATTGAGCAACTAATAAAGTTCTGCCAAAATCCCACTGGGACCAACTTCTGATCTCTAAATGGACTCATCTGGACCATTGATGATCCCTTTCAATGTACAATTGAAAAAATGTGTTTAAATACATATCATTGATTCTATATGCTTTTTTTAATTTTTTTTTAACAACTTTGGTACGGGTCGGTGGTGTAATTTTTTGTCGACTAGATCGAATTACAAGCGTGCGACCTCGTAGTTTTGGCGTAGGCTTCAAATGTTAAGCCTCCGAGCGACTTTCCTTGTTGAAGTGTAATTAGATATGGTTTAATTAGTACACTGTATTTAAAAAAAAAAACAACAACAAAAACAAAAACAAAACAAAAAAACAAACGCAAACATTGAATGCATAAAAGGCGAAAAGGTGTTTAATCGCAACATTTGATTTGGAAATCGCAATTATCATAATTTATGCATAAAAAGCAAAAGGCGTTAAATTGCAGCATTGTACATGGAACACCACAAAATCTTTATTTCATGTCCACATCGTATAAGAACAACAAAGGGATCCATGATAACTTTAACAAGCTATCTAAAACGATTAGTATCATGTATAATATATAAACTTACAACTTATTTTAAATACTGCGTTCGACATCAATAATTGTTTCAAACTGGGATTGTTCCGTTTAATCCTTGATTTTAAGAGACGTCTCTCATTGTTGTATTTTCTACAACGGAAAATAATTTTTTTTTTAATTATAGTTTCACTGTCGTCTCGGTCTTTCACAACACAACAGAGGGCGATATATCATATTTTCAGGAGCCGTACATCGATGGTTACACTGGCACATCAAAAGTTGATACTATTAAATTTATTCCTTTAAAGAGTGACGAAACAGTGTCGCTTTTTTCTTCTCAAAGTATATTATCAAGAACCAATAATCAAGTTAATTAACGTTATAAACTATTTTTGTTGACAAAATGATAATACATCAATTGTATAAGCAAAATTAACATTTGTTGTGGTACAACATGGAATGGTAAGACTTAATGAGCCATAAAGATCGACGAAATCCGATCAAAATATTACATTACAAAAATATGTAGTAATCGGTGTGCAGTATACGTCTCAACGGTGCACTGCGGTGTCTGTATGCTCTGTATCATGAAGAGTTTCAATAAAATGGAAATTGATAGAACCTGCTGACTAGTAGCAAATCAGGATCCTTGTAGCATGCAAAAATATTGTAAAAAATGCTCTTTATTCGGTGTCAATTGGGGTCATATGCCATTCAGAGTCAATCATCACCACATCCATCTCCAATAATGACCCGGAATTCTGTATGGCCCCAATGGACTCCGAACGGGGTCATTTTGACCGTGCGTACTATGAGGAGTTATCCTTGATGCTCTATTAGGTCTATCATCCCAACCGTGGCTCCTGAATTTCCTCTAAAATTGGTCTGTAATTGGATCACCCATCTCGACAGCAGACAGCCAACCGTGAACTATTCTATGAGCTGTCCAACATCATTTCATACCGTAGCTTGACATCTTAAATTGACAGCTTCGATATGCAATCACCAAGATTGTTTTTATAATTACAATAATTATATATACGCTTCCTGTCACAGTTTCAATTTCAATTTCAGTTTATTTTCTCATAAAAAATCAATAAAATATACAATATTTATACAAAGAGTCAAATTCACAAAAAGAAAAAAATCAACAACAAAATACACATATATACCCCCGGACAACTACCCCGGAACAATTACCCTGAGGCAATTACCCCCCCCCTGAACAATTACCCCCAAGGAACATAAACCCCGGACAGTAACTCCCGAGGACAACTAGCCAGACTATTACCCCCGGAAATTACCCCGAGACAACTACCTCAAGACAATTACCCCTGGATAATTACCCTCGGACAATTACCCCCGGACAATTACCCCCGGACAGAATACTCCCAGAGGACAACTACCCAAGACAATTACCCCCGGACAATTACCCCGACGACAACTACCTCAAGACAATTACCCACCCCCGGACAATTACCCCTGAGTACAACCCCCGACGACAACTACCCCCGGAAAATATTGATTTCATTTATGTGATACAATAAAATTTGATAAAAATCAATAAATTTGTTTGGAGAATACTACATTGTTTTTGTCTCTTAACAATTATCAATTCTCGATAGATTTATACAGTAACCACAGGAATAAGGAGGTGTAAATCAATCAAAAACTTATTGGCCCGAATTCTCGACGGTGGATTCTGCAAAATCTGTGTTCTGAAACCATGGTATCGATGGGCGGTCATAAGGGTCATAATTAATGACTCTATAATTTAATAAATAAAGTGACAAATAAGGAATGTATGATATTTGATTTTACGATTAACCTTATTTTTGCATCAATTGACATTGGGCTTTAGTTGATATTTTCACTTTATTTGCTAATTTATGGAGTAAAGAAAAACACTATATTTGATTATGTCATATCGTTTACAATTTAGGAATTTTGGTACTTAATTTCCTTCTTTGACGTTTAATTGCTATCACCCTAAATGGTAAAATTACGAGGTGTTATTGTGTGTATTATCTTTGTTTTAAAGTTATTAAGCTTATTAAGTTATAAAGCCACATCTTAATCTGGAATATTGGGAAGGAAAAGGGGAAGAAAGGAAGAACAAAAAAAGAGGGAAAAGCAAGGAAAAAAGAAAGAGAGAGAGAGTGAGAGAAAAGGAGAAAGAGAAATATAAAATAGAAAGGGAAAGAGAAAGTTGAAAAGAA
>CALNVZ010002100.1:48936202-48959816 GCA_940671915.1 Paracentrotus lividus | reverse complement strand
TCTCAACAAGAAACACCACAGCGCTGCCAGTACCACCCACCGTGAAAACAAATTTCCTACTTCGTTAAGTTTTATGGGGTTTTCTAAATGACATTTCGTTCTATCAAGATCATTAGACAATATTTGAAAACTACGTTGCCGCCCTATCATGTATATTAAGAGTCTGTGACAACATTCTGTATTTAGCGAATGTATCTTTTGATTTGATTATGATAAGATTTTGAAAAATGTTGTGCAGTACTCCTCGTGGACAATAGCACAATAAAATGGTTTTCCAACGGTTAGATTGAACTTTGTGAACAATATGCCGGAGCAAACTCATCGACTTAAGCTACTTTTAATCTGAACATTAACAAGGCAAGAGATTTAGAATAGACAGCAGTGTATTGATGACGCATACACCTTTCTCTTTTTCTAACTTTCTGGCAAGAAAAAGCTGATTCAAAATATTAAACAGGTAACGAGACCGATGATCACTTCGTACTAATCAGATAGCTGGGACGCGCCCAATTAATCAACATAGCATAATAATACCATGTCACGAAACGAAGGAGGAGATAGGAGGAGGAGAAGGTGGGGGGATGACCGGACAAAGCCATGCACTCCGCCATATGCACTACACAAAAATGCGGGTAATACACTGGGTCCTATATAGACATTATAGTGAACCGCCTTTCACTCATCTTAAATAAAAGCTTTTAATTTCTTAAAATTTGTTTATGCACTCCATGTTAGGTACCATTTGAAAAAAAACCCTTTGAAATCAGTTTTATATGTTCTATTTAAAAATGTACAAACTTTAGAATATTCTACAGATATTGTTCTTACAACTTATTGTCTGTTAGATAATTATTTTGTGTTATGGAGACGTGATTATCAATGGATTACAGTTGGGCCATCCTGTACTCATATGAAGCTCAGAAAAGCAATGACATGGCAGACCAAAGAGCCAACCACTTGACCAACTGGTCTAAACCGGAAAGAAAATCACATCATGAGAATCATCTCTCTTTAATTCCATACTGCACTTTAGAACGCGGTTTTTAAAAAATTCGCGGTTTAAAAAGAATGTTGGTTAAATAAAACTTTCTTGTGAATATTAAACATTATGTTTAAAACCGAAAAGCGAGATTTTAGCCTAACAAACCTGTTTAAAGACATATACACGGATTAAACATTTGTTTAAAGCCCGATCAAATGTCACGTGATAGTCCATATCCTGAAATGGCATCACTCGTTACAATGCAAAGATAAAAACATTTCAATCATGGTCGAAGAACTTATGCCTCACACATCATCTATAGTGCTTTACCACATGCACTGTGTTGCTCATGATAAGCGTCTGCCTTATAATCGTAAGGTGTAGGGTCATACCCAGCCGCCGTTTAACCAACCTCGGAGCGTTTTATTTTTGGGAGAAGCGTTAAACAAGTGACATTTAAACAACATTAAACAACAGGTTGTTTAAATTGTAAACAATATAGGTGTTTAATTTTAAACAACCTTGCGATTCACCAAGTTAAACACGCATTGGTTAAGATTTTAAACGGTTCGGTTATTCTGTAAAAAGCAGAGGTAAAATTGGCGAAGATGTAAAAAAATGCGACGTGCAAGAGTAAAATGCGAGTAAAAAATGCAGAGGTAAAAATGGCTGAAGTAAAAATGCCAGAGGTATAAAAAATGCCAGAGTAAATTGCAGAGTAAAAATGCAGGTAAAAATGCGGAGCAAAAAAGCAGAGTAAGAAAGCAGAGTAAAAAATGGCAGAGTTTGCATTTGCGTTTAATGATTGACGGGCCGCGCACAGCCGACAAAAAACGTGAAAAAATACACCTCATTGTGATGTGCATTGCATGTCGGCCCCCCACTGCTTTCAGAACCTTTCCGGAATTGAAACTGAGTTAACTCAAAATAATTTAAACTTCGATTAACTTTTAGAAGTCCTATTTATCTCACGAATAAAATCCATTTCATGATACGAAATTCAAAAAGACTGCAACCTTTCTAGTCAGAATCAGCATAAAAATAATATAACTTCATATTGACCTTTTATACCTTGTCAGGACCTTTAGTAAACACTTTAATATGAGCTATATAGCCTATTATGATTGTGTTATTTCATTTCATACAGTCTATATTGTATTAGTTGATACCAGGTAAAATTTGTAAAAAAATAAAAAATACTTCAATTGAGATTCATAATATGAGTTAATCATTGTGCGTATTGTGAGGCACGGCCGCGCCGCCGCCCCCCCCCTATTACGTGCAAAGGCCCGAAAAGGAGGAAAAAGGTAAAAAAAAAAAAAAAAAGTAGGCCCAGCATGGACCTCAACAAGGGGCGTCCGAAAAGAGAGAAAAAGTGTTAAAAGGGTAAGAGCGCCCAAATGACCTAAAAATAAGCTCGTTAAATTGTCTGCAATAATAGGCAAAATTATCTTAAAACGTCATGCGCCTTCTGGATCTCAATTATACTTCGAGTAAATTTCTCGCTCGCGCTCGCGGATCTGACCTCCAAATCACAATTTACATTGGTTGATTTCACATACTTAATGACATGATTGAAATTAGTTTAACCTGAGAAGGAGAATAAACTGAAACCCCAAAACTTAATATATACCCATAATCACATCAACCCATCATTATTGACAAACTTTGAAAGATATAATTATACTTCACTTGCACTAGTAGCCACATTACCTATATCATAACAATTACTGTCATGTGCATGCTGGAAATTGTCATTCCTAACTTTGTGGCATGATTCATGGGATAAATGCAGCTCCATGAACAACAAAACATTTTAAATCAAAGTAATTCTTCATACTTTTACATCATAATTATAAATAAAGGATAAAATTACCCCAAAATACAATTATGTTTAAAACATGCACAGTAATAAGGCAAAATGTAAAATTAAAATATAACCAATCGCTCCTTCGATACACACACATATCTACAAGCGAATAGTAAAAAATGAGTCAGTCAATTCAAAATAGGACCCCTCAGCCAATGTCCAGGCAGCATCATTTATTTCAGAAAACCCTTCTCATTAGTTTTCTTATCTTTAATGTTTTACCTCTTTCCTTAGGAACGATGCCTATATTATATGCATGTGCTTTGCTATGACAAATGGATGCGATGAACATCATTTGCTTCGTCATTTTTACCTCTGCCATATTTTAACCTCTGCCATATTTACCTCTGCCCACTTTTTACCTCCGCCATTTACCTCACCATTTTACCTCTGCCATTTTTCCTCTCCATTGTACCCTCTTGCCATTTACCTCTGCCTTTTACCTCTGCCATTTATTTACCCTCTGCCATTTTGCTCCCCCCATTTACCTCTGCCATTTTACCTCTGCCATTTTTTACCTCTCCATTTGATACCTCTGCCATTTCTGCCTCTGCCATTTTTTTACCTCTGCCATTTTTCCTCTGCCATTTTACTCTGCACCTTCATTCAAACAACGAGTTTAATTTTTTTTTCTAACAGTATGCTATGAGGTGCTAAATTTCCTGCGATTCTTTACAAACTCTAAAAAAATGAGTAAAATCTATACCAATTATTGAGCAAAAAGGAACTCGCGTGAACATTGATGTAAAAATATTACTCAGCGGTTTTGAGCTAATGTTACTCAGTAAAAGAGTAACTTTTAGCATCTATGTTATCATCCTAATCCTAGCTTCGAAAGGAGTAAACCATTAACATTAGTTTACTCATTGTCTGCGATTACCTTGACTCTTGTTAAGATGAAACAAGAATTTACCCGCTTGGAGTTAAAAGCATAGTTACTCCGTTGGGAGAAAGCAATATAGTTACTCATTTTCTGCGAGCTTACCTTTTTTTTTACAGGTAGACTTCGCTCACTGAACTGCTGCTTGGGTTGGTTGGTATAGTTGATTTAATCTGTTTCTTAATCAATGTAATTCTAATAAGCATCAAATAGAAAAAGATTCCCTTCTATTCTCGTCAATACGAATAATAAATATATAGCTGTCGTGAATAGGAAGAGGACCACAATGTTTTGATTATCTTGACGATGAAAAAGTGGCACGCCTAAATATCAAACATGATCATTATGGTCTCTGCTAATTTAAAATACATACGTATAAGCTATACATTCTCTCTACCGTAATGTATTAATATAAACACAAATTTGTTTAATTCATAAACTCAGCGCAAATTTGTTGTATTAATTCTTTAAAATCCCCTGGAAAGCGGAATGTAGCTCTTGATAGAAAATGTCACAATGCAAAATAAACAACACCAACTTAGAGCTAAAACTTTCCAGAAGAAAAATGTGAATACAATCAAGACCAACGCCGTGTATTCTGAGTTTGATATTCCTATATCAAACACACCAATTCCTTACTTTTTATCAATTTCAAAATATAAGGTATGTAAAGTAGTCAAAGTTCAGTTTTTGTGGGCGAAAACATAAAATGATAAAGGTTCTCGAAACGTTTAAGTCCAAAAAATTTTGTCGTGTTCTCCACCCCTTAAAAATGAAAAATGCCTCCCAAAAGCCTCTCCCGACTGTCTCATGGAGTCCTGGTATATATCCAATTAAGATTTAAGATGAAAGTGTTTTAGAATACAATTAAACTAATACCTAATATTAGTACATAATATATTGCAAAAAACTGGATCAATGGTCGTGGGGGGGGGACCCAGCTATGAAACAAAGAAAGATTCAAAATAACACTCATTTCATTGATTTCATTATTTCTGAGTGCTCTACAGAACTGTCTAGAAAAAGACACCTTGAAAACCTGATGAGAATTACTCGAAAAACCCACCATGGAGTTAATTTAATTCTCTATTAGTCTCCCCACACAAATGTAGTTGCATAAACACCCTTTTTTCAATGTATATCTATATTTAAGGAAGCACACTGTTTGAGTCTGAAAAAAACATGAGCAATGAGAGGGTGTCCGGAAGTTTCAACAATACTGTGGAGATATAAAGGTGATCGTACATTAATAATCAACCATTATGTTGCCAAGCGTCCACTTCATATCTTCTTCAAAACATAACACAACTAGATGAGATTGGAGAACTATTGAATTGAGTGGATTCAGTAGAATGAATCAATCATGCTGGAACCAGCGGGAACGTGAGGTTTAACTTCTTGCCCCCACCATTGATTTAAGCCAAAAAAAGAAGATCTTTTCTCTTAATATAAAAAAGGCCAAGGCTAGCAACATATTTTCTGAGTATAACTAGGAAAATTAAGCCTCAGACGGCACTAGCCAATATCAGTGATTTTCAATCTTTCGGCCCAAGCCATACAGGAAAGGATTATTACATGTAATAGTTAATAAGTACAATTGACTATTAGTCGAAGTTTGGCAGCCAAGGTTAACCTGTTAAATATGATTCGCAATCGCATCAAACCAATTACCTTGTGATCAAAAAGTCTATTCGTTACGGGCACTCCAACCGCCATCACAGCGAGCCTACGAACAAATTTCGCAAAGACATCCCACCCTTAGTCGCCACCCTACTCCAACCTAACCCTTGCTCCGTGTCAATTGTTAGTTGGAAGAAGACACGCCTCGTAATGATGCCGTTATTTACCATAATTATCTTTGAGGGAACCTAATATCTGCTTCCTCCTAAGAATTAGGAAATCACATGTACACAGACACCATTTTACAACAACAACGCAAGTCGTATTTTTTACCTCTAGAAATCTCTCCCAAAGCAAAACGCAATATACCTCTTCAACAATTGTCAAACCTGGGTTGATGATTCCGTGTGATAAAGTCATATTTTGCAGCTGTCTCCTTCAAATTCATATGAGCATACATTCGATTTAAAAAATGACCTTAGATTGTCTACGCCTGTAAACTCCCAAAAAAATATGCCTTTATTAATGACATGTTCAGCCGCGATGTGAATGACATTTTTTTGTCCTAAAAAATTGAGCGTAACGCTAAAAGACAAAAAATAAAAAGAAACAACTAAACTCTCATAAATTGAGAAAAATAAATTGTATACTTTTAGAGTGAAAAACTTTGAATCAAATCAATGTTGTAAATTTCAGGTGGGTAATTTGATGTTCAGATTCTATTTATTCCTAGCAGAGCAACCGTAATTTCAGCTCCAATCGAATAGACGGCTGAATATATCCACTAATTGAAACGCCGCACAGTACAAACGTAATATATCTTAGATAGTGTTAAAACTTTATGTATATATCTTTGTTATTTTCTATCTATTACTTACACATTATTACAAGCAAACGAACTGTAATGTCAACAAGCTTCCTTTTAACTCCTTCACATTTCTTTCTTACTTTGTTTATTCGTCAAGGCAACTTTTCAACGTATTGTAATCATGGTAATGATATGATATATATTTTTGTCTATAATTGTTTTTATTGAAAAACTGAACAAAAACCTTACACTTTGATCAAAAAGGAGTTCTCCCGCCATTCAACTCCATTTTAAGAGTGGAATTCAACTCTTTTGAGTGCTTTTCAATACTTATAATTGTACATTTAGAGAGAAGGAAATTATTCATGCGAAATGTTGAGTAGAATTAAACAAAAGTTAAACTAAATTCTAGACACAATACCTCTTAGAAAAAAACAATACATTGGAAGACTGACCACCAGACATATTCAGAGAGATAAACTGAATAAAAACATTGGAAAGTCTTTTCAAGATTGATTAATATAAGTTTTGAATTATTGAAATATCAGATTGTAGGAACCTTCATGAGAGCAGAAAACAAAACAGGTGCATTGCACAGAAAGTAGACGGTGAAAAACCTACATGTCCATTTTTGATGGCATAGAACAAGTGAATCGTGACAATAACATGCTGTTAACTGTTATTCAGTAGGCCTACACTCTAATATCAATTTTAGTAGTTTGATATGAAAAGTATTGATTAAAAGAGCAGAAGGAAGGTACTAAAAATTCTGTTAATGCAGCGACAGATGGTGTGGTCTAGACATATCGCCAAAATGATCTCACAAAGTCCGGGGTACAAATCGACGATCCTGACACGTCCTTTAAAAGACACCTTTAAACCATTCTTACCCCTATTAGAAAATGTATATGCCACTTTCATTTATTATGTTAAAAAACTTTTTGAAAGTGTGCCCTTTCATGAAAAATTGTACGTGAATTTGATTGGTTAAAGAAAGCAGATAATGGAGGAAAGGAAGTCCTTTGATTATTTGAGACAATCGATGACAAACAAAGTAATGCATATTCAAACCTTCATTTTGATGTCGCTCTCCCCCGTGCGTAACGTAAAATTCATAAAGCCAATATGTTCCTTCTTTTTTACAAAAAGGAAAATATTTCCTTCTAGCAACGAAGAAGACAAATTGTAGAATTTGCTTAATCAACTATGCAGAACATCCCTCGCAATGACGTCAAAAGCAAAATTCGAACATTGTTTAACTCTTATCCTTGGAGATTTTCTTCAAGCCATATTTATATATATGTTATTATAATATAATATATAATAAATATTTTAACCAATCAAATTCCAGGTGACTTCCCTCAAAGAGCAATGACCTGGTAAACATGTGGCATTACATTTGGAAACGCAGATATTATAAAATATTATATTCAAAGACGTGAAGCATTAAACCGTAACATCTGCACGAATAAAGAAGAAGAAAGATGGCAATATTTGTAGTATTTATATATATTTTAATTCCTGAAAGAACTTTACACCCGGTGGCTTCACCTCCATGTAATATTAACCGTGTTGATATCACTGGGGATTACAGTCAGCTTATACGCAGTTTCGGATATTGTGGGCTTCACCACCACAACTATATCTAAAGTGCACCCCAGAACCTGATGACAAACTAAGAGGGGGAAAACAGATAATATACATCCTGGAACTAATAGATTTAAATAAACGCTAAATAACAAACAATGAAGCAATGAGAAAAAAGATGAAATGCTACAAAACACCAAATACAATGTCCATATAGGGAGCGTGTCTACCAAAATATTAGATTGAAGGAGTATATAGCGGGCACATTAACTTTATTATCGAAACCAGAAATATACGTTTCAATTAATATCTTGCTCTAGAGTTGATGCCCTACTCTACTAGTGCTATCCACTTTTCAGAATATTCTTAAGTAATTTAATAGTATTTTCACAGAAATAAATAAAAATAAAAAACAATAGACTTGTCATCGAACCATGATATTGTTAATTGGTTATAGGATACCGACCCTCTAAACCTCGTATGGAATACCTGCCACGTCAAACAGTAAACAAATCACTTTCATCAACAACCATACAGTTAATAAAATCATGATATTCAATAAATCCTAAATGGTAGACATCTTAGAGACAAAATCATTATTCTAACTACTATTTCTTCGTTGATAAATAGCGCAAAACACAAATAAACCACCCTTAATTAAATTTATAGACTCTAGGCTAGATGAACACATTCTTTTCGCCAAAGAGATTTCTCTTAATCGACGAAAGCTATTATATCGAGAAGAAAACATTATGTAACTGTGATGACTATGACACTGGCAAAAAATAAATTATTATCAATACAATTTGCTTTTTACAACCGTTTCCATTGCGATTTTGTTTTTCAATCGCGATAAGATGGAAGTTGGAAAAGATATAAAGTGCAATACTGATAATATCATAACTGAAAATAAATATCAAGTCGGGAAAAACGAGTATTAACATCTATAAATCTTCAATTTTGCCGCTTTGTAATTTCAAGTAATAACTCATTCCAGAAACAAAAATATGTGAAAAGAAATTTCTCTCTTCGAAATATGTAGGTCTTGGGTCATAGATTTGTATATGAATATATCATTGCGAAACTGTCTGAATCTATAATACATCCATATTAGGCACTATTGTTCTTTTAACAAAAAGTATGCTAATGGACAAAATAATTATTTTCTGCTACTGTGTAACAATAACAATACATGATAGATGACACATTACTCCACATATGCTAGAATGCTTTCAAGTGCTCAAGATATTTATCGCTCCGAAACAATGAAACGTATAATTCTCGTTTGCCCCTTTTCTGTGGGCCGTACAGCCGCTGAAAGCAGCGCCAGATGACCTTGCTCATCCCAATCTTGCACAATGACGCCAACACCACCAGTAGCAGCAAACCTACATTTTTAACGTCTTTTTGTATGACGCGGCGGGGGATCGAACCCACACCTCCAGATATATGAGCGGAGGCCATCCAGTATAACGTGAACACTTAAAAATACTATATGTTCACATCAAAGCTATTAAAAGACCGAATTCAAAGTGGTTTTACATTCTCCATTTACTCCAACTTAACATGTTTAAGATTATTTTCCACAATATGTTAACACAATATGAATTAACAATGTGAAGAATATTTCATACTGTGTGCACACGCATCCCTTTTAACATCGTGTTTCACACTGGAAACATATTAGTATACTGTGTTTCGACATATGCTATTGCATCTTTTTATTTACTGTTTCACATTGTGAGAACATTATATTCCCACTGTGTTTACACACTTGTCGTAACACTGTGTACTCTGTTCCATTACTGTCTCACACTGTATCCTTCACATTCGTTTTCACACGTCTCATTTATCCACAATTAGGTATCACATTGGGCTGCCACATTGTTGTTCACATGTATACATTGCTGTTTCCACTACACTATATGGACACCCATGTTGTTATCCCACCAGTCGACACCACTCCATGTGTATAATCCTCTTGATCAGTGGAGATATAGAAGCAAAGCGATCTTGGTAAAGAATAAATGCGTTTATATTAACTCCTGTCTCGAAATTTGCATTAATTAATGCCCTCTAGGAATTCTCCAAAGAAATACATTGTATCTTAGATATTCCCATTTGTACTATTGTTGCGATCCGTGTATGAGTTCAACGTTCCCGTGGCTGCTCCCCATCTATTGATTATCAACAAAAGGATGAACAATATAATTGTGTTCACAAGAGTATATGATTGTCATGTTCAAAGTAAACACAGTCAACCGAAAGATATATCTAGCGTTAATGCATTTGTCTTGAACAATTACCCATTGTGATCATATATGAAGAGAGACCTGCCAATATTTCCTGAGCAGATACCCTGAAAGACTACTGAAAACGCATCTCACGTAGCGTAGGCCGAATCAGAGATCGGAAAACTCTCCGACCGAATCCGAGACGTCCAGAATTGTTTTCAGATATAAAAAAATCTATATTATGTCCCACGATTGAGAAAAATAGATATGTCGGAATTTTCTGACGAACTCAAGGGATGTCGCGGAGACCAGTAGACGTCAACATCTCCAAACTTCCCACAAACCCCTCAAACTGTCTTATGGAAACGTGAGCTACCACATAAGATGTCAAATCTCGCAGTCTCCAAGACCCATTGCCGTGGAATGACTCTAAAAACCCCTTGCAAAGGTGATTCACTGAATACCCAAAAATAATTTCTATTAAACATTTCATATGATCTCTGTTGGGATCTTTAAGATTGCTCTAACGTTCATAGACCAATTACGACTATTTAAGCATCACTGAAAGATCTTGACTCAAGTGTCAACGGATCTTCGTGATCTCCGGAATTCAATGATCTTTAATAGACCGGTCTACATGACATCAGTCGACAGGGAGTCATATGGGAAATTTCGCATTCTAAGACCTTGAAAGATCCATTGAAGACTTGTAAGATCTCACTTATTTACCATTACAAATTTGTTGTTGTAGTTTTGTGTCGACATCAACTGTGTGTGTTTTTTTTTATTCAATCAAGTACAGCAAATAACAGATAATGAATCGGGGACAAATTCAGGCGTTTAGTTCAGTTCTAATCTTAAATGCCAGTTATCATTAAAGATCACCTTTAAAAATATTGCTTTTCACATCTCGGTTGCTCTCAATTCAACCTGAGTAACAAGTACAGCCAAAATTTTCTATATTTACATTTCTCTCAAAGTTTGAAAATTAGTACCTTTCAAAGCTTCATTACTAAACAATGAGCATTCTGCAGCACTAAACGTAATGAATTCATTCTTTAAACTTTGATAAGATATCAAGCCGATATTCAACTTTCTTCACAAACCGAAGAATAAGAAAACTGTTTCCAGCTTTGGACCCACAGCTTATAAAAAGTGTAAACATTGCCCTAATTAAATGATATTTAGCCCATATAGCGCAAACTATAATAATAACACAATATAAAGATTAAACATGCACTCTTTCAAGAAAGATGTTTCCAATACGATTGCTTATTCGGAATACTTTTGGATAAGCCTTGAATCCAGCAGCGATGGAGCAAAGTTTTCAAATAAAAAGTTGCACAATCCAGTTGCGATCCAGTAATTCATACAGGGTTGGCGGGGGGGGCCCAAAATCGGATTTTAAATTTTTACACCCACATTATTCCCGTTTACACCGGGAGCCAAAAGTACACTCAAATTTTCACTCAGCTGATATGCCGAAGCGTATTTTTTTTTTTTTTTTTTTTTTGGAGGGGGGAGGCAGGGGGGGGAGGGCCTTCGCCATCAATAGGTCATCATGTCATACCTATAGGTAAGTTGGGTCAATCGGCCCCGTCTAAATTTACTTAGCTGCTTTTGTTCTTTGCTTTTTTTTTTATTGCTTAGGGGGCGGGGGCGGCCCTCCCCCCCCCCCTGTATCCGTGCCTGTATACTGCATATCTTTTTATGAGAGGCAGGCATGATTTTCTTATAAACATGAATTTCAAATGTGAGAGCTCAAAATAGAGTGTTACAGCCTAAGCACCCCTCTGGATGTATCACTGTCATGTATGAAAAGTTAACACCAAACAGCAAAAATGACAAATGTTATGAATTACTTGACTTTGTATCCATTCAAAATTGAATCGAATAAAAGCGCTTGTATTTCTCATGAGAATATAAACTAGATTATATCATATTCATGGTACAATTCCTTATTTCTTGAAAGACAAAAATCAGACCTACCCAGTACCCAATCGCTGCCACATCTATTCGCCATTTAGTTTGAAAAAAAGATAACTGGCTCTTCGCGAATTCATGTCATAATAGGCTCGATTTGAATGATATGGTATGATAGGCATTGAAATGTTCCGGAATTCAAAATCATAAAGTTGCGAACAGCTCAATATTTGATATTTCGTCAAATCTTGCCACAATGTCCCAACAATATTATAGACATGAGCTATTCCCCTTGATATAAACTGCAGAAACCAATCAACAAATTCTGTCAGACTTCATGACTTAAACGAATTTCGTTAAACGTCCAAGAGTGTCACTTTTTCCACGATGATTATTAAGTTTTGTTCAAAACCCCCCCTTTTTCAACCCAACTAAAGACAAATACAACTATAAACTAGATTCTCAACAATTTGCCTCTGACTACTCATCTGAAAAATAAATCGGAAGAAATCTCGGAAACGTTTTAAAACCGCGCAAACATAAAACCAAGACGTTCTTGGATCCCCTTATGAAAATATGAGAAGTATTATCTTTCAGTCATCAATATACATGTATCTCTATTATAAGACAAACACTCTTTTAATTTCAAGTTGTAGTTTTGATGTTGTTTGTTTGTTTTCTTTATATTTTTACTTTTCCTTGTAATCTTAACCCGCTTGTCTTACATTGATAACTCAATCATTCTCATTCCCGCACGTCTACTACATATCTGTGACTTACTGACATATAATAGACAACCACATAAACTAATGATTGATTATTTTATTCCTGGTGACCTATTTACGTGGTATTAGTAACTGTGTATTACAGACCAATGAATACTTTGAAATCCGTTTCGCACACCATTATCTGAGCCATTCTTATAAAACCGTTACAAGCTTTCAGTGATCATTTTTTTTTTGCTTTTTTTTTAATATGCATGAATGTTTATCAACGAAACAAGATTATAACTAATCACATTACTAGATCTACCATACTTACACAGGAGGCTCTGGCCTTAACGATCAATCCAAACATCGACATCATTACCGGTTCTCCGTATTTACGCTAAACACTTGTAAACCAAAACAAAAGAAATACAATTGCCTACTCCATTCATCACACTTGTCTCTGACTTAACTGTCAAATGTTGATTGCATAGAAATGAAGGAAATCAATTAAAATCCTGTGCCATCAAAAGAATTATATTTCCTTTTAGATTCCAAATGCCAACAATCCAAATCAAAGCAGTAGGATTCCTTCCCCCTTGAATTTCAAATCTACACGGATAGCATAAGATTATTGATGTCTTCGGACTAGTCCTCATTACCACAAATCTATAGATTCTTGATTTTGCAGTCGTGAAGATCTTGGCTTCCAACAGTTGACAAATTTAGAGTGATTGTTGAGCGCTGCACTTTTGTGAACTATTAAACCTTTCTCTCCCTCCCCCGTCGCCAGATGTCCTAACTCGTCACGGAGCGCGCGAATCAATCGTTGCAGACGTAGCCGCACCGCGAACGCTCTCACGGAAAGCCAGCAACATTTACCTGTTGCGCCAAATAAATCTTTAAATATCCAAAAGGAAACCACACAAAAACCACAGTTATAATCCTGCTCCACCTTCAATTGAATATTAAGTCTGAATATAAAAAATATGACAATGTTTCGAATGTAAAAAGTATATGAGTGCACGATTCATCAAAAGTCTTTGTGCATGAATCATTGTATATCATCACATTCACAATTTTAATAATAACGACCTGCCATGCCAGTTATGAAATACCCCCGTCCCCCACCCCCCAAAAAACCAAAACCAAAAAAAAAAAAAAAAGAATTATTAAAAAGGGAGAAAAGAAATGAAAGAAAGCTCAGTGAATTTCTAGCTTCATATCACCGACAGTAAAATGATGTATCAGATTGTTAAACCCCAACCCCCCCCCCAAAAAACAAAACAACAACAACTAACACACAAACAACAAACAAAAAACAAACATGTAGGGCTATAATTTGTAAGATATACCCACATACAATCTCAAACCTGCAATATCTCAATTATATATTTGCATCGATTAGAACAAAGGCGTCTGACATTTTATGTCACAATCGGAGTCCATCATGATATACTAAGCCTCGAAGAGTTAGATGAAGTAACAGTTGCCCGAAAAAATTGCAATTGTTTTGCAATCAAAATTAAGCTGTCATTACTCCACAAGCTTCATATTTGTCACCCGATAATTTATATGAATGATTTCCTCATTATTACTTTGCACCAAGTCCTTTATAATGTCGAGATATAATTGAAAATAGACACGTCGATACCAAGACATAACATCTGTGTAGAACAAAAAAAGTAACTTGCTAAATTAAAAAAAGGTTACAAACAAATACTTTACATTGAAGTGCTATATTCAGGTATTTAAGTGACCTTATGTAAATATTTCCACCCTTTTCCAACTTTCAAACTATTAGAAATACAAAAATTATATGACCAATACTAATACCCCCTTCCCAAACGGCCAAATTCCAGGATTACCCTTTTAATCATAAACAAAAGCGATTATATGCTCTCAGATTGCCAAATATAAACCCATGAATCCAGATATTATTTTTTTTTTCAGCCTCAGAGGATAAAAATATATTCCAAACATGAGGGACTAAAGGGAAGGAAAGAGAGGTACATAACATGAGAACATCAATGGATTGAAGAGCAAAGACTTACTTACACTACTAATACATACTACAGTCTGTGTCAAATCAAATATACAAGTGGAAAACATTTTTTTATAGTATGAGATTTAATCACAACCTAGTATTGTTTGGTATTTCATTAAAGCAGGAAAATCGACTTCTTCTGCAATTTTTTCATCACCATTGGTGCTTGCTACTTTCTGAATCATGACTATTTTTCATACAATTAAGAAAAATCAATTTTCCACCGCCGTCCCATGCCTTGTCGCCTATTTTCGCATAAATGGGCCATGAATTCAACTGTGCTCCAGAACAAGAGAAGTGATGCATATCGATTTGCTACGCGTATCGCACAAACTTTCAGCATACACTTATTTTTTTTTTATTTTTTTTTAAACGACAACAATCTATACAGAACAAGCCAATTCATAATAAACCAAACTAATTTGCTTTAATTGGTACCACCATTACACACATTATTGAAAAATATTTCACACCTAAAATTATCTTTCCCTGACTGTGACCATTTTTCTTTAAACACAGAGTGACCTAACAACAGAATTCTTTACTACGCTGTAATCCTCACGTATGTCAAAGTAGAACAAGGGTGAAACCGTAACCGGACAACTACCCAAGAAACTTACCGGGATAGGAGGTCAAGCGTTATGGTGAGGTTTTCTGCGCGTAAGTTGCCAGGGGCTCAAGGCCGCCGGTTAAGATTGTCTCAGAACAGGGCTAAAACATGTGAAATAGCCGAAAAGAGGAGTGAATACGCATATAACGTTATGAGAAAAGAGATGTTAAAATTAATGCATGAGAGCCGAGAAAAATACAAAGAAGAGAGAGAAGATGAGAGAGGTTAGAGAGAAAATATGTGGCAAAAGAAAGGAAAACTGAGACATTAGGAATAAAAAACGGGAGGAACGGTGAAAAACATCTTCAAGTTTCTTGGTGGGCCCAAGACAAGGTTAAAGTCCTTGACCCCCTTCACGTTAATCCCTGCCAAACACCGAGAGGAGTGATGAAGAAGAATGAGCGATGAATACACATCAAAAGTGTAAATAGGACCCGAGGGAGAACTACAATCTTCATACCTTGAGCTTGATCTGTATCATGCTTTCATTACCAAGAAACATAACGGAGAGGGAAATTCGCCTACCAGAGGACCCGAGCCAATAACAAGAAGAAAAAATGTTCCCAACAAGAGTATAATTAGGACATCCTCTGGTTTGACTAATGTTGCTTGCTAGACTGATGCCGAATGGACCCGTAGAGATCCAATAGATAAAAGAGTTCAAGTGTACATAGCACAATAATATTCATGAGCTCCTTAGCATTTTAGTTACCGCCCCCCCCCCTCCCCCCCACTGACGTCACAGCCGTCTGGCTTTCATTAAACCATCTGATTAGCTGGCATATATCTTAAGCCTTTCGGTTCAATATGATTTAAATTACATTTAAATTACTCCAAATTAGACATACCCAATAGACAAGGCAAGTCGTTAGGGGGATATGTCTTGTATATGATCAGTGAGGGTTAGGAGGGCAAGTAACCCATACAAGGTCTACAACAAAAAATGAGACGTCTCTGAGACGTCTCTCGAGACGTCTCCGCAACAATTTATGAAAAAGTCTGAAGTAGTTCCCAACATCCGTCTCCGAAAATCACGGAAGACGCTCCGAAACGTACTCGCGCCAGACGGATTTAAGACTCACTTCAGACTCGTAGACCTCTCTAATACTTTGTATCGTCGCGGACGCGTATTTTTTTACTCCGCGCGAGACGTCTCCGCAATGAAGATAGGCAACCTAAGTTACAAAATGACTTTGCCTATAGAAAGCAATGGATTGCTTCTGTCCAATACTTGCCGAACATGGCATGTCGACAAAGCATTCTTTCATTTGTCTTAGGACCCAAAAGCGCTCAGTCATCAATATACATACGGTACGAAACGTCTTTTTTGGTATACACTCTTGAACAGTAAATAGAATTACTCTTAAATCATAGAAATTAATAAAGTAATGTAACGTATCTGATAAATTGTTACACTTTAATGCGAGGATCTTAAATTATATTCCGGCGATGCACCTGGCAGTGCAAGCCAAAAATTGAATTAAATGTATCAGGTTTAATAATGGTTGTTGCTGCTGTTAATCAATTTATTTTAGACCCATTCCTTTGGCCGATTTTTCCCTTTCTCTGAAAGTCCAGATTTCTCTTAAGGATCTCTAAGACCTCCAAATTCAACGTCCAAATCAGTACAATGTATTCACATTCTGGGAAGGATCAGCAAAAATGTAGTTCCACTGCTTATCCTGCCCAGTCCTGTCCTACTTTAGTCCTTGTTAAAACCTTATACCCATCTGTTTTCAGGACTCTTCTCTGATATTTAGCATCTTTCTCGGAAACACCGTTGTCTTTGCACCCTTTCACCTTAGAATCGCTCCCCACTCTCATCATGATCATAATAGTCAGAGATACAGGGCAAAGCCAGGATTCAAATAATGCGGGCGCCTCCCGGAGACATGAGGGGGGACTGCGCTAATTGAGGTTCACATATTTAAAATTAACATGTAGAGATCACGCATGATGTGTTTTCAAAATTATAGTAGCGCCCGGAAGAAATATTCATTAGAGCAAGTAAATTTCGTGTTGGTATTGAAATAAAAATTATTTGCTTTTCATGCATTCTCGCCTGTGAAAACATGTTTCTATTTTGCTCTTATAAAAATAATAGTAAGTTTTGACATATTGTTAATTCAATCAAATTCGATCTATCTTGTGTATTCAATATGAATCTCGTAGATAATAACATAAAATATAAAGATGTTTAAATTATACGTACATTAAAAAAGAGATACCAACACGTACGGAATTATTAGAAAACATTAGCTATTATGAGTGCGAATGACGCAAATAGTTAAAACAGACTGAAACAAAATGTCTTGTAAATACACAAAAAGAAAAAAAATCTATTGATTGAAGCACTTCCAAATGGAATTCAAATCAAAAAGGTTATTATTCAGCTTCTCCAATGAAAAACCGATTTTGTCATGCTTTTTACACTATGTGTTATTCTGCGTTTCTAATTTCTCAAATGATCTTAATATTCCTAATAAGCATTTATGTTAAAGGATAAACAGAAAACGCCATGGACTGATTCAAAGAGGAATAAAAATTTATTGATGATCATTTTACAATACTAATCGATAATGAAATAATGATGGAATCACCCCCTATTTGAAAACCTATATCATGCAAATCACCAAAAAAATTATTTGAAATTCATAAAAGAACAAATAAACAACAACATCCCCCCTCCAATAGAACGAACATAAGCATTTTTTTTTTAAGGCGTTTACACGCATCTTACGAGGCGGCTCAAGTCTGTTCTTTTCAAACTGCGGGGAGGGGGGAGCATACATGGGAAAATGGGAGGGGTTAAGATGAGTTGTATTAAATATTGACCGTCGCGTTGATTGGTGGGCCGGTCTCCATAGACCCGCGCTTGTCAATCTCGAATATATTTGCGCCAGCCGCTCGATGAGCGCACATTGGACGCTTCACTTGTCATTTAATTCCTCTTCTTAACCCTCTATCTGAAAGTCATGAAGGGATGTTTTCTGCTCTTTTCCTTCGTCCCTATCGATTGGTATAAGTCGGCGACTTACGAGCACAAGGTCACGCGATTTCGAATCCCGTCGCAACCACTAGCATCCCCTCGGCCACGTGTCCAACCTGCAATGCCGTCTATCTTACCCAAGTAATAGGTAAATGAGCCTGGTACCGGTTAGAAGAAGAAATTCCGCTTAAAGAATGCTGTTGAAGCGCACTTTCGTTGTAGTGCCAAGCTAAGCGGGGTAATAATAATATATAATGCCCTTGAGCACTCTACAGAGTGGTATACCGTTCGCCCTCTCGCAAATGACTAACAATCATCAATTTATATATTCATTATATTAATTACATTATTGATTATTAAGGCTCGAGCCTCAAACCCAATACACTAAATTAAGACTTCCCAGCTAGCAAACACTTTGGATTCTTAGCCACATATATGAGCAGACTAATAAAGTTCTGCCATAAATCCACGGTCTAAACCTCAAACAATAACTGATTCATAAATGATCTCACTCTAGACCATTTATGATCCTCTTCAATGCTTACAATGAAAAATGTGTTTTAAATATCATTGAATCATTAAGTTCTATATCTTTTTCTAATCTTTATTTTTTATAAAACAAACTTCCTGGTACCGGGTCAAATGGTGATTTGTAAAATCCTTCTTTTCGACTAGATCGAAATTACAAGCGTGCGAAAACCTCGTAGTTTTGGCTCAGCTTAATCCAAAAATTGGTAGCTCTCTCGACTACTTTTACCTGTAAAGTGTAATAGATATGCTTAATTAACACTTTAATAAAAAATAAATCACAACAAACAACCAAAAGACACATAAAGACAAACAAAAAGAACAAACGCAAACATTACTGCAGTAGAAGCGAAAAAGTGATTACTTGGCACTGCCCCTATGGTTAATGCGCAAACATGTTGATTTTGAATCGCAATTTAATCAATATTATCATAAAAAGCAAAATGCGTAAATTGCCAGCAATGTACATGGAATCAACCACAAAATAAATCTTTAATATTTCATGTCCATACATTCAGTGTTTATTAAAGGTAAACAACAGAAGGATCAATGAATACTACATTTTAATCAAAGCTTATTAATAAAAGCATGAATCATAGAGACAATAAAAATTATAAAAGCTTTACAACTGATAATACTATTACTGTCTGTTAACAGACCATCTAATAATTATGTTTTCAAACTGGATAATGATTCCGCTTTTAATCCCTTGTATTTTAAGAGACAGCTCCTCATTGTTGTATTTTCTACACGATAAATAATTTAATTTTTGTTAATTATAGTTCACTGTCGTCTCAGTCGATTTACAACACTAAACAGGGCGTAATCATTTCAGAGCCGTTATCTCACGATGATACACTGCACATCAAAAGTTAGCACTATGAATTATTCCTATAAAAGAAGGACGAAACAGCGATGTGTCGCTTTCTTCTGCAACCAGAATATATTATACAAGAACCAATAATCAAGAATAACGTTAGTAAATCTTCTATTTTGTCCAAATATAATACATCAATATTGTAACATACAGCAAATACATTGAAATTTTGTGCAAACATCCAACAACATGAGATGTAAGAAAACTAAGAGCCATAAAGAATCGAGCGAAATCCCATCAATATTGCATTACCAAAAATTGATGTAAATCGTGGCATATACGTCTCAAGACACGGTCGCACGGCAGGGTCGTTATGCTCAGTATCATGAAGAGTTTCAATAAAACCCTGGGAAAATGATAGTAACCTGCTTGAGAACTTAGTAGCAAAGATCAGATAATCCTTGTAGCAATGCAAAAAAACTAATTAGTAAAAAATATGCTTCATTTATTTCAATGGTCCAATTGGGAGTCATGATGCCAGCAGAGTTCACATCATTCACCACATCCCATACCTCCAATAAATAGACACGCAATTCTGATATGCCCCAAAATGGACTACCAGAACGGCCGTCATTTTGTGAACTCGTCGTACTATGAGGAGTATCCTAATGCTCTATTAGGCCCTCTACCTCAATCCCAACCATAGTGCTCAGAACACTGAATTGTTCTCTCTAAAAATCCTGGTCTTTAATAGATCACCCATTCTCGACAGCAACAGCCAACCCGTGAAACTATCTATTAGAGCTGTACCAAACATCATATTCATACTCGTGCTTGATCATTCTTAGAATTGACGAAAGCTGGATATGCAAATCACCAAGATGTTATTAAAAATTACAATAAGTTAATTATATGACGCTTCGCTGTCACAGCTAACAATTTACAAATTCAGTTTTATTAGTTCTCATAAAAAACAAAAATAGATATCATCAAAATACTTTATACAAAGAGTCAAATTCACAAAAAGAAAAAAATCAACGAACAAAACCCTACAGCATATAACCCCGGTTAGACTAAATGCACCTCCGGACACATTTACCTGGCTGGTATGGCACAATTACCCCCCCCCTGATCCTGGACAAATATACCCCCTCCAAGGAACACCACACAACCCGGACAGTTTAACTCCCGAGGAACAACAGCCCAGACCTATACCCTCTCCGCACAAATTCCCCCCGAACGCACAACACCTCAAGACATACCCCTGGAATATATACGCCTCGGACATATACCCAATCCGGACAATTACCTCTCCGGACAGATAACTCCCAAGAGACATTACACCCAAGACAATTCACCCCCGGAACAGATTAACCCCGACGACAAACTAACCTCAAACAACATTACGCCACACGACCAGATACCCACTAGTACAACCCCCGGACGAATCAACTATCCCCGGGAAAATATTGATTATCATTAGTGATACAAAAAATTTATAAAAATCATAAAAATTGGTTGGAGAGATTACTGAGCATTATTTTCTCTAGACACATTATCAATACTCAGAGATGTTATACAGAGAACCACTCAGGGGAGAATTAAGGAAGATATAATTGTAACATCAATCAAATATACTTAATGGCCCTAATTCGTCAGTACGGATGGATCTACTGCAAAATTGTAATTTATTGAAAACTGTATCTGGAAAACCATCTCAGCCTTTTAGCAAGCATGGGGCGTATAATGCCCCATCGAATTAATTAAATCGACAATCTACAAAAAATTAATCTAAATAAATTGGAGTGACAAAAAAGGAATGTCATATAATTGATTTATCATTAACCTGTATTTTGTGTCATCCAAATACATTATAACAGCTGACGGCTTTAGTTTGATATTTCACTTTATTTGCTTTATATTATTGTTTTTAAAAAGGAAAAAAAAAACGATCATAAAATTGACTAACTAGTGTGCAATATGTATTACAATTAGAGAATATTTGGCGCTTAACGTAATTTTCCTTCTTTCACGGTGTTAAATTGCGTCAGTCCTACCTAAATGGCATAAAATATACTAGACCCACCGGTAATAGTTAATTGTGTGTAGTGTGTATACTTTGTTTTAAAGAATCTATTAGTGCCTTAATTAAATCATCTTATAAAAAGTGCCACATGCGTTAACTCTGGGAGATATCCGGGCAAAAGGAACAAGAGGGGAAAGAAAGGAAAGAACAAACAAAAGCAGGAAAAGCAAGGAAAAAAGAATATGCAAGAAATAACGAGAAATAAGGAGAAAAATGCCATAAATAAAGATAGGAACAGGAAAGAGCCAAAGTTCGAAAGTATATCGCAAAACTGCACACCGGGCGGAGACCACATAGGGACACCGCTTATTCCAACATCGATCCGAGCGAGGTCGGGGGGATGTTTCCGAAGAGAGTAATCGTCCGTCGGCTAGGAGTTGTCCTCAAGGGAGCTTGTAATTTTCTGGATTAATTCCCGGGCGGGTATTTGTCACGTCAGGTTATTTTCCGGGGGGAAAATTTCCTCGGGTGGGGGGTAATGCCATCGGACCGAATCGCTCCGGGAATGAAGGATGTTACATGGGTTATGACTTGACTTCTAGATGGTGATTTTCCAGGGGGTAATTGTCCTAGAACCAAAACATAAATAAATAAATAAATAAATTTAAAAATGGCAAAATTATGCGATGACTTTGGTTTCTTTTAAGATCACGAAGATACGTTCACCCGAAATACGCGTCCGTCAATGCACAGATGTCAAGAAGTCCGATCTGCTCATTAAGTCTATCTATGAAGGCGGTGAAGGGATGATGTTTTTGGACTATAGGAACTTATAAAAAAAATCATATGTTTTATTGGAATAAAGATGATTGTACTTCAGAGTTTAGGCCAATCATCTCTTCTAGAAATTAAAGGTGGATTACATTTGCTGATACATTTGGATTGTATTTTGATGGAGATGCTGTAGTGAGCTGTCGATTGTTAGCAGACGGCATTGCTGGCAGTCGGGTCTTCATGCGTGAACCTGTCCTCCTAACGCACTCAGATCCTCTGGATCGTTTTCTTTTGCTCTCTCGTCCGACATCGAAAAACAAAGAAAAAATAGTCGTGGATAAGGCAGTAAAACTTCAAAGTATTGTGGAATGAGAACATAAACATTAGTCCACAGTGAATACATAATGGGGAAAATGTACAGAACGTCTATCAGATGGTACCAACGAAAAGTTTAAATTTCCGTCAAAAAGTGACGACAAACACCTTTTAAGGGGGGGGGGGTAGTCCGATTCTGTGGATGCGTGGAAGACTCTACGACAATAAAGTTCAGAAGTTTCAAATTATCATTAATATTTCAAAATATGAAGATTAAGTAGATGTTTATATTACAGTATAAACGATAGTTTATGATGACAAGTAGTTTTTGCTTAAAGGGAATCTAGTGTAGTGGGAAAGATGAAGAAAATTATTGTGAGCTTTCCTGTTATTTTCATGATATTTGGGAAGAATATCATAATAAAAAAGCTCCACAAGACAGGATTGCTCTTCAAATGCCCTAATAGTCATAATATGATCCAAAACATGCCACACAGCTAACATGTTTGGGTCCCGAACATTTTGTGTAGCCCCATACTTGCATTTCTGTGTAATTGCATGTGACTCAAAGCTGAATTGGGTTAATATCTTATCATTTTGGAGATTACAAAACCTCACAGCACAAAATGATGCTTAGGTTAAATATTATCAACCTCTCCAAATCACTGTTAGACAGTGTCTTCCACATTTCAATGTCATGACCAGAACACTAGTTTCACCTTAAAAATATTAAATATCATCAAGTCAAATACATGTATTATATCATCCATAGTCTCGTCACCCTTATCATCCATAGTCTCATCACCCATATCATCTATAGTCTCATCACCCATATCATCAAGTCTCATCACCCATATCATCCATAGTCTCATCACTTATATCATCCATAGTCTCATC
>CALNVZ010002100.1:48914325-48927858 GCA_940671915.1 Paracentrotus lividus | reverse complement strand
CTGGAGAGGACCCTTATGATGAGAAGAGTGACAACGAGCTGGAGAGGACCCTTATGATAAGAAGAGTGGCAATTGGCTGGAGAGGACCCTCTCCCCATAGTATAGCATTACTTAGAAGAACCCCCTCAACTAATTCCTTCTACAGTACATGTTTCAATGTGATTCAATCTACGAGTGAACTTCCCCTTTTTTTCCTAGTACGGTATAGATATGAGTAGACTTATTCAAAGACTTTCTAGGGTATACCATAAGGCAAACAATCCCACCACATCAAATTTTGCGAGGTGTTCATGGTTTCCAAGATGCTGGGTTAGAAATAATAATATTTTAAAACATTATAATTAAAATTAAAACTTCAACCTGGATTATTATCACGGAACGCATATTCACAGTTACTACAACATATTGTATAGGTCTAAAGAACAATGATAATATATGTCTTATCAAAAGGCTTCGACAAAGACTACAGATATGACAGTCTATGTAAGATTGTATGTGATTTAGTTATCCCTTTCCTATCCTACGATTAAATCCACTAAATCTTTCGCGAGAAATAGTAAACTTGGCGCCGTACAGTAAAGCCTATGACCGAGATGTGCATTATTTGCCTGCCCGTGTCTCTGGTGGTAGTATGTCCTCCACTCGTTAGTTCGCCGTGCTGAACCGATCGAGAAGAGACTCGTTTTGGATATTATTGGATATTGGTCCATGTCGTAAAGCTAACTTAATGTGGTATTATATAGTTCACAATATTTGGTGAGTATAAAATTGACTTAAACGGTTGAATTTTAGCTTGAGTATATGCTACAAATTAAAATCGCCTAAATTGAACATTTCAGTCTTTCAGTATTCAGTATCAAAGCCTATAAGCATGATAAGTAGGCGTACAGTCTAGCTGTTTTAATACAAATACAATATAAATAGTACAAGACGCCAGCAATTTTGTATTGCTTGCCACATAACCGCAATTGTGCCAACTTACATAAACTTGAAGTGTATTTCATACCAAAAATATAGTTTTAATTTGGTCAAGTCGTACATGTATGAGTTTTGGGTTATGGAAATTCCTATCTCAAAGTGGGTCTCCAATACTGCCTATTGTCTGCGACTGAAAGCTAAATATAAATGATATAGTGTAGGCATATATTAATTATATGTGGTGTATGGTTATGTGTGAGTGTGACTGTATGGGAAAGTGTATTGAGAACAAAGAAATACTTTTTCTTTGGACTTTGTACTTACGATTCGATCGAGGAAAAGTGTATTTTATTAGTATTAAATGTAAAATAGCTAGTATCTATAATGTACTAGTGTATGTATGCGTGTATGTGTGCAGTTGAAATTTTTGCTCAATATCATCAAGGGACATATATTTTTTAAAATATTTAGTTCATTGTTTTATGGGGGAAACCCAACGATTGTAGTACGTGTTAGTGTTTGTCTGAATACCACAATCACAACGATCCATACGCAAACCATGCACCCTCTAAATGGTAATCCTTAATTTGGTTTATTTGCTAATTAATAATATCTTCCATTGTGAATGTGACTGGAGTTCACACTGTATGAGAATATTTGTACATATTTATATATTCATCTTGATGGATAAAAGTGAGAACAGAATTTTATAATAAATTTGCGTAAACGATACAGCTTATCTCTCCGTGAAATGTAATCAAGAAATCTGTTGTAAATTCAATATATATTTTGCTCTGTCTTTCTTTCAGCCCTCGATTTATTATTATTACTTTTTATATATATATATTTTTTTTACTTCATTCTCCTTCTGATCTATATTAAACTTTTAATTATATTTGGTTTTTATTGCAGTAACAATTCATAAATATCAAGAGGAGTAATGGGGTTAAGTATACAAAATGAAATGAAGTAAGGCACGGAATACTACAAATTATATATAAATATTCTTATGAAAAAGATTTGGAAAATATAACGTACACTTATTTTCTTTGACGTTTTTGAAATTCAATGAACTAAAAAGTACGTAACCTTTATTTATCATTTTATAGGCCTACTCTTTCAAAACAGCATATGAAGAAAAGAAATGCAATCGATACATTTACATTGAAACATAACCAAATGTTGATTAAAATATATAAAGATATACATTCTACTTGTTACAAAAATTATTTATCTCATTTTCATAAATGGTTGTGAACATAGGGCCTACCGTATACTCATTTCAATTCACATTTCTTAATTTGTAGACTAGAATGTACATTATGTTAACCTATAATTACCTAGAATATGCTTTGCAGCATAATGGTAAAAAAAAAAATGATGAAAACGTAAAATATGCAATGATACTGAATTATATATTTCTCACATATGTTATATCAATTCCCAGGCGTCACTTCGATATTTTGTTGGTAATAGATAGCGCTATACATCCAGTCACAATTTCCCACAAGATTCAAATCACAATGTAGATTGTCTTGGTTTATTATTTACCAATCATCTCTAGGTTAAATCTTTTCTGCAAACGCACGGGCGAATGTAAATCCCCAGGGATTTCAACAGAATCCAACCCTGAAATCAATTTGATAAGCTGTAACAAATTCAATTTTTTAAAAATGAGATTAATAGACATATTATTGAAAATTTGACGAATACACATTAAATGATAACGCATGACTTTTCTAAATATATAAATCTATTCGATTTTTGTATGAAAAATTATATTAATAAAGTGTATGATGATAGCATTACAATAAGGTATGTTCATAATTATGATAGCCAAATTTGTATTCTCATTTGACTTATTCAGATATTCGGAATATTTAGAGTTTCATGGCAGATTATTTAATGTAATGAATAAGTAACAACTAATGAATAACTACAATGCAATGATATATCATTAATATCATTAATGAACTTTCGATGATATAATTGGAATCATTATCATTACATTTTGTGTGTCATTGAACCTACGTATGAATCCCATATTAAAAGCACGGGTTTCACGAAGCTGTTTACATGTATTTAAAGAAGTAGTTGAATACCCAATCTTTATTCCCTTCCTCTTCAGCTACTCTGGCCTGGTAGAGTAGCTGAACACCTTGAGGACTGTGAAGCACTGGATGAAGCACTGGATGAAGTCTTTGCGCACAGCCTCACAAATGGCTTCATCAATCAAGGTACATATGGATAAGTTGTTTTTCTGTTTCAGTCAGGAAGGATGAAAAACGGAATTTGGCTTTGCCATTTCATTTTTGAAACACAAAAACAAAATCGCAAAGCAAACACCGTGTTGTGATTTCGTTTTTGGAACAAAAATCAAAAACAAAATTGCAACACGCTCTGTGATTTGTTTTTGCACAGCAAAGACCATATTAAGAGCGTTCTCTACGTCAAGAAAATATAACTAGGCCTATATTAGTCTGCAAGCACAGACTCAATTTGACACTTAAACACATTTAGTCTAAGAGTGTAGACTTTGTGCCTACAAATTAGGCCTATATCTAGGCTTGCACGGGCCTTATGCAGCACAATATGGGGAGGGGGGCTGTGGAGGACGGGGTGGAGGGGGTGGAGGTGGGGGCTGGCCGGGGTGACCTTTGACTTCCAGCCGGGAGCATTCCCATCCCCCACAGTTTGGGACTGATATCATAATAACGACTTTCTTCTGCCTCCTTTCCCTCTCTTTCTTTTCTTTTCTTTTTGTTTTTGCACCGGGGGGGGGGTGCATACCCCTAACCCCGTCGATCACCACTGACTTCACATAATTATGTAAACTGTTTGCAATAATTCATCGAGGTGGCTGAAAAGAAAAAAAAAAAGAGGGGGAAATATAGTGGCACCGAGTTGATCTTAAAAACGGGGGACGCACAAGTGATAGTAAACGCGTTACGCCCCTTTCCCCCCCCCCTGGAAATCCTGGATCCGCGCCCTGAGTAAAAAAAAAAAGTAAAGTAGACGAAGAAGAAAAGAAGACGAAACCCGAATAAGCTTCACATTCTCTTTTTTCAGTCAGTAGCCGTGAGCGTTTTCCGGGGGGGGGGGCGGCGGCGGCATGGCCTCCGGTAAGATGTGATGGGCGCCAAAAGGGAAAAGGAAGAAAAAAAAGGAAAACTCAACGACCGATATATGTATTAACAACCTTTTCCACAACTTTCAGACTTCAAAAGTTTATGAAAAAAACGGTCAAGGGGTGACCATGGACCATAAATGTAGCTTGTAACTGTTTTAGAGATAAGTTTTGTTGATTAGTGAGCTTTCAAATTGGCCCATGGTCTCCGGACCGCCACTAGTAACTATTCCGAGCCCGTTTTATAAACCAACTCTAGCGAATCCCTCTGATTGGTGAGTGACTAGTTCATCTACCGATCCTTCAATGCTTTGCAAGATCAGAAATTTGACTCGAATGTAAGCGATAGTCACAAGGGGAAATAAATGAACAGATTTTATATAAACATTGGATTCTGTGTATCCAAACTAGATAAAATACCTTTTCTCTATAAAATGCAATGTGCATTTCCTGAACCAAATGTACGAATATGTAAACCCCGCCCTATTACTGAATATTCAAGAGTTTTTGTTTCATAGTAGCTGCATTGAACTTGGCAAATCCTAATCAGGTGATCGTGGGCATTCCCCGATGAAGTCATTAAATACATTGTAGAAGAAAGTTGTTCACATTGAATATTCAGTTCAGATATTACATATTGCGTTATTCATGACTGGGGAATCCCCAAATTTCGTCATGACAAATCAGTAGGCGACCGACAACTTGTTTTGTGCGCTATAAACTTGCCATACTGCACTATACAATATTGCGCTGGCGCCGAAGGCGACAGCGTGCACGCTGTAGAAGGGAAGGCGAATTATACGTGTATAAAAAGAGGAAAGTGAAGCTTATTTCGTGTTTCTTCTTCTTTTCTTTTTTCTTCTTCGTCTACTTTGTGTTCTTTTTTTTTTTTTTTTACTGTTTTTTTTTTTACTCAGGCGCGAGGACCAGGATTTCCAGCGGGGGGGGAGGGGCGAAACAGGTTTTACTATCACTTGTGCGTCCCCGTTTAAGATCAACTCGGTGCCACTATTATTTCCCTCTTTTTTTCTTTCAGCCACCTGATGAATTATTGCAACAGATATAGTACGGTGGTGTACAATACAGTTATGTCGAGAGATTAGGGTGAGGGGCTGACGATACGGTACGGCGCCGCCTGTGCCCCACCCCCGGTGCAAAAACAAAAAGAAAAGAAAGAAAAAGAAGAGGAGGTAGAGGAGGCAGAGAAGTCGTTATTATGATAATCAGTCCAAAACTGTGGGGGGGGATGAAGTAGCTCCCGGCTGGAAGTCAAAGGTCACCCACCGCCCAGCCCCCCACCTCACCCCCTCCTCCCCGTCCCCACAGCCCCCCCTACCCCCATATTGTGCTGCATAAGGCCCGTGCAAGCCTAGATATAGGCCTAATTTGTAGGCACAAAAGTCTACACTCTACTGAAATGTGTTTAAGTGTCAAATTGAGTCTCGTGCTTGCAGGACTAGATTTAGGGCCCACGAGATTATATTTCTTATGAGGCGTAAGAGGACACCGCTGTAAATTTGGTCCTTTGGCTGGTGCAGCTAGCAAACAATAGATCACAGAGGGTGTTGCAATTTCGTGTTTTTGATTTTGTTGTCCAAAACGAATCCAACACGTGTTTGCTTTTGTGGTTTTGTTTTTGTTTTCATAAATGAAATGGCAAAGCCAAATTCCGTTTTTCATCCCTCATGACTGAAACAGAAAAACGAATTATCCATATGTACCTTGATTTTCATCGTTGGTCAGAGCGATAAGGGCGTCTTGATATTGGTGGGTAGACTGGGAGCCTTTTGAGGGACGTCGAGGTATCACCGGTCACCTGCGGGGGAGCTGAAGCTTATTATACGACGCCTTCACAATTCCTGCTACTACTGTTGCAACGAGAGACAAATACGGGATTCATGCTCAAGATAAGTTCCTTCAGGGCCATTGAATTTCACACGGATGTCGCAAGTACGGTTGTCAAATCCCCAAGGGGCGTCGACAGGGCTTAATAATTATGGCTGGATCCTTAAAGGGGAATCCAACCCAAGGAGAGAATCAACCTTACAGGAAAGAGGAAAATGAGAGGAGCAATCTAAAAAAAGTTTCATCAAAATCGGTTATAAAATAAGAGAGTTATGGAAGTTTGAAAAGTCTAGTTTTTCCTTCTATGGGGATCCTCAAATTGGCATCATCGGCTTCAAAATGGCCGATCTTATGGACAACTCTCCATTCATTTTGTATACAAATTTTCAGATTTCCCCCATTTTCTTTCAAAATTTGTCTTTTTTACTTTTGAGCTCAAAATATGTCATGGGAAACTATATTTCACACAACATATGTTGAGCTCAGAAGGAGGTAAGATATATTTCGAAAGAAAATGGGGGAAATCTGAAAATTTGTGTACAAAATGAATGGAGAGTTGTCCATGAGATCGGCCATTTTGAAGCCGATGATGCCAATTTGAGGATCCCCATAGAAGGAACAAGTAGACTTTTCAAACTTCCATAACTCTCTTATTTTATAACCGATTTTGATGAAACTTTTTTTAGATTGCTCCTCTCATTTTCCTCTTTCCTGTTAGGTTGATTCTCTCCTTGGGTTGGATTCCCCTTTAAGAGACAGTTTGCAGTAAGTGCCATCAGGATTTCGATAGCGCGAGCATTGGTTATGATATCTGCTATCCAGTGTTGCCCAGTTTTTGAGAGAGACGACGGGTTGTCCGCATCATATACAGCAGAGGAACATTCTCGTCAATTCCCAGAGTGGTTGAAATGACACGAAGACCCAGATTCATTTAATTATATAGTATAAGGCTTGGTCATGAATGATGCAATGTATCCATTGAGGATGCTATCTCCTTGATGGATGCTTTCGGTGTGGGCGTTATCAGCAGCGCCGAGGGTCCCAAAGGCAGGTTTGTAGGTGATCTCGAACTGACCCAAGCCTTACGTAGAATTCGTGCTCATGAGCCGAGAAGAGAGATATCCCGACTTTCTTCAATCTGTTCAACTGCGTTCGAGCTACAACTCTAGGGTGAGTTTCAACTGCATGTCCCTACCAAGTTGCTTCAATTAGGATTATAGCTGGAATGTGTATAACCTTGTAAAAATGATCTAAACACCACCTGAAGACACTCTTATGAAATGCTGGTTACTCCTAGTTCGTTTACTTTTGTTTATTGAATTGATGTGTGTTATATGTATTTCTTATTCTCCTCTCTCCTTCTCTACTCCTTTTTTACATTGCGCCTCCATCACTCAGCAGAATGAATTTGCCGCATTACAAATCATTATGTATCATTAATATTATCCTTATTCTGACATTCACTAGTCTAGTTCTGGACTCTTGAAAAGTTTTTGTTACTTATTTTCTTCACTGACTCGACTACACAGGAATCCATGATTTAAATTTGAATATAATTTTTTCCTAAAACCGTTTTTGACGTAAGAATGTAAAGACTAAGAAAAAAAGAGCGAGGCCGATGCTCTTCTGGGTCCTCCTTGACTGACGGGCCGTAGCTCCAATGAGAGCTGTTACTTCCCAATACAGGCAGGGCTAGATTTTATTGCGTTCCCGATGAATTTCAAGGAAAGCCATTATATTCACAGTTAAATCCTGGACTATTGTATAGTGAATAGTTGAGTGTGTGAAGAAAATTAATGTGTGGGGAAAATATATATGAGTACGGAGCGCGCCACACCTAGTGGGTAATTGACAAAAGTCTAGTCCAGAACTAGACTACTCAGCGCTCCGCATGATCCTTCTCAGTTCTATGATGCTGGCGTCACACTGTCCCGAAGTTGAGCAATGATGGACACACGAATGGTGAAATATTAGGGTTCGTGCGAAGTCAGTCGATGTCTACAGAATGTAATACACGAATGCACTCGAACAACCACTGCTCGGGCTTTCTATTATTTAGGGGAATGACGCTTTGTATTATCCCCCAGGTGAATCGCATTCTTTACGGATTAATGCCAGTGCGAAGAACACACGAAGGATACACGAATGGCCCGCTGCTGTCATGATCAGAGCAATTACATTTAAAAAATTTACATGACCGTGGGTCAATCCTGTCTCAACTTCGGGAAAGTGCGATGCGGGCTTGACAATACTTTAAGATGGCTACACGATGGCATTGATAGGGTTTCAAGAAGTCGTTTTGCCTTCCACAGATCATCGGGCGGGTTCTTGTTTACTGCGCATTGCCTTCGTAGGGCAAAAAAATCAAGGTACATATGGATAATTCGTTTTTCTGTTTCAGTCATGAGGGATGAAAAACGGAATTTGGCTTTGCCATTTCGTTTATGAAAACACAAAAACAAAACCGCAAAGCAAAACACGTGTTGTGATTTCGTTTTTGGAAACAAAAATCAAAAACAAAATTGCAACACGCTCTTTTGATTTGTTTTGCACAGCAAAGACCGATATTACAGAGCCGTCTCTTCAACGTCAAGGAAAATATTACTAGGCCATATTAGTCCTGCAAGCACAGACTCAAATTTGACCACTAATACAACATTTCAGTCTAGAGTGTAGACCTTTGTGCCTACAAATTTAGGCCTATATCTAGGCTTGCACGGGCTTAATGCAGCACAATATGGCGGAGGGGGGCTGTGAGAGGACGGGGGTGGAGGGGGTGGAGGTTGGGGGCTGGGCACGGGGTGAACCCGTTTGACTTCCAGCCGGGAAGCATTCCCCCACCCTCCACAGTTGGGACTGATATCATATAAGACTTTTTCTGCTCCTCATTCCCTCTCTTCTTTTCTTCTTTTTTTTTTTGCAACCGGGGCGGGGGGTGCAACCCCTAACCCCCGTTCGAATCCACCACTGACTTTCATAATTATGTAGAACTGCTTTGCAATAATTCATCCGAGTGGGCTGAAAAGAAAAAAAGAGGGGGGAAATATTAGTGGCACCGAGTTGATCTTAAAAACGGGGGACGCACAAGTGATAGGTAAACGCGTTACGCCCCTTTCCCCCCCCCCTGGAAATCCGGATCGCGCGCCTGAAGTAAAAAAAAAAAAATTAAAGTAGACGAGAAGAAAAGAAGACGAAAACCCGAATAAGCTTCACATTCTCTTGTTTGTCAGTCAGTAGCCGGTGAGCTGTTTTCCGGGGGGGGGGGGCGACAGCGCTGCACGCTGTAGAAGAGAAGGCGAATTATACCCCATTCACAGTGGTTTTCAAATTTATCTCGGTGCTGTCGCGGTGCAACACCGCTATAAACCCGCTATAAATGCATTCACAGTGGAAAAGTTATCCCGGGACTGTCCCGGGATAGATTTCATGTACCAATTCACACTGCAGCGTGTGATTTTATGACCTCCGTAACAAAATACTTGCATTTCTTTGTTTTTCTCCTTCTTTCCTTTTCTTTTCTTTAATTTCTTATGTATTTCTCTTTCTTTCCTTTTCTTTTCTTTAATTTCTTATGTATTTCTTTGTTTTTCTCCTTCTTTCCTTTTCTTTTCTATCATTTCTTATGTATTTCTTTGTTTTTCTCTTTCTTTCCTTTTCTTTTCTTTATTTTCTTATGTATTTCTTTGTTTTTCTCCTTCTTTCCTTTTCTTTTATATCATTTCTTACACTCTCAGAAAAATTTTAACCAACCGGGCAAATTTTAACCAACCGTTGGTTCAAATATGAACTTACCAACTGTTGGTTAAACGCGTTAACCAACCCCAGTTGGTTAAAATTTAACCAATTATGTATTAAAACTTTAATAAAAAGTTGGTTAAAATATTTTAACCAACCCTAGTTGGTAAAATTTTTTAATACTTAATTGGTTAATTTCTTTTCTTAATACATCATGGTTGGTTAAAAAAAAAAAATCAAGCGATAGACCGGACTGGACCGGTCTTTTGACAATTTGATCAAAGTATTGGTACAAATAACACGAAGAGGTATGCCTGTATTATTAGACTACATGCATTATTTGTTGGCCTAATTAGAGTAGGCCTACAGTAGCCTAAGTATTGGTCCAGTACAATATCATTACTTCGGTTCAGACGTTAGGTCTACAATCTAGTCCAGTAGGTGAGATCTAACTGGATCTAATTATAGATCTAGAATATAGAAATGAGATGTTGGCCTAATGTTAGATTCTACATTTAGATTCCAAGGTCATGCACTCTTAAACCAGTCAAGTAGACTCTAACTTTAGGCCTATATCCACATCGAGAGGTCTAAATATATTTAGGCTAAATTTAGATGCAAGTGATGGTTCTAACGTAGTTCTAAATATTTAGCCAACTAAATCTATGACCTCACAGGCCCGTAACTAGGATTTTTACGGGGGGGTTCGAAACCTGAAAAAAGTGGACCTTTTTTTAAGGAATGAATTATTCGAGCGCGAAGCGCGAGCCAAAATTTTGATCAATAATGATGTAAGGCTGTATGTTTTATGCACATTTTCCTCTTATTTTTTTTTTTTTTTTTAAGAATTATTTTTTGAAAAGGTGACGATAACCTCCTTTAAAGCAAAAATGAATTGCGAGCGCGAAGCGCGAGCGAAAAAAATTATATAGCATCACTTCAATTTTTGACGTTAGGAATAAATTAATGGGCTTCCCGAAGAGAACTTTGTGAGCGCAAAGCGCGAGCCGAAAATTTTGGCTTATAATGACCTAAATGTAATGTATTTTAAAGACTTTTTGCCTGTTAGTTAAAATTCCTTTAGGAGCTGATGACCACCTCCCTTAAAAAAAAAAATGCAAGCATTGATACAGAGCGAAAAAACAATAAACTATATTGAAGAAAGTTGACCAGTTGTCTCACGATGTGCAAACGTAGAACGTTTGCACATCGTGAGACAACTGGTCAACTTTCTTCAATATTCTTCACCACGATGAACCTCTTCCAGTCTAAACAATAAACTAGTAATCACTTTGTATTATGGGCATCAAGAATAATTGAATGGGTCGTAATCAAGGGGTAAACTTTGGGAACGCGAAGCGAGAACCGGAAATTTTCCTTATGATAACATGAGAATAATTTTTTTCACACCGTTAATGTCCATTATTTGTTTGTTTTTATTTTTCACAAGCGATCACCTTCTTTAAAAAAACTGCTAACGCGAAGTGAAACACAAAAAAGGCCCACAATCACGTCGTATATCTCGGCATCAAGAATCAATGATTGGGTCGTAATCTAGGGGTTAACGTTGCGAGCGCGAAGCGCGAGCCGGAAGTTTTCCCTATATTGAAATGAAAGTATGGGTTTTCACACATCTTGCCCTGTATTTCTTTGTTTTAATTTCTCACGAGCTGATGATCTACTCCCTTTAAAAAGAAATAAGAGCGCGTATATGAAGAGGTCATTTCCAAAAGGTACTACATCCACTTTTGTTACTTCCGAGTAAAATGCATTTGTTTTCCATATTTTGTACAGGCGCCTATGGAAAAGTGAAATTTGAAAGTGAATTTTTTGACAGTTGCTTTCATTTTTTTTCTTCAAAGTTTTGTTCAAAGAAAGGTACCTACCTGAATAATGGTGTCATATCAATAACTCAGTTTTCATTCAAAGTGGATGTAATACCTTTTTGAACTGAGTTCTTCATATACATGATATAACAAAAATGAAAATTACATTTTCTCTTTAAAATGAAGATAGCGCCTTTAGGATATTTAAACATGGGCAGCAAATCTCTAGTGAAAACTGGTCTATACAAGGACCTATATACATTGCTGTTGTTGTTGTTTTTAACTAAATTTATTACAAATTCTAGGTCGTAAACGAATTCGTACATAAGCACGGATCTGGAGGCCGAGCGGGCCCCCCCCCAAACAAACAAACAAAAAAAAAAAAAAAAAAAAAAAAAAAAAAAAAAAAAAAAAAAAAAAAAGAGTAAAAAACAGGGGGGAAAAGGAGAAAAAAAATGGACGATGTTCCGGATTGACCAACCGAACCTTAACTTTATGGTCGATACTTTAAAAAAATTAACACTACAGTTTTTTAAAGCTTCGTTTTTTCGTTTCGTCGCTATCTGCCAGGCATTTCTTGAAAAGTGGGAGGTTTTCATTTTTGTGCGGGTCAAGCGGGCCCTGCTTGCCGAGGGGGGGGGGGTACCCTTGTTACTGGCCTGTATACGAACACAGGAATAGGGGAATGTTGTAAGCACATTATTAGCCCTGTGTAGCATTTTGCGATTTTTTTTAAACAAATGGTAGTTTGCATTATTGATGCGACATTTGAAACATGAAAAGTTTTCTTATGAGATGTAAAAATTGTAAAGGAACAATTTAATCAAAATTTTATTCCAATGCGAGTCTTTAATTAGGAGTAAAGGTCAATTTTCCTTAAAATCGCAAGACCGCAGTGACGTCACTGCGATTTGGAAACAATTAGATTTTATACATAGAAGGGGGTTCGCAGTCGCCTTGAAATTCAATTTTGATGTTCATAGGAATACCCACAACTTTGTACACTATAAATTTCCTTGTTTAAATGTTTTTATCAAATAATATTAAAGTTTTCCTGAAAAATCGCACCGCAGCAAGTCGCATAGTGTGAGCCCGCCTTAATGAAAGAAGCGCATTGTACAACTGATTACCTCAGACTTAAAAAAAAACCATGAAGGGGAAACCTTTTTTATATAGCACAGACGTGCGCGGAGCGCGAGCGAAAGAATTTTCCACTTAAGGAACTGAAACCCAGTAGCGGACGCAGACCGGAGTCACACAATGAACTTACCGGGCCCATGCGTAAACATAATAGAGCCGCTTTTGTCCCCAGACAATTGGGCCCCCGAAATGCATTCAATTCGATTTTCTTGGATCCGCGCCTGGAAACCATGGTATTTCAAGCTGCTTCAATATGTTGTTATTCAATGCAGAGCATTTTTGCAATGAAGCGGGGGTTCGCCCTTCTCCCTTTCCTTTTCTTTCTCTTTTTTTTTGTTTTTTTTTTTGTTTGTTTTGTTTTAGTTTTGATTTATTTTTTAGGTCAAGCGGACCCTATCCAGCGGCAGCGGTGGGGCGTGGGGGGGTTTTCGTTCGCAGACCCCCACCCCCCCTGTTTAGCAGGCGCCTTAGCCTCATAAGACCTTTAGTTCCGAAAATTAATTAAGAACCGTACCTATGGCCAATGTAACTCCTACCAAACATAAATGCATGTTAGTCCCTAATAACACAGGCCTATAACTTTCAAAAGTTCAATTTCTACCTACCAATATACTTTGATCAGATTGTCAAGATAGGTACAGCCAGACCAGCAGTCAGCTTGTGTAACCCTGTTGTTGTCGTCGCGATCAAAGTACGTGCAATGAATAGGCGCACTATCTCTTACGTGTATAAATGAAAATCGCAAGATTTCTAGCGCGAGGAGCGGAACGCGTATCTTTGTTAAATCCGCGTTTCCCATTGGTTGTTTTTCTTCCACGTGACCAATTTTTTAAACCAACTATTGGTTGATAATGGAATTGGGCTTTTTTAACCAACCCATGCTTTTTCACGTTTAACCAACTTGTTTTTTATCCAACTTTTCTTTTTAATACATTATTGGTT
>CALNVZ010002100.1:48885291-48913830 GCA_940671915.1 Paracentrotus lividus | reverse complement strand
TATTTCTTGTTTTTATCCTTCTTTCTTTTCTTTTGCAATAATTCTTATGTATTCCTTGTTTTATCCTATTCTTTTCTTTCTATCAATTTCTTTGTTTTTTCCTTCTTCTCTTTCTTATGCAATAATTCTTATGTATTTCCTGTTTTATCTCCTTATCTTTCTCTTCTATCAATTATTTATGTATTTGTTTTTATCCTTCTTTCTTTTCTTTATATTCACTATCTTATGATTTCTGTTTTCACTCTTTCTTTTCTTTTCTTATCAATTTGTTATGTATGTCCTGTTTCTCTTCCTTTCTTTCTCTTCTATTCAATTTTTATGTTTTTTGGTTTTTCCTTCTTTCTTTTCTTTGCAATTTTTTATGCTTTTCTTGTTTTATCCTTCTTTCACTCTCTTTTCGGAATCGTTATGTATTTTATTGTCTTTTTTATCCCGGTTGCTGTACGGAGTGCCTTCAACTGAAGGCACTCCGCGACAGTCGCAGCGGTGTCCCGTGCTGTTACTATTGGTTGAGCGCGATGTTTATCGCGGATGTTTAGCGGTGCGAGGTTATCCGGGATAGGTTTATAGCGGATTCCGCATACACTGAAGGCAACACCGCTACGTCGCGGGGACAGTCCCGCGACTGCTAAGCGGTGTTGCGGCCACTGTGGAATGGGGTATTATACGTGGTATAAAAAGAGGAGATGTGAAGCTTATTTCGTGTTTCTCTTTTTTTCTCTTCGTCTACTTCTGTTCTTTTTTTTTACTGTTTTTTTTTTACTCAGGCGCGATCCAGGATTTCAGGGGGGAGGCGAAACAGGTTACTATCACTTGTGCGTCCCCCGTTTTAAGATCAACTCGGTGCCACTATTATTTCCCCTCTTTTTTTTTCTTTCAGCCCACCTCGATTGAATTTGCAAACAGTCTACATAATTATAGGAGTCAGTGGTGGATCGACGGGGGTTAGGGTGTGTGCACGCCCCCCCCCGGTGCAAACAAAAGAAAAGAAAGAAAAGAAAGAGAGGAAGAGGAGGCAGAAGAAAGTCGTTATTATGATATCAGTCCCTAACTGTGGGGGGGGGATGGGAATGCTCCCGGCTGGAAGTCAAACGGGTACCCCCGCCCAGCCCCCACCTCCACCCCTCACCCCCGTCCTCGCACAGCCCCCCCCCCCCATATTGTGCTGATAAGGCCCGTGCAAGCCTAGATATAGGCTAATTTGTAGGCACAAAGTCTACACTCTAGGACTGAAATTTGTTAAGTGTCAAATTGAGTCTGTGCTTGCGAGACTATTTAGGCCCTAGTTATATTTTCTTGACGTAGAAGACACCCTTTAATATTGTTCTTTTGCTGTGCAAAACAAAATCACAGAGCGTGTTGCTAATTGTTTTTGATTTTGTTTTCAAAAACGAAATCACAACACGTTGTTTTGCTTTGCGGTTTTGTTTTTGTGTTTTCATAAATGAAATGGCAAAGCCAAATTCCGTTTTTCATCCCTCATGACTGAAACAGAAAAACGGATTATCCATATGTACCTTGATTCAAAAATTCCCAATGCTGCGATGCTCTACCGACGTGAACCTTCGCAAAGTCCATCGGGAATTTTGCCGATGCATAGGAAGTTGCTGCCGAAGCCTGAAAAAAAACTCCCCCGAAGGCCATGGTTTTTTTTTGTTTTTTTTTGTTTTTTTATAGAATTGCTAAGAATGTACTCTAAACAATGCTAAAATGGCCCGAAGCTGCCCGAAGCTTTCGTGATCAGAGCAAAATTTGAAAATGTCCATGTTCGTGTGTCCATCGTTGCTCAACTTCGAGACTGTGGTGACACGGGCTTGAGGAGGATGAGCAACACACTAGAGGGCGATATACTAAATTTTCAGGAGCCGTACATCAATGGTTATACACAACATGAACTAAATGTTTAGCCCAGACTGCAGGAAAATCGCAATTGATATGATTAAATTTATTGGTTAGAACTTGGTGAAAGAGTGCTGCCTTTTCTCCTCAAAGAACAAAGCATAACAAATGTGACGAAGTTACTGAACATCTTTTTATTTGATCTTCAACAACCCATAAAATTTTTCTTTGTGTAAAAACTTAAAAATTAATCTTCATACCCGATAGACCGACTGAAACAAACCCCTATGGCTGATATTTGACCTGCATTACGGCCGAAGTCCGAAAAAAAAAAATCGACTCGCTCTTTGCGCTCGCTAACAAAACACAAGACAATGATTAAGTGAAATACTCTTTCCTCGGATCGTATTATGTATGAATTGAAATAGGCCTATGTTATATTATCCGAGGATCTATTCTTTAAATTGACATTAGTTTCTGCATAATGTGCGAAGTAGGTCCATTTTAGATAGACAAATGCATCTTTGGGACGCTTTATTCCACTTGAGTGTATTATTAATTCCCTTTCCGGTGTGTCTGCCCCCTCCCCCCCCCCGCCCCGTCGTGACATGAAATCGCCGCCCTTGCTAGTAGCCAATTAGGATCATTATGAACAAAAGAAAGTTCAAGCTTCTTTACAGTATGCACAAATCTCAATCTCAATCAGTCAGTATATGGTTGCTTAAATATTGCAATTAATCGTAATAATTATAGGTCTATCATTCTATCCACGACTCCCGTATTTCCTCTCAAATTGGTCTATAATTGGATCACCCATCTCGGTAGCAGACAGCCAACCGTGAACTTTTCTATGAGCTGTCCAAGATCATTTCATATCGTAGTTTGACATCTTAAATTGACAGCTTTGATATGCAATCACCAAGATCGTCTTTATAATTACAATATTGTTATATACGATTCCTTTCAATGTTTGTGATATGGTAAAGGATAAGAAGTGGAATATATAGAAAATCAATTGTTTTCATTTATTAGAAAGGAAATGATGACCTCCACATTACAAAATAAACAAAGATTCCAAAATGCTAAAACTATGCGATGATTTGGTTTCGTTTCTGAGCACGAAGATGCGGTCACCCAAAATACGCGTCCGTTATTTTGCGTTTCTTGACATTACACCAAGGCACTGATGTCAAGATATCTCGTCTGATCTGCCCATTGAGGATTTGCCATGATAGTATTGGTGAAGGGAGACTTTTAGGGCTCTTGGAACTTTTAACATGATCAGCTGGATGATATCTTTTTTGGAATAAAATGATTGTACTTCAGTGTTTAGCCAAACCATCCCTCCGAGATATAAAATGGGGATTACAATTTTGGTGAGACATTTGGATTATAATTCGATGTAGATGCTGGAGTGAGCTGCCGAGTGTTAGCAGACGGCATTGCAGTCCAGTCTGGGTGAACCTTTCCTCTTCACGCACCCCTCTGGATGTTTCTTTTTGCTCTTTCGTCCTACATCGAAAACAAAAATTAATAGTGGAAAACTGAGCATCATGGAATAAGAAAATGAATATTGGTCCAAAGTGAAAAGATAACGACAAGGAGCTTCAAACGCAAAACAAATATGTATCCCATCTGCAAGATAAAGAGAATGGTAAGTTTAAAACAATATACCAAGGAGGTTCAAATCCTATTGCAGTGGTGTACCCAGGATTTTTTAGGGGGAGGGGGGGGGAGGGAATTAATTTAGCATGAACTTTTGTACGCCATAATACTGTACGTGTACAAAGTGTCCTACAGAAATGGAGAAACTCCATCACATATCTAGAATTAGGAAGAACGATTGGTTTTCATTAAAATGAAATATCCTTACAGGCATTGGAATGTGTGAACAATTTTTTTTTTTCATTGAGGGCTGTTTAGGATTGTCCGCCTATGAAGTTTATATACTAGCAGTTTAATTTTGAATTTGATCTTCTCTGACAGCTTAATCATGCTCCCATTTCTGCACGTTTAACTTTGCCAAAAGGTTTTGTGAAATAGAAATTATGTTAACCCCGTATCAAAATCGCAAACAATCTTTGTTTCATCAACACAAAATTCATGTTGCAAGTGGCAGTGATTTAATAAAGGTAAGTTGATGACATTTAAGTAAATTCTAAAAATTAACAAAAAACTAAAATAAAAAAAGCAAAAAACAAACCAACAAATAACAATTAGAGACAACAGCAAACATCGACAACAACATGGATAGAAATGAATGCATTCCGGGTCTGTAAAGAGTTTAAAGACAATGAAAGAAATGCCTATTAAGAGTAGGGGAGACCGGGGACAAATGTAACACGGGGCAATTGTAACAGAGGCTCCCATTCCTAGCAGAAACACGCTATAAACTTTAAAATTTGTAGAGACATGCGATTTAATCGCTCCACATGCTGTATGAGTGTAAGCCAGATTTAAGGTTCGTGGAAACTTTCCTACAGCGGAAAAACGTTTTTTGAGCATAAAAGTAATATTCACATTACTATTGTTTTTCATTCTGGACAAAATATGTGGATAGCTTTACGGCTGTCATTTTTTGTATATTTAGAAATTATGTCTTTAGGCATATTTTGCTATAAAGTTTCAACGTACCGAATACGAAGCTTAAAATAAGAAGAAAGAATCTCTCCCAAAAAATATGGCTCTACATTGCCAGGCGGAATTGTACTAAGCTGTTACCATTGACCCTGTTTTCTGTTAACATGTATCCAGTAGGATCGGTAACAGCAGATTTTCCGCATGAATCTAACACCATGCTATTAAATAACCAATCAGGGCCGGCGGAAGCGTTTTGGATAGTGGAGGGGCGAGCGGGCAAGTGGGGGAGTGGGGGGAGGGGGGGGGGCATAATCTGAACAGACTAAAACATCACAATGTATGGTCATTTTTCCGTTTTTGTACACTTCGCTGACGAAGCCCTCCAGGCTCCGTGGCCCTGCCAAATAATAAAAAACAGTTACAAATTGTCCCGGAATTTGTTGCTTTCCTGTCAACATAATTAAACATAATCAGAAACATTGAACCATGAGCTAGTATTTTTAAAAGACGTACTTCGGACCAATATTTACATTAAAAAAAATCCGTTCTCCGAAATTCAGGAGACGTCTCGGAAGAGTTCTAATACTATTTATCCGTCGGGAGACAAGATTCCTATTCTGTCGCGGAGAACGGTCTCGCGAAGTGAGGATAGCACCCTTAGCTCAAGCGCATCATAAACTTGAATGTATTTTCAATTATAATGCTTTACAAAAACAAGGTAACAACATCTATAACCTCCGACATGAAAATTGTGGTGGTATCTCACTTCGCGGAGACGTCTCCACGACAGAATAGAATTTCGTCTCCGCGATGGATAAATAATATTAGAAACGGTATTGAGAGTCTCGTAAGACGTCCCTAAACTCTCGCGAGACGATTTTTTTTTCATAAATTTGTGGCGAGACGTCTCGCAGAGTCTCCGCGATATTTGGAGACGTTTTTATACATTCTGTCCGTCGCCGAAAACAAAATTATCGCGGAGACGTCTCCGCAAAGTGAGATACCATGAGCCCTAGTTTGTATATTTCTTGTTGTTGTTGTTGTTGTTTTTAAATAATATTTATATACTTTACTAGGAAAGAAAAAAGTAAAAAATATGAAGCAGGTGACCAATTACGTTCTTTTAATGCAAGGATTGTAAATAGCGAGATAGTCTTGTATAAAGAAAAATAGCAAAGAAAAGGCTCGTTGATAAGCTCAAGTATCAAGAACTTTATACCTTTGAATGTATTGTCGATTATTATGCCTTTACAAAACAAAAGGTAACCAACCTATAATCTCAGACATTTCAATATCTAACTTGAACATATCTGTCTAATACGTTTTGTTAGAAATTGCAATGAAATTCTGATATTTTCCCGAAAAAAAGTGTCCTTTAGTTTGTTTATCATTTGTTTTCACTGTAATCAGAGCCTCAAGTTTGTTATTCTTGTTTTTTTTATAATCTATATCACTTACTAGAGAAATAGAACTTCATAACTTTGAATGTATAATCATTATAGTTTCTTTTTTACAAGGACCAAAGGTACCTTATCTATGAGCTCAACACTATGAGGAATAAATAACTGTGACATATGATTTTATTTCATTTTATTCGTCGAGTTGTTCATGGTATAACACATTAAAAGAAACACTGACAGAGATAGCCCCTGAAAACCAAAAGGCTATTACCATTGGGGTCATATCAAATGGAAGGAAAATAGGCCCCCCCCCCGACACTTGTTTTTTTCTTATTAAAAAAACGCACATATTAAAAGAGAGAAAGAGAAAGAGGAAGGGAGAGAAAGGGAGAGGCGAAAGAGAGAGAGAGAGAGAGGGGGGGGGAGGCAGATAGGAAAGTAAAAAAGTAAAGAGGGTGAATAAGAAAAAAGAAGAATAGAAAGAAAGCAAAGACAGAGAAGAGAGAGGGAGGGATGGCAGCCCCCATAAAAAAATAGATATTTTTAATATGATACCTGAAATATATGTCAATACGTTTGTTAAAAGGCAAAGATATTGATTTTGCCAGAGAAAAAAAATGGCGTAAATTTGAAGATTGATTTTACAAAAAAAAGAAAGAAAGAAAAAAAAGCTGTAATTTTTACTTCTTCTCAGAAATGTATCACTTTATTTTGCAAGAATGCCGTTTATAGTCAAAGGCTAAGCCTAAATAAAGTGTTATACAACAGTTGTCGTTAAAAGATATATTGTGAAGGTACAAAGTAGATAAAGAACCAAAATATGAATTAATGAAGGTTCTATAATTCTACAGTTAAAGGGTGAAGCCACAACAACCTAAAAAAAAAAACAACAAAAAAAAAAAAAAAAAAAACTATCATAACTTTTTGTCCCATTTCATGGCATATAACAAGTACAAAATGTAATATAAATGGGTCAAGCATTGTCATGTTTCATTTATAATTAGTTTATGTGGTTAATGATGTTTAATTTGTCATGTGCATAGCTTTGATAAAGAAAAACAAAATGTTAAAGTTATGTGTTACAATTGCCACGTCCGTCTGTTATCAATTGCCCCTCGTCACGGGCATTGTAACACTCGACCTCTTGTTTTGAAATGGTAATGGCTTCAAAATGACTTGTTTTACTTAACCCAAACCTATTCATATGTCAAGCTAGATATGCATATTTCAATTTATTTAAGTTTTAAGCAAGTATTTAGCTTCAATAAAGCTGATAGGTCAAATTTGGAAAAAACTGTTACAATTGCCCCAGGTCTCCCCTATACAAACTGGAACAGATTATAATAGTTGGCATGGTTGGGAGATAGATTGATGCTAAGTAACAGTAAAAAAAAAATAATAATGATAAGAAATTTGAAGGAGATTGAAGAAGATGAGGAACAAGGGACTTGAAGGGAATGAACGGACATTGTAGAGGGAGATGGGTTCGAGGAGGAGGAGGAGGATGAAGAGGAAGAAGAGGCGGAGGAGGAGAGGAAGAGGAAACTGATGGGGGAAGAAGCAGGTTGAAAGATGATCCTGCTTAGACTGGTAATCCATAAGGAATCAAATGTTTAGACAAACTGTGCCACCATCAGATACTATTTCAACTTGCAATCTCCATCGATATGTTACTCGAGATATTAATATCTCCCAGATGTTTTGGCCAATCACGGTCACAATAAGACCTCTGAACAATATACTAGTATACGACCCAAATGAGATGCAATCCTGCTTGGAGATTGGTATCCAAGCTGATGCATTTTCATGGCTCTCTGGATACCAGATGAAAATTTCCTTGACTATTTAGGATCCATGAATATTAGCGACTCTCAAGTTCAGAAGACCTATCTTTTTTAAGGTGGATAATGAGTTTTGTAAGATGATAGCGGTTTCTTGCATTGAAATGTGGGCTAAAAGTTATCGAAATGAACCTGATGAAAGTAATGAAAAACAACCAAACTGAAAACAATAACATGAACATCATTGGACTGACAATCAATGATGTAGTCAGGAAGGGCTTATCCAAAGATATCGGAATTTATAGAAAGAAAGAGTGGGGGCGATAATGATAAAATGAGTTTAAGAAGACTATTTCCGAAACCAGTACTTTTTGCCAATATCGCCGAGGGATCTAAACAGTTATTGTACGATGTAAACACAATCGTAAAGAGTTTTTAGCTCTATATGCAGGTCAAGTTGAGGTTCTAACCTTTCAAGAAACAATTCTCCACTTGTCTGAGAGTGACCTCTGGGTATGGAACACGAAATATTGCACTCCAGAGTACTATTATGTGTAGCACTTTGTGTTAGGGAATAAAATAATAGTACCGCCATCAGAGCCCCCATAAGGTCACTGTAATATCTCCTTGATGAGACGAAAGAAGAAGGAGAAAGGAGGCTATAATTACCGAAATTATTCAGTTCATAGTTTGCAAATATTATGCAATTTTTAATCCAATTATTAAATAAGTCACATAGTACGCCGGGGCATTTTTCGAAAGCTGAAGGTCTACAGTTTTTGCGGAATAAAATTTATCACAATTGTAGTATACTCTTATTGTAATTCTGATAAATGGTGGAATATTGTTCTTTAAACTCATCCAATCTTCGCTTGAATTTCAAAAAAAAAAAAAAAATTGTTTTTTTTTTCTTATTATAAGTACTTTCTTTGAAAACTATAATATGGAGGGGAACTTGTGTCCCCGTTGAGGAGAAGTAGGGGGCCTACGTGATAGGTTTAAGATGAGAACTCCTAGGCAACTACATCAACACTCGTAAGTGATCAAACAAACAACGACACCTCAGAGGAAAACTGAGTTTATCATGTTTATATTGTCTTGCAAATTTCCTATCCCTGGATGGATGACAGATGAAACTACTCTTAAAATGTTTTTAAAAAAGTGGAAAAAGACATAAAAATGGGATAATTCACCCTAGTAATTAGTGACTTTTGGGGTGAAAATTTCTAGGAGTAATTATTGATGAGCATTTGACTTACCTGCTGATATTAGGAACTGTACAACCACACCCCCTGGTATAACTCTATATTGGTTAAAGTGCAATGCAATGCAAAAAAAAAAAAAAACCCTCTTTGACAATCTGAGTTCAATCTAGCAAGTTTTTTTTTTTTTCTTTTTCTTAAATTATGAGTATTTTCATAGTTGGCCAGCCTAAACGTGTGTATTTGTGTGAGCGCGCGCGCGCGCGAGGGTGTGTGTGTGTGTGTGTGTGTGTGTGTGTGTGACATTTTTACTTACTTTTGTTTAATGTACATTTTGTTTATTATGTATTTTCCTTCATTATTTACACCTCATTTAGTGTAGGGCCCCACTCACTGCTTTGTTTCTTAGGGTCCTAAAAAAAAAACTTTTATATATACAATTTTTTTTGCACCATCTGATCATTGATTTTTGTTTGTACTCATATGTCTGGTTTTTGAACTTAAACTTAACTTTTCTTAAACTTAACTCAAACTTAAACTTCAACATAAAAAATTAAACTTTACAACCAAGATTTTTTTTATTTTTTAATTTTTTTTTGAAATTTCATTGAACATCTGTCCGTTGAATCAGTTTATAACTTCATCTGTTACCCGGAGTACAGATGCAAGCCACAACGGAAAGTTGAAAATGATCATGCACATCATTATCTGACGTGCGTCGAGTGGACACAATTGTCACTCGTTTTCACTCGTTTAAATGAGTGAAAATAACAAGCTCAAACCTGTAACAGTGCAATCCTTGACAAAAATGAGTAAAACGATAATTTTTCCCGACAACTGACCAACCAACCCTGCAATGTGTATTATGACTGCTTATAGACACAATCCTTGGGGAAATACTTACTGTCTACGCTATATCTTGAAGGATATTTTGGGTTCCTCCTAAAAAGTATCGTGCTATCTTGTCTTCCTCTGACCTCCCTTTCAAAGGAGATGTATTTTGACTGCTGACAGAGTAACAGCATCACTTAAAAGTCACAAATATCATGAATATAGGCTTAGATATTTTAAAAAGACTACTCAGTGCGAAGGAACAAGAAGCGTTCCTTCCTCCCCCATTTTAAAAAGAATAGTAAATGCAGTCTGCACGCTTTTTTAAATTCAAATAACAATCTGCGTCCCATCTCAAGATCCTGGATCTACCACTTATAAGATCACAATTTCTAGTTGGTAGGCTTTGATTATTTTGATGCACAATATCCCTTTAAGTCTGCATCTTTTTTTTTTCTCTCTCTCTTTTTTTAATTATTAAAAAAAAAAACTAAACGAGTATGCAGCATTTTTGTTTATATAGGATTTAAAGGCGTGACGTTATTCTCTTGTGATTTCGTGAAATACCTATCGTTAAAAAAAATATCAATTTTGTATTGATAAAATTTATCTATAAATTGTCTCTTTGTAGCAGTATCACTTTCGAAAGTATTATTTTAAATGTTGTTGTGTTCTGCAGATTTCAAGCGAACATTTTTTTAGTACATCTCAATATGCTTGTCCATGATCATGATGATCAAGAATGATAACCTTTATAACTGTTTCCTCATACTATCACCCTCTCCCCTCTTTTTCTCTCTCCTTGTCCCTACCCTCTTCTCTCCCCCCCCCTCTCTCTCTCTCTCTCTCTCTCTTCTCTCTCTCTCTCTTTCTCTCTCTCTCTTTCCTCTTCTCTCCCCTTCTCTCTATCTCTCTCTCTCTCTTTTTCTCTCTCTTTTTCTCTTCTTCTTCTCTCTCTCTTCTCTCTCTCTCTCTTCTCTCTCTCTCCTCTCTCTCTCTCTCCCTTCTCTCTATCTCTCTCTCTCTTTTTTTCTCATTAAGCAGTTTCGTGGTTGGACTCGGTGTTTCAGATTAGGTCTTCTCGGCATCGTCTTCCTGGTCTGGTTGACCCTTCGACCTCACCAGACGAGGTCGTACAAAGGCCTCGATGTCTGGCTCGACCGACAACAAGCCAAGAAAATCCTTGGTAGGATATATTATTCGAAAATGAAACAATATAAGTATGGTTTGTGTCTGTATAATTCAATTTTCCATCCTGAGGTGTGGCCTGTATACATTATATATTGTTTTCAGTATTATTCAGTATCAAATATGTCAGAATAATGTTTAATATACAATATGAAGCGGCACTTCCAGAACATAAATTTCTCAAATCGAAAGGAAATTTGTTGAGTTATTAAACACTTCCACGTCCAAATTGAAGTCGCACGTAATTCGAAAAATGAGGGTTTTTTTTTCCATATATATTTTGTTTTACAAACGGCGACCAAGCTTCGTGATTGATTAATCAATAAATCAATCAATTATAAAAATTTGTTTGTTATTGAAAGTTGTTAAATGTGTGCGTATATAAACAGATGTGCCGTAAATAGAGCAAATGGTGTGTATTTTAGTCCCTTGAATGTTGATTAAAGAGAAAAGCATCAAATACTAAGTGAATATACTAATATTCAACGAAATAATTTGTCGTACAATTTTGTATTTAACATCCCAAAATAAACCGATTTAAGGGACAGGGGTGGGGGTATACAAATCACGTTTGTAACTTCACAACAAGATTTATTCAAGATGGAAATAATGTCATACTCATTCATGTCAAGTGCAAGGCCGAGACTCGAAAACTAGGATCCACGTCGGCGGTTCTATCTCCTACTCCTAGCCAACTAAATAAACAGACAATGAACACAAATCAAAGCAATGAAGAGTTTCTTGGCTTTAAATCCTGGGACTTGTGTAAACACTGTGATATATCGTCTAGGTTATGCACAAATTCAATAATAAACAGAGAAGATATCGATCGTAATGAATTGTGATTTAAGATACTTTTTTTACTATAGCAATTTATTAGTCATAGTTTTGCCACAACTTTTATTGTTATTATTTTATTAGTCGTTTTATTATAATATCATTTTGAATGATGTAGTCTGATAATGAACGTTACGAGAAAGAATTTCTACAAGTCAGAACTTTTGATTAGTATAGACAATTTGGAAAATTTGGACTAGATGAGCCATACAATAAACTGAAACGATTCCACGGCATATACCCAATTGTTTTACAATTTGATATTTTTTACAAACTATTTCAGTTATCTAGACCGAAGAATCTATCTGGTATTTTGTTATTTAATTATTTATCTCTTTATTACTATTTTTTTGTGCTGTTGTAGAAAGCTCAGACATGAAGATCATATTGAATGAACAATTTGACTTAATTTATGCCACAAAATAATTTTATAAATACTTAACTTTTCTTTCTTCTTGTATTTCCCCCCTACTTTCTCATCACTATGTGTGTAAATGTGTCACACTATTTTTTTTTTTTTTTCAAAATGACTCTCATGTATTTTGTTTTCTATCTTCTCATCACTAGGTTTAAATGTTCCATATTATTTCATTCAAAATGACAATCCATCAATACCGTCTGCGAATGCGCAGACAAGACACCTTTCAACGAGATCTCGTCTGCAATTATCTCGCACATCACGATATTTAAACATTTCATTCTCCGCTCCAGCAGGGGTAAGTCAAAATGCCTTTAAAAAATAATACGTTACGCAAAAGGATTTCTTTTCCATCTCTGCTATAATGTTATCACTTGAACATACATTGATCTTTGTTTTCAGTTCAAAGGTTCGTATATTAAGCTCAGGCTCCTTTTGACTTTATATTAAAAAAGAATACCTCACGAAAGAGCAGTCTTTGAAGATGCCATTCCGTAAAGCTTTTTGAATTTAATGAATAAAAAAGAAATACTTTGTATTTTATCACTTGATTGGTCACATATTAATTTTTAGAGGCTAATTGGCTTGTTTTTAAGGTTCATTCATTACAATGTTAGGCACATATGTCTTTGTGGGTTCCTAAATGTATTACTCTGCATGCCGTAGTCCTGAAAATTGCCTCATTACCATGGCTTTGAATGCTAGACCCCCCCCCCCCCCAGGTCCTAGACCCCTTCTCCAACAATCATGAAATTGAGCTACCACCCTCATTTTACTTTCTTTATTGAAATTGGTCTTAGGCTTGCACCATGCACTTTGCCTTTCGTCTTCGGAAGTGGATTCTTGTTTGTGACTCGAGGTGTTGCTGGTTTGCCTTGACTTTCACAGAGTTCACGAGGTGACAGAAAGTTCTGGAAAAAAAAACTCGAAAGTAAATCAGATGGATGAAAGGAAAACATTCAATGCGGGTTGAAATTTCATCTGTGGTGCCTAGAATCAAAGCTTTATAAAACATCCCGAGGCTGTGGTATCACGTACATTGAGAGCTGATGATTAAACTAGGTCATTTTCAACATGAATTGAAGTGGAACCGTATTGAATTTTAGTAGGGCTAGAAGAGTTGATGTTCCCATGTAAAATATATTCCAAGACTGAAAAATAGGATTACAACATAATGTTTTGTTATTTTAGGATAGCCTTGGCAGATACACAACTTCGTCGTGTGTACAATATTAATGTTTTATTTATTTTATTTATCTTTATCAAAAATGTTCATTTAGGAAAATAAGATCAGATTTTTGCAAAATACATGTCATCTGTAATATTTAACCCCCAACAATACTTAGAACACTTGACATTGCTTCTAGCAAGTCATACCCATTTTCGTTATATCAGCTTCTTATTCAAATTACAATTATGAATCAAATTGACAGGGGGCATCAGGCCCACCTCGCCCCCTCTCCCATACCATAATATTTAGATAAAAGTGCCCCAACTAAAAACGGGTACGTAAAAAGAGAGTCCCCCTACCGCATCCTGGAACCACCACTTATCGTCAATAGGCATAAACCATAACATCAAGATTCAAGACAATCATTATCATATTGTAGGACACTCAGTATTCCTATACCCTTCAAAAGTGATGTCTCTCCAGTGTAAACTGGTCTGCTTGAAGCGTGGTTGCTGGCCCATTAGCAACCTGTCATCAGATAGATCAACAATCATTCGTCAAGTTCACACACCTTCTTCCGATGATCGAAAAGTCACAGCCCCCTTCACTTCAGAATGGTGATTTTGTTCTCCGCCTGTTCAACATTTTACGTACTCTATATCACAGAAATAACTTTTAAAACAAACCCTTCGTTTCATTACGGCGATTATGTTCTCCACCTGTTAAAATTTACTTTATATCATAGAAATAACTGTCAAGCAAACCAAAACATTTGGAACCCCCCCCCCCCCGCGCACTACGTGTCACCGCCCTTTAAATATACGGTAGATAAACCTATATCGTAAATTTCAACACTGCACAACAAAGATACCGGAATATATTTATTTAAAAAAAAAAAGAAATCTACAATGAAGAAAACTAGCTAAAACTGTATCATTGTGCGTCAACAAAAAGAACACACACACACACACACAAAAAAGCCTCATTATCTCTACTGTCGATTTTTCGCGACCTTCTTCAATTTCCTGTTGCACTTTTTAAAATAAATATATTCCCACTTTTCCTTCACCAAGACTACAATTTTGGTCTTTTTATAAAGTTTTCTTGATTGGAACGTCATTTTCTCACCTGCTGAAAGGTAGTTGAAGTGTGCATCTTTCATCGGGTTCATGATGCCCCAAGAAGTGGGGTCTACCCACAGCCCGACCAGTCATTAGCCGTGTGAAACCCATGACCTGACGCTTTAACACGTTAACTATAGCCTATACTGTTAAAGTTAGATTTAAATAGGACAAGTGAAAACGAAATCATCGTCTAAAATAGCATATTACCTCTGTGCAAGGCCAGAAATGCCAAATTTTGTAAGAATGAGATTGAAGTAACGTTCAACTTGAATTGAAAGCCATTCATGTTCGAATTTGTTTTAATGTCTTTCGTGTACATTAATCAGAATTTAGGAAAGTTCGAGAACATGATGGGGTTCAGTTGTCTTAAATTTCGAAAATGTTTCTGGAGCATAGACGAAAATAAAAGAAAACAGCGTGTTATTAATTTACGATCCCGCGTGGGTCCACTGCTGAAAGGCCAACTGTCTCAAAGCTTTTATTTTTACATGATTCATGTTCAACTGAAACCACATGAGCAACTTTTATCATATTATTTCCACAGCATGACTGTAATACCATGTTGATTATATTGTAGTTATGGTCGCTGCTATATTCCCAACCAGAATTAGGTTAATATTTATGTTGTGCGATCGACAATCGAATAAGTATACTCAATTTATTTTCATGTTTGGTTTAACAGTCTTTAACAACTTTATAAATCTCATCATCTACTATACGTGTTGTGGAGATCTTGAAATAAAATTGGCTGATCGCGCCACCCCCCCCCCACTCCTTTTTTTTTTTTTTTTTTTTTTGGTATTTCTTCTTTTCTTCTTCTAAGTGTGGAACACAGGATAAGGGGACTGGGGTTGACGTTATTTCGAATAAGTTTAATTTATGTCTCCGGATATATATTTGTGTAGCATAATTGGCAATATTACTGCCTTATTCATATATTTTTACATAAAAAAAGTGGATTAGTGTATAGTGATCTTCAAATTAATTCTGAAGTTTTCGCGCTGGCTGTTTGAAACAATGCTTCTGTTATATTTGCAACCAAATTCGTTAAATCCTCGCCCTTGCGTGTTACATGCAAACATTGACCCGAATCACATACATTCCCCTGCCATTGTCGGCAATAAATCTAATTACACCAGGTATTAAATCAATCCGTGTGAACATTAGAAACACATTCAAGCTTAGTTCCCTAACTCCGTTTCTTTCTCTGTTTCTTCCTCTCTCTCTCTCTCTCTTTCTCGATCTCTCTCTCTCTCTTTCTCCATCTCTTTGATTTCAGGGCAATGAACCCTCTTGAACAGGAGTTGCGCGAAACCCAATTAATATAATTTCGCGATATGCAATATATAGAATGAGTAATGAATATTAGGAATGAGTTAGGGTTTTATAATAAAATAAGAATTTGCTGGAAATGTCCCTCGCACTTTGTACTAATAAAGAAATTTGTATGAAACCTGTCTGTGACTTGCAGGTTATTTCTTAGGATCACAAAATGATGCCGGATTAACCCTAGATGTCAGATTGTCTTTAAAATTATAAAATTATTTTATTTTCAATTTCTCTGACAAGCATCGGTATAATATCATCTTTTACTGAGCATAAACAGTCGCTGAATACCTCTTTTTAATAGCCCTAACAATATTTTTTAATGGACTAGTAATTCAAGTTGTAATTCTCGAAATTGCCTCACGGAATTATGATTGACAGTTTGTATACGTTGACGGTACAGAACATTTCACCCTATTACCCTAAACTCATTTGACAATAAGTAAATAGACATTTAGGAAATATAAGCATGTTGATAGTACATGTCGTGACAAAAGCGCCACTCCTTTATTTCTTACCCATTATGTATAATTGATAGACGTTGGAGTGGTATTGAAAAATGTTTATAAAGCAAATATTTGTCTTATGCAAATATGTTCTTAGAACATAAACCCTTGAAATTGATCAAGTTGAGCAAGTTTATTTGAGTGTCCCGAACAAAATTGTGTAGTATTCATTTGGTTTAATGAATTTTGGTATTCCTGATTAGTTTTTTTTTTTTTTTTTTTAATCTCTCTCCTGACCAGTTTTCCAATCTTTCTATATGCAACTTGAGTTTTCACTTTAAAAAAGATAGTTCAAGGGAATCAACTTCTGAGCGCTCATATTATAATCAGCTCCGTGCCGCGGGTGTGTATAATTCACCATTACTTAATCCATAAATTTCGGAAATGAGTACCGTCCAGCTTTGACACAATTTTGTTTGGACAAGTAAGATGCCTGTAATATAGGCGGCTTCATGGTCAAAGTTATCATACACATGAACTTGACGCTTCGGTGGAAGCCTCTCATTTCCCGCTCAAATCGTCTTGTCTGCTGTCTGTTTCCTTTCTTTAAAAATATTCCATATCGTCTGCTGGGTGTGAAAGCGGGGTCACGCCATTTTGATCAAAACCATCTTGAGAATTGAATCAAAAACAGATAGTACAAACTTCAAGGGAAGGGGGAGCTTGTTCAGAGTTGCGATATATTGTCATCCGAATGAGGTTTTAATCGGTTTGGGTGATTGATGGATTTCCTTTTCTTGGCTAGATCAAGATCGAGGTTCGCGCCGGGCTTCACGCCTCCATAATATCCGAGTTATTAATGAAAACTTGAAGATTCCTAGTTCCTAAAGATCTATTCCTTCATAAATATTTTCATGGGCATCTGGCAGAGAAGATAAGATTATATCTTTATTTTGTTATTGGTGTATTAGGGTTTTCCTTTCTAAAGGAAAACCCTTTCTAAAGGAAAAAAACTGATTTTTACTGGATTTCGGTCAGTTTAATTATGACACAATTCCTCAATATTAGTGATAAAAGATATATAAAATAAAACGTGGCAAAATTACAAGGAACTCTTTAAATGTAGGCCAAGATGTAGGTTAAAAAACGATTGTCAATGTTAAAATTACACGCTAATCATCATTTGTCAGGCATATTATGATCCACCCTATGTATTAAAAATCCATAACGACACTGATGGCGATTGTTTCATTTTGCCATTTACATTACTATACCTCAGATATTGTAAACTTACTTTTACTTCTTTTTAAATTATAACTCGGTAGTACCATTACTCGATAGAAGATGTAACAACGAGTAACCCAACCCTAGTGGGCTATCCTGTCTTCAGTATACCAACCAAAGGAAGGGTGCCATTAAAACATACAGGTAAGATAAGCCAATTAAATGTTTGATATCTAAAACTATAGCAAGTTGATAGTGTTTTTTTTTTTTTTAATAGGCCTATAAACTGATTATATAATATACGCCCTGTAACGTTGAAAGTTATGATTAATTACAAATTGGTATATAGGAGCCAATCGGGATCCTTGTTACATGGACTTGCAATGCATAAAAGTCTTACTGTGGACCAATAAGAATGGTTGTTTCAAATTTGCAATTGATCGTACCTCTTTATGCTATTGGATACCCAACACGGGATTTTGAAAGGATTATTGATGATATAATAACAGGATTGATGAACATATTATGCTCCATTCTATATTATAGATATATTGACTGCTTTGAGGGACATGGTCGTTTCTAGACTTCTCAAGGGAATCTCCGCATCTGCTATAACCCAAGACCGCAGGTCGCGGGTTATGGCAGATTCGGAGATTCCCGAGAGCAGTCTAGAAACGACCATGTCCCGAAAATAAAAGCAGTCAATATATATTTTATATGCCGAATCTAAAAACAACAAACATGGTCTAATTTTGACCTAGAACTAACAAAGTTAAGTCGAAGTGAAGTCTACGATCTAGATTCTAAAATAGGCCTAATGCCTAGAGTCATGAAAGTTAAGTCAGTTCGAGCCTCTGGCTCTGCAGGCCACAATGCATGCTCACCACATGCACAGGCAACACATTTGCATTCTACTTACAACTAACTGCAAACTGCCGAGGAAGCAGGCCCTCGAGATTAACCTCTAAATCGCTTGTTTAGATCAACATCGTCATCGGAATTCAGGCTTAACGCTCAACTAGAAATCTGGGATCCGTTCTAGCGCGACGAAAGAATTTGTCTACGCTGCGCGCACGCGCGTTGACGCACAAGCAGCGGAGTTGTCTAAAATTATCGACCAAATCGCGCTGCAAATTATGGTATCTGAAATAAAGCGCATGCGCAGCAGCCTTGCACGTAAACAAATGGGGATCGCACTATGCCCATGGGCAAAAAGTACTGTAAAAATGTTCTATTGACCGGTAAAACCGGGAAAAATGTCTATGGCGGCCATAGGTCAGATTATGACTGCACTTTCAACCAATCAGAAGACAGGATTATTAAAGATTCTTAAAATGAGGTATATATCATTTCATCGTTAGTCATTTATTTTATTTTTCTTGTTTAAGGGGAAGTATGATGCATGTACATGTACATGTATAATCGTCGCATTTGGAACTTGAGGCACTCGTGATGCAATGGATCGGTTGATGGGGACATGGTTTATCACCATGATATCATCATGGTTATCAGACTCTTATAAATAGCCTGCACCTGCTAGATGTACGAGTTCCGTATCTCTTGGAATACTAAACTAAAACTAATGGCTAATTTGATTTCAATGTCTTCATGTAGTTCTTGTACTAACATTACCAATTCCGAAGTTTAAGGACCATTTTTTGCATGCTCTTTGTCAGAAAAAAAATTATGCATTTATGTTCCTGCTTTTTTTTTAATTCAACCATTGATATGACATGTCATTTTCATTTTCTTGACCAAAATCCTCCTTCCTTTTCTTCATCTGATTCTTCCCTTTCTTCTTCTTATGTCAGTATTTAGAGTCGACTTTCCATGCAGTGGGAAAGAAGCGGGTTCAGCTTTGCTCAGTTTTCGTCTTCGATTTCAGACAGATAATTACGATGGTCAAGATATCAAAGCGTCACCACTGTACTTCCAGATAGAAAAAGAGTGTAGCAAATGTGAGTGCAAAGCGTTGCAGCATATAACAATGAAATTATGTCTAAAATGTCTAACGTATAACAAATTTTACTTTTGTACATTTTACCTGCATCAATCAAATCGTTATTATATCTCAAGAAAATCGTTTGAATTAAAATTTGAAATTGAAAAAAAAAGTATCGGCCTTGTTTTAAAATTTTGGTGATTTGATAAGAATGCGCAAAGTTAAATTTAGAGGTTAAAAGTTAGTATCAAAAAAAAAAAGGGGGGGGGGTCATTGTTGTTCGGATGTAACAAAAGGAATGAACATGAAATTTATCTAATTCGTCTACTTTAAATAAAAATTATCCTTTATTTACAGGAAAAATGAGAGAAATCTGTTTTGATTTATAAATATTTAGAGGACGTACTTATACAAACAGTCAATAGTATTCAATATTTCCAATGTAGTATAGGGTAAACACAATCTTCAAGTTTAAGAAGATAACTGTCAGCTGTATGATGATCTTATGTTAGCGGAACTAATCATGGATTAAATTTCCTCCATAGACGGACTGCTTTGATGAAATTGTAAAAATATACCACTACGAATAGTCGTCCTCCCAGGTTTATCATGCTAACCTTTATATTTATGCATACACGAGATATTGAGTAGATTTGATGTTTGGTAAATTGTCTGCGTCATTATTATTTTTTTTTTTAAAGATGAGAGTGTGTCTTCATCTACGATAGAAGTATGCCACCCTCCTTGCTCTGAGGGGGGCGTATGCAGTACTGAGGGGAGATGTGAATGTAAAGAGGGCTACTATGGTCTTCGATGTTCACAACGTAAGTATTATGTAGGCCTTTGTTACGTTTCATCTGTCCGCCTCTTCCTTATCCGTACCCCCCCCTACTCTACTTCCCCTTCTCTCACTCCTCTCTCTCTCTCTCTCTCTGTCTCTCTCTCCCTCTCTGTCTCTCTCTCTCTCTCTCTCTCTCTCTGTCTGTCTGTCTCTCTCTCTCTCCCTCTCTCTCTCTCCCTCTGTCTCTCTCTCTCTCCCTCTCTCTCCGGTTCTCTAAAATTCTTTATTTCCGTGCCAAAATCCACATCCACTGTCAAATATTAGCTTTTTGGTGAAAACTTAGATGTTATCTTTTTTAAAATCATGTTTATTGCACATGGCATATCGATGTTGGCCCTAGTATGCTAGTTGCGAATGAATACTTGGCTTGATTTATCAGTACCATGTAGTATCTTGCAGAAATTTGAGAATAACGAAAACTCGGACTTACAGACTGTAACCAACAAAAGTCTTAGCTGTCATAGATCATATGAATCATTAACTCTAGTTATTGTGTTGATCTCTTAACTGTGACTCTGACATATCATTGCAATCAAGAAAAAAAATGATAAGTGAATCATTCCAACACTAAACGCAACTATACCACCTCAAGTGAATCATCTGATTCGACCACAAAGAGACGTGAAAAATTAAATTGAAAGCTTAATTTACAGTCATCGTTTTTAAAAATCCATTTCCTGTCACAGCTCTGTGTATTCCACACTGTTATAATGGAGGTACTTGCATCAAACCTGGTCAGTGCGCATGCCCAATAGGATTCAGCGGGAAAATTTGTCATTTAGGTAAGCATTGTGATCGTTCTAAAAATGCATTTGGTTTGTTTGATGTATACTGCAAGGCTATGATAAATAATTTTTCCTGGCCATTATCCGTATAACTGACATAAGAAACAATAGGCAGTTTGACAAATTATTTAGTATGATACAAAGTGGACATGTGTTTTAATATTAATATATTTGCTGAAAAACTACACAGAAAGTAAGCTCTATGATATCATTAATATTGTTCTCTACAGTATTTATAAAATGTTAATTCTGAGAGAGAAAAAAAGAGACAAAGCTGTCGTTTACTGTTTGGAAGGAATTTAGATAAGAAAAGTTATCAAAATTGTTTATATGAAAAGGGAAAGAAAGAAATGTACAATTTGCCTGCCACATTGGTAATGTACTTTTGATTCGTAAACACGATTATTTTATTTGTGTGTGTTTGTGAAGTAAATGCACCTGATATGGGTGAAAAACCCAACAGGTAGATCGTAATGAATAGAAAATAATTAATATTATTATAATGTGTTTACGAGCTTAAAATCGTATCAATAATTACAAGCCTACTCATTGTATAGGCCCACAGGACTATTGTGGAAAGCATTGTTACTGACAATGATAGAGATGAATGAATGAAGCTGCAAATACATAAATACATCGAAACTATATTCATTTTTTTTTTTTAATTCTGGCCCTTGTGTTTTAGCATCATGTCGGGATAACTGTTTCAACCATGGACGATGTATCGCCCCAGGAAAGTGCAAATGTTATAGGAACTGGTTTGGTGATATATGTCAATATCGTAAGTAAATGGCAGATATTGTGATTTTTATAAGGAAAGAACTAATAAGTTCTTTTTTTTTTAATGGACGACGAAGTATCTCCATAAGAATGAATGGTGCAGCCATAATTATTAACCATCAAACAAGTTCGCTAATTGGGCAGCTACAATAATTTCATATAATGACATTAGATTAACGGATTTGAAAATTTGGCATTGTTTTCTGCATAACGGTAAACATAAATGTAGGCAGAACTTTAAAGAAAATTATTGTTACAATATCTTTACTTATGATATTAACCTGTAGTAAACTTGTAATATTTTTATCATTATATCCATAGCTGTTTCGAGAAATGCATCAGATAATGCTGAGCCATATAAAGAAGGAAGCATACGTAACGTCAAAGGTGATAAGACAAAAGAAATGACCAGTAACTATGATTCGTCTGATTGAAGTATATAATGCCTGTAAAAATGAAATTCTTTTTCTGGAGGATCTGTATTGAAGGTGTAAGGTTTTTAGATACCTGAAGTGAGATCCGAGCCTGTCAGACAAGTGCCCTGTATCATAAAGATAATACGAATAATTGCAAATTGATAGTAACCAATGAAGATCCTGGTTGCATAGACTTCTTGCAGAAAATTATCACTGAGGTCCAATCAGAATGGTTGTTTCAAATTTTCAATTGATCGTAAATCTATATGTAAATCTTTATGTTGTATTCAGAGTGATAAGACAAAAGAACAGACAGTCCAGTAACTATGACTCCTATGATTTAAGCAATACGTGGAGTAACTTGAAATACCTGAAATAAGAACCGTCAATAAGTCTGTCAGACAAGGTTAGACAGAGTGATTTTGGATAAGAGAAAGGATTAGTAGCTAATATATTATTAGTCTGATTGAAGTAATTTATGGAGGATTTTAGAGTATGAAAAGACATTTATATTGGAGGTATAGGGGTCTGAATAAGTAAAAGGAGATCCCCATCTGTCAGAAAAAATATTAAAAAAGTATGATAAGACAAAAGAAATGACCAGTGACAACAATTCTTCTGATTGAAGTAATGCCTGTTAAAATGAAAAAAAACAAAAAAAAAAACAAAAAAAAAACAGGACCAATAACTATGATTGACTGAAGTAATGCCTGTCAAATGGAGTAACTTACCTGGAGGACTTTAGAATTTGAAATGAAGTAACTTACCTGGAGGACTTTAGAATTTGAAATGACATCTGCATTAGAGAGGAATATACATAAAATGAGATTTGTCTTTGTCAGACAACATTAGACAGAGTGATAGACAAAAGAAACGAACGGTAACTATGACTTGTCAGATGAATATAATCATGATAACGCCTGTCAAATGGAGTAACTTGCCTGGAGGATTTTAGGATTGGAAATGGTACCTGAAATAAGATGTGTACCAGTCAGACAAGATAAAAACAATGTGAAGAAAAAAACAACAAAAGAAAGAACCAGCAACTACGATTTTTATGATTGAAATACTACTTGTCGAATGGAGTAACTTGCTTGGAGGATTTTAAGATATGAAAGGATATCTGTATTAGACGTGTAATTGTCTGGATACCCGAAATGAGAGCCTTTGAATTGTCGGATTGAAGTAATTCCTGTCTAAATGGAGTAACCTATGAGGACATGAAAGGATATCTATATTGGATTTATAAGGGTTTGGATAGTAATGAGATCTGTATCTGTCAAACAAGCCAGACAATAGTGTGATAAGACAAAACAAAGGACCAGTAACTATTATTCTTCTGATTGAAGTAATGCCTGTTGAAATGGAGTAACCTGTCTGGATGATTTTAGGATTATGAAATGACATCTTTTGATTTGATTTGATTTATTTGTCAAGTATAAACAACATTCACATAAGCTTGACGGGATGACCCATGAAAGCCCTAGAGCTTATTTACAACGGGGTCCCAAAAAATCTAAATTAGATGCGAAACAGTCTGGACCAAACAGAGATTAAACAGAGTGATAGACAAGAGAAAGGAATGGTAACTATGACTTGTTAATGCCTGTTAAATGGAGTAACTTGCCTGGAGTATTTTAGGATATAAAAGGACATATGTATTGAAAGTGTAAGGGTGCCTGGGTATACCTGAAAGAAGATCCGTGTCTGTCGGACAATATAAGCCAGAGTTATAGGACAAAAGATATGACCAGTGACTATAATTATTTTTATTGATGTAATGAATGATAAAATGAAGTAATCTGTCTATAGGATTTTAGGGATGAATGGACATCTTATTGGGGTTGTAAGGGTACTGATACCCGAAAAGAGATCCATGCATGTGAGACAAGATTAGAAAGAGTGATAAGACTTTTGATTGGAGTAATGCCTGTTAAAATGAAGTAATCTGTCTAGGATTTTAGAATATGAAAGGACATCTGTGTTGGCGGTGTAGGGGTTTGGATACCTGAAATTTGATCTAAGTCTGTCAGACAGAGAGACAGAGTGATAAAGTATGACATACAACCTCCTTGCCATGGTCACAACCTGTTGTTCGAGTTTTTCGCAAGTGCATGTCCCGTAGCCAACGTTGGGCAGCTGCCATCTCTTGCCATTCTTTGTATTTTGACATTGCTCTAACAAGAGTACAGTCTCTTTGCTCTATTCAGTGCCTGAAAAAAATATTGCGTCCGACGTAAGGATTTTCAGTGAAATCCGACCCAGACCGACGTTGATAGAATTATGTGACAAAGAGATCAGAAAATACGAAGTTTACTTTACGGGAGGACACCGCTGGGGTGTGGCCCGCTTATTTTCTAATTTTCATTTTTACCAGGGGAAGAAAAAAGAATTTAAAACAATATTTTTATTTAAAGTGGTTGCAGCCTGATAAGCTGGAAAACCGATCATTTTAATGAGGGAAATATTCGACTAGGCCTATCCCTCCGCCCTCGACTGCTACTTTCAATGTTGGACAAAGGTTCTATTCAACATAATAAAAGCTTCATTGCTTTATTAAATGTTGAATAAACATGTATCATAATCGCATAATTACTTAGTTAATAAATGTTCATATGATTCAGATAATAATGTACTATCAAGACGTACGTGTATATGTATTTGTTTTACGTAATTCAATATTCTGTTGATTATTTAATGTGGCGCTTGATAATTTTCAGAACTTTATTTCAAGAGCGCCACCTTTAGAGTGTAGAGTGCGCGAGTTCCATGCATATTATTACATACATCTCTATGGTGAGTACCGTTTTAACCTATAATAAAATCTCACGGCTGCCTCGTAATAAAAGACAGTGGCGGATCCAGGCGGGGAGCAGGGACGCGCCCCCTCTTATGGGAAAAAAAATAAACACATTAAAAAAAAAGTTTAAATCGGAAAATTCCAGCGCCCCCTCCACCAACCTGTAATTTTATTCAACATCCCCGTTCATTTGTGTATGCATGTACCTTTCTGCACATTTTCATCCTCACCATGATCAGCACAAACACATCATGATCATCTGCAAACCACCACCACCACCACCACCATCACCACCACCACCACCACACCCACCACCACAACCACCACCACCACAACCACCACTACAGACAACCACAATGACAAAAACACCAAAGTATTTAGAAAGTATGTTAGAAGATAACATGAGAGAAAACTGAGAAAGATGTAGAAATGATGGGAGCTTAGTGCTATCTCACTTCGCGGAGACGTCTCCGCGACAGAATAGAAATTTCGTCTCCGCGACGGCTAAATAGTATTAGAGACGTCTCCGAGAAGTCTCCGCGACAATTTATGAAACAACAATCCGTCTCCGAAATTCAGGAGACGCCTCCGAAACGTTCGGAGACGTCTCTAATACGAAATTGTATTCTGTCCGGAGACGTCTCCGCGAAGTGAGATAGCACCCTAGGAGTAGGGTACATGCAGGTAATATGGGACAGCAAGGTAATATGGGACACCTGAAGCAAATCATGTCGTGACCGTCGACCGGTGACCGATGACCGGTGTGAGCACCAAATGTTGTTCATATGAACTGATATACGTAAATATATCGTCGTGAGAGCATCTAATGCCGAAATTTCTCTGAGAAAATTACTGAAAACCAAAAAGTAGGTAAAACTACGGCATTTTTTTACCCTGATGTAAAATTTGATATTTCACAGAATGTGATGGTGAAAGAGTGTTTGAGGACGGTAACCTCAATTGTTGTTATATTTAGTAAGCTATTAGTTTCATTTTAATCATACTAGCGTGTAAAGGTCAATTTCTTTAGTGAAGGGGTGCAATGTTGCATTAAATGCTTGCCTATGACACAGCAAACATTAGTGCAGTAATATGGGACACCCAAATGGCGGAAATGATTCTGGTACTTAGTATTGGGATGAGGCATCAATCTCTTTGCTACGATTTTTAGGGTATATTCACAGTATATAATTAATATAAATAACTTATTGTAGGCCTATATTGACTGTATAATGAAAATAATATTTAAAATAATATTAAAAAAAGAATATAATATACAAAATACATAACAATGAAATATATAGTTAAAGGTTTTACTGAAGGGTCTCTTATAATTTCAAATTATATCTTAAAGTTAATGATTTTCAACATTTTAAGCAAATTCCAGACTGAGGTAGAGTAATTGTAGTTTTAAAACGTACATAAAATACATGTCCCATATATACCTGCACATGCAGGTAATATGGGCACTTTGGTAATGACGTCACATTTGAATATTGCAGACAGGGGGGGTTGGTGATAATTGTTTTGCTTCACAATAAAATTGTAGAGCAGTAGCAGTAGTTATTGAGTTCATTATAAACAAAGATTAGACTGTGTGTCATTTCGTAATTTTATGCAAATTAGGCAAATGAGCTTAGGGGGTCCATATTACCTGCATGTACCCTAGGTGTACAGTAAAAGGACAAAGGAAAAACAGATGAAGCAAGAATGAGAGACAAAGAGATGGAAAGAGAGAGAACAAAAAACAAAAAATAAAGAGATTGAGGGGTGGTAAAGTGATGTGATTGCTAAGCGGGGGTAACGTTAAGAATTTCAGAAGCAATCAGTTTGATGACTGTAATACAAAATACACGACAGTGAGTCAATAGATGTATAATAATGAGATAGCCAAGAAAACACATGACAGAAGTATTTGTCAAAAAGATTTAATTTTAAATAATTACACTTATTACAGCTTTGTTTGTGTATTTCTTAAATGGAAGAACGAGTTAATCAAAATTATATATCGTGTATATTTTTTTGTTCAAGACTTTTCAATAAAAGTTTATGGCTGTTTGGAAGATGTATGTACCATCCAACGCCGAATAAATAGTAATATTCAGTTATCTAATAAATAATTGTGAAATATAATGTCGTATATTTCAGGGTTTTCTAATATCAAAATCACAAACTATCGAAATAAAGAATTCAACATTTTTTTACAACACAAAAAGTAGCAAGGGATTGTACAAAAAAACAGTATTAAAATGAAATAACACAAGTTTTGATCACACTCTATAATAATCCAATGATGTGGCTAAAAAGTCTATTCGTCGGTTCAGAGCCATTGATTTTACTTAGTTAGGCTTTATCATGATATCATACTCTTGAAATATTACATTATGCAGTCATACTAAATACAGTACTGTTTTACATAGTTGTGAAGAGGCTGAGCAATCATTTCAACCCGACTATGGTGTAAATGTAGGTCCTGTCATTTCAGGGGTTATCGACAGAAATATTTTCATCTTCTAGTCTGTCTCCCTTCATTTGTTTTTGCCCTAAACCATAAATACTCTTCTTGTATACTCAGATGTGTGCTAAGTATAGCAACACAATGTGTTGGGTACACAATTTTATCTTACGAAAATAAAAAATAACACCAAAACAACACCAAAGACAATAACTTTGCTTTATCCCCCAATATATCTCTTGATCTGGTAAACCTGCAAAGAGGAAAAGCGTGATGAATAATATAAAGTTGTGATTGCTAATTAATATAATGCATTCCAACTCCTTAATATTCATTTTATCATTTCATTAATTCTTCGAAGTTTAATTACGACACAGAAAATAGAAACGAAAAAGAAAATAAATAATCTTATACCTATAGCAGTTTTCATTAATTAGAAAATTATGAATTAGAAAGTCTGTCGTAAATATGCATGATTGGATCTTCTGCTTGCCCCGAGTATGGCGAACTAGAAATTCCTTCACAGATAACAAAATTAATTGCTTTTCAGGGATTCTTCAGGTGAGATAATATAATATTTGAACTATATAAATAGGGGCTGGTCATTACTCTGGAGATTCGTTATTCCAAAAATAAATAGGGTTCGTTTATCCGAACATCTGCTGCAACAAACCGATTGTTCTTTATCCCGAAAGTTCATATTTCCAAGGTCCATTATTCCGAAGGTTCTTAAACCCAAAATTGTAATAGGGTTCGTTAATCCGAAAATGAAATAGAGTTAAGGTGAATCGATTTCGTATAAATGAACTTTTTTTTTTTCTTTTTTTTTAAACGGAATCTGTGAAGTAAGGGTGCCCGTGAAGTAACGATCCGTGGCAGTAACAGACCATTCGGAATATTAAACGGATCGTAGAAATATTATATAAAAATGCAACATATAACGACCCACGGGTGTAATCGAACCTTCTGAATAACAAGCTATAACCAGAATGTACTTTATATTTAAGATATCCTATGCGTAATTAGTAGCGGCGGGGACGTTAGTATCGTAGCTATCTCGGGTTTCCTGGTAGAATGACGTCACACAAAGAAGGCACAAGATCTACATTTTAAAAAGAATGACATAGAAATAAAAACAAGGATGAGAGAATAG
>CALNVZ010002100.1:48848127-48867787 GCA_940671915.1 Paracentrotus lividus | reverse complement strand
TGCCAAGAAGGTTGATGACTGTCCTGGAAGCCAAAGAAGACCCCCAAAATTTTAAACACTCCTTTAAAAACCCATGTTCTGAATTGTACAGATAATTTTTGGGCCATGAAAATTACAAATGGCGGCCTAGAACTTCCGAGACTGGCGGAACATTTGAGATTTAGCGTTTAGGTGATAGTAACCTTACCTACCATTTGATATAAATAGTAAGCAAAATTTCAAACCAACGTCGATTTATTCAATTCCACTTTTTCAAAGTGTACAAATAATTTTTGGGGACACTGTATGTACGATTGTTTGGGCTTTGTTTTCTTAGTTTTGCTTAGCACTTTAAGATTTATCACTTAAACATGTGATCACATGAGTGGAAAGATTCTACATCTTATTGCCAGGAATATTGTATTATAATTATGATGACACTTATTATCTAATCACTCAATAGACATGATTATCTATTTAAAATATAAAAACCACATTTAAATATAGTTCAATCACACACAATCATTTTTTTTAATCTCACAACTTTTTGATCATTGGTATGAATAAGCATCAAGTACTCTGTGGCAAGACTACAGATAATTGAATTTAACAATGGCCTTCACACACTGGTTTGCAGAAAATAGGAAAAAGTCTTCATCACAAAATATACTGGTCAAAAGATTGTTATACATAGCTGATGAAAGTAATTGTTTGTTTCAGCAAAATACATATGACGGTAATTTTTAAAGTATAAACTTCAGTGTTTGCTCTACGAGGTCAGAAATTTGTAAATCTGAATTTACTTTCTGTCAATACTGTTAAAGGGATTTAGTAACTTTCAAAAACAAGAGCAATTAGATCAAGATTAATAAAATTATATTGTTCCAACAGTAAAAACAAACTACTGAAAGTTTTCAGATCAAATGCAAGTCATTTACTACCTTAAAACAGTGTAACAAACAATGCCAAACATACAGCTGAACACCAGTACCCTCTACTGCTAGCTCATCAGGCCGCTAGAGATGGGGGACTATACAACAGGAAATGGGTGTGTGTTGGGCTACGCGGAAAAGCACATGGTTTTATAAACCATCCGGTGTTGGTTTATAAAATTTGAGTATGAAATCATTGATGTCTCGAAGGTAAAGCAAGCAATTAGCTTGCAATTTTGAAGAGATACCAGACTCACCTTAGTGTTTATAATTATGTTGGCAAAATAAGCTAAATCGAATAAAATGTGATTTGAATATCACTCAATGTTACTACATCCCTTTAAAGGAAACAAAAGTCTGAAGTCAAGAAGTATGCGATTCAAAGCTTAGACAAAATAAAAGAAATCAGCAAAAATTTAAACAAAATCTGATACTGAATAGTAAATTTATGGAAATATTTGCTATTTGATATTTCTTTTTACACTACCAAAGCTATTGATGACATAATTTTGTGTACACCACATTCCATGAATGATTTGCACATATTTGGAAGCTAAAATAATATAACTTACAGGTGCTTTCTCCATAACATCAAAAAGGGTCTCAAAAGTCTTCAGAGATAAATTAGTAACTGTAAATTTTTTGTGTGTTTTGTTTTTTTAAAACTGCCAATATTTTGTTGAATTTGTTGTTTGAGTGCTTGTGCTATCAAAATTCTCAAACTTAATTTCAATCCAAGTTTGCCCTAGCAACCTTGTATGATTATTTCACCTATTTTTTTCAGAAAAGGTGCACAAATATAATGGCTGATCACCAGACTAGTTTGATTCAAATTCTAACTGGATTTTTAAGTACATCCAGCACTTGGAATGTTGAATATATTAAATATGATAACAAAAGTAATATGATGTATCTAACTATCATCCTCACTTGCTTTGGTTTACAAAACTTTTCTACAAGAATAAAAATTTATAATATATTCTCATAAGTAATGCCCTATTCAAGGTTTTCATGGTTAAGCAGCATAACTTTAATTAATGCTTAAATTTTGTAAAAAGGTTGCCACTTGTTCACTTTCTTGTAAAACAAAATAGGCAGAGTAATTTATCAACACTATCTTTAATCAGTAAACCTTTGTGATTAAAAAACATGAATTTTATGCCATTATCACAACCGCTCATGCAGGTTTTTGCAAATACTGTATAAGCCAATATTTTCGCGATTTTGGACTACATGTAGTTGGGGAAATTCGCAAGAGCAAAATTTCGCAATTTTGGTGATGACTTCATTACTATAAATAGCCTTGTACTGAAGTGGAAATTTTTGTGATGACCGACTCGCGAAATACGCGAAAATAAAGTCACTGCGAAAATAACCACTTATACAGAAGATTTATGCCCACAAGAATGACCATATCGATGTATATTTTTGGAAGAAAGACATTGCAGTTCTGAATTCAAACAAAATAAGTATGTAATAATGCTATACATGAAAATTTAAGATTTGTCGAGAACTCATATCTGCCTATAATAGAATTCAAAATGCTCAAAGTTATTTTCCCCAAATGAATAGACAAATTGACAAACTTTTAACAAATCAACAATCTACTATTTTCTACAATCTACTACTATAACCTCTAAATTAAATGACAATTAGATTCAATAAGAAATTAAAATGATTACAGATCCTTCACTGCAGCCACCTTTTAGCCACATTCCCTTAATTGGGTGCATCATTACAGTTCATGACATTTGCTTGTGCAAAAATTGCTCCATAATCAATCCCTAGTACTGAATGAAAACACACTTTTTCACTACTCAATGAATTCACACCATGATAATTATGTTGCCAAGTATCAAAACACATACTTTCCCCCTCAAAACATTTCAGTTTTCAAATAAAAATTTAATTGTAGGTTAATTTATACACCATTTTGGTAAAAGTTATCTCAAAAGGTATAGTTTAAGACTAGCTATTTACAACACACAGTCAATGAGAGAGTTGCTCAGTTCGCTCTCGCTTTAAAGAAGAGAATGCATTTCACAAACACAGGGTGGCTGCAAAGAAGGATCTTTCATAGCACCAACATTGAATATTGTACTGAGCCTACTAAGATCGTTGTATGCAAACAAATGGGAGGCTGGAAGTGCAACGTTTGTTCCGTCCAAAATGTACAGTTGCATGGTTAGGTGATGTCACAATATGATAAAATTCATTGTGCTACATGAATGCGCAATTAAGAATTACTCACTTGATCAATGGAAATGACAACATTTAGGTATGTGATTGAGCATGCACATTGCTACTAGTTATGATCTTGCTCACAAAATAGACAGTAGTTGTAGATCTAGGTCAATTGACTTGGATTTTTTTGGTTCTAGTTCCAGTTGCAGCATGAGGCGTTCATGATTCATTTTTGCTCCTATGGATCGATCCCAAAACGTAACTTTACAATGACATTTGTTATTTTAATTTTACATTAACAATATATCATGCTTAGAGGTAAAAAGCGTTCAAGGATTTTGAATAAAGAATATAATTTGAGAAAGAGTGTCCAAAGGACAGAAAAGCAGAAAAAATGGCGAACATCGAACATTGTGAATGTGGAGAGGATGCCACACAATCAGGTAGTGCTAGTGATGGAAAGTCAGAAAGTAAGATGGAGGAGTTCTGCCAGCGGTGAAACCTTGCAGGGGCCATGGAGACGGAGCACTAGCCACCGCTCCTAATTGATTCAAGATTTGTCAAAACAGGTGAAAAACAAGCTAGATTCTTTTCAGGATGATAAGAGAAATCAAGGATTCTATTGAAAAGGCACTTCAAGATAATTCTGATAGAATAGAACAAATTGGAAAGGGGACAATGCCAAATTTGCTACAGGAGGTACAGCATTTTTTTTTCCTTCTGATTTTGAGCAAAATATGCTCGCTGCTGAGAAGCATGAAAGAAAGCAGAATTTGCTTTTGTATGGTGTTCATGCTAAACCGAATGAGGATGTGGAAGAAGTTGCCATGAAGAACATTGCCTTAAATACCTAAATAGCCCAACAGCAGAGGAGGAAGTGAGGAAAATGCTTTTTGTAAATGTGCATAGGCTACTTCATCGACATGACCCTACTCAGGATGGAGAGACCAGGTTTTAGATAAAATAATTATCAGACTTGTCAAATTTTCTTAAAGAAAAATGGTCTTTGGCATGGCAGAAAAACAAGGGGAAAGTACTGCCCAGTTTATATGTAATGTTGCAAAGAGCATGAAGATTAACCAAGAGGACAATGACATCGATCGTAGCCATCGTGTTGGGAAGAGACCTGAGAAGAGTGAACATTATCAGCCCGACGAGAAAGAGAAGCATCATGGAATCGTTGTCAAATTGTGCTCCATCTTATGAGTCGAAATTGATCCTAAATTGTAGGAAGCTCAAAAGCTTAGGAATCTCCATAGACGAAAACCTTACATCTAATCTCTATAGTTGTTAAAATTAGCACAGATGTGATGACATACTTTGGACAGAAAGGCCAAGAAAATCTCTGTCTCATTAAATTTGTTGATTATGTCTTGCAAACTGAAGAAGATACAGTTTGTGTTTTGAGCATCACAACATTTTAACAAAAGGCGGACGGATGTGTGAGGTTATAAAGCATAATTTGCTAAATCCTGGCTAAACACGCTTCTGGCAAAGGCCACAGTCCAAGACCCTGCATGATGGACCCTGGTATGACAAAGCACCGCTAGGACTGAACAGCCTACGAAACAATGAAAAACATCGCCAAGAATGCTGGGTGAACCCCTCACTACACCAACTATAGCCTGTGGGCAACAACAGTGAACATTCTTGATCAAGCCGTTATTGCTTCCTGAGGTATCCTGGAAGTTACGGGACATAGATTGGAATCATCTCTTCAGAACTACGTCAAGATAAGCAAGAAAAGAGAAATAAGTGCTCAAATCGTATTATCAATACGGGAAGAAGACCCTTCCTCTTCTCGATTCGAATCAAAATATCAAACTAATCGAGAAAAACTAGGACCATGTCCAAGTAACAGGCCTAGTTCTAGACCTATGCCCATACCATCCAGTTCCACTGGTCCCACTGCTGGCGGTTCTGGTACATGTTCACCATCAACGAGGCTCATCTCAAAGTCAAGTCAAAGTAGAAGTGGAACTCCTGTTGATACACTTGCAGCAATCACAAATTACCTCATACAACGGACATTGATATTGCTGGCGTTGATGAAACCATCCTGACTCTCTCCCAAAAACAATTGATCTTTCAGAAAAATTTGAAAATTCTTGTTTTATTTTGAACTTGTTACCTTGCAACATTCTAGATCTAGGCCTAGCCCTAGCCTAACTCAGAATAGGTCTAAAACTGTGAGAATAAATTCTTGTTTGATTATGAACTTGTACTGAGGAAAACTTTTTCAACTTGAACCTTAATGTTTGGATTTGAACTTGGTTTACAGTTCAACCTATTCCTGATGACATTATAATTCCGGTAGCTGTAAGTTGATTATTAGTAACTGTAGACCTAATTAATTTTGTTTCTTCTGTGATGTCATAATTGGCTTGCATTAGTTGTATAATGCATACCGATTAAACGTGCATTGCTGCTACAATGTAAATTGGAATCAAATCACTGCTTGCTACTGCTCAGAGCACTTTTTGCTTGCAAACACTGGAAAACATGACTGCTGCTAGCTACTAGTGCTCAGGCTGCTACATGTAGTGCTCTGTCTTATTTCCCCATTATCATTTACTATAGGAAAAAACATCCAAGGCGTTGTACAACAGAAAAAGTGAAAATTCCTATTTGTGCAATGGTACAAGATTTCACATTCGTTGAAAGAGACAGAGACTCTATTCAACTTGGTTACACTTCGTTGAATAGAGCATCTTTCCTTCAGCTCATGCAAAATCTTGTACCATTGCACTCATGCCTATTCACCATTTCTATAATGTACCAGTTAAGCATCAAGAACGAACAAAACATGCCTACTGTCTGCAACACTCCACTATTACTTGGCCTTCTTCTCCTGCGATCCAGCCGGAGGACCAGTCAAGATGGCATCCTTTAGCTGATGAAGGACACCAGTAAACAGAAGAGTTCCTCCGAAGACCAGACTGGTCCCAAACCAATGCCATGATGTGAATGGGTTTTGGAAGTAGATAATGGAGGCAACGAGGCTTATGAACTTGCGGAGGGTGACGACGAGGGTGGTGATCAGGGATGGACATTCTGACGTCAGAATGAACACACCACGAATGCATATATATGTGAGGTCAAAGGTTAAGGAAACAATGTAAATTCTATGACTTAGACCAGCTTTGTTAAAGGTGGGGGGAATAATATTGCAATTACTGTCAGCAGTGATTCTCATGTGTGTTGAGACAGTGCTGACAACTGTAATGAAAATATTCAATTTAACTCTACACTTTTTTGGTTCCATATTTTCTCTCGTTCATATACTTTTCATTTCATATCTTTCAATTTTACTTCCCTATCGTCCTTTCTCTCTTTCTCTCCCTCCCTCCCTCTCTCTCTCTTTCTCTCCCTCCCTCCCTCTCTCTCTCTCTCTCTCTTTCTCTCTCACTCCTTTTTTCCTATTAGTTTTTCTTATCTATCTTCCTTATTCTGTTATTCTCTTTTCTGTATCTTTCTATAATACCCATAACCAAACCAATGTTCAATATATAATGCAGTGTTATTGTGAACTGAAATTAACTGATTAAAAAAGGATATTGCGTCAATATATTTCCAAGTAGATAAAGCCACATCTTTGGTAAAGATATTCCGAGACCAATCATAAGAGGTTCTGGAAAGAGAAGAGATATAAGCAAATGATTGTTATCAAAGACAAACAAATAGATACCATTACAATCATTTTAATTATTCCCAGATACTTCGAGATGCAATATTAAATGGACACCAATTAAAACTTTACTGGTAGAGTCTGAACTAGGTGTGCATGTGAATGGCTGGACTTACCTGGCAAAACCTCAAACCTCTGCTGAAAACAAGATTACCAGCTAGAACAGTGCAAAAACCTTTCTTGATCAATCCCACAACACCACAGCACTTTCTTCTCCTAAAAATTCTAGTAAATAGTGGTTGGGTAACTAACCAAGCTCATATTATAGGAATGACGTGCATGGTGTTCTTTCGCCTGATCAAGCCAATAGTGGTTGCCGAAATGTCACGAATACAGTTAATTATATATTTTAAGTAAACATTCCAGCAAATGATTTATAATTGACTGATATATCCTAGGAATGTGTTAAGCAGAATTTCTATATAGAAAATAAATTAAACTTATTATATTACAAATATTAAGTCTTTTTTATTCCCCGCCCCCTGTTAACTCACGTAAAGCACTGTACATTAGCATGATGAATAGACTGCCTCTCATCCCATTTAAGAAGAACCCCCCCCCCACCTCCCATCACACCTCCATGCCCTAGCAATACCCATCAATCCTCACCTGAAGCACACTGTACATTACAGCATGATGATAGATGTCTCGTCCCATAGAAGAACCCCTCCCCCCCCTCCCATCACACCCTCCATGCCTAGCAATACCCACATCAACTCACCTGAAGCACTGTACATTACAGCATGATGGTAGATGTCTCGTCCCTTAGAAGACCCCCCCCCCTCCCATCACACCCTCCATGCCCTAGCAATACCCACATCAACTCACCTGAAGCACTGTACATTACAGCATGATGGTAGATGTCTCGTCCCATTAGAAGACCCCCCTCCCATCACACCCTCCATGCCCCTAGCAATACCCACATCAACTCCACCTGAAGCACTGTACATTACAGCATGATGGTAGATGTCTCGTCCCATTAGAAGACCCCCCTCCCTCCCATCACACCCTCCATGCCCTAGCAATACCACATCAACTCACCTGAAGCACTGTACATTACAGCATGATGGTAGATGTCTCTACCTATAAGAACCCCCCCCCCCATCACACCACTCCACACCCTAGCAATACCCATCAACTCACCTGAAGCACTGTACATTAGCAGCATGATGGTAGATGTCTCGTCCCATTAGAAGAAACACAGGCAGAGGTAGAGCATGCTTAAATATCAAAGAGACGAAAGCCACAGAGATGAGACCTTTGTCGAAATTTTCATTGAATTACATAATTTCGAACACAAATAATAAAATGGGCACACAAATAAAATAATAATAATGCTATGTTTTAATATAAACTACAACTGTTATATGCTGTGGAATGAAAAAGAATTGTGACACCTTAGTCTACTACAGATGACAAAAGGCCCAATGTGCGCCCCTCCTCCCCCCCCCCTCCCAAAAAAAAAAAAATCTGCACCACATATACAATATAACAAGCTCGATAAATTGAATGAAAGAAGAATAATTGTTTCACTTTAATACAGCTCTTTAATATATTGTGAGTAAGCTACCCAACTTTTTTTCTCCCATTTAAAATCCTATCTGTGTTTTCTTCTCACAAGGGAGTTTTTTTGCTATTCATTAAAACATGATAAATTTGTTAAGACTGAGGTGTATCACTTTTAATAATAAAATTAATAGTACAAACTCTTGTTAGTCTGCAAAATACATCAGATTAACATCTATTTCAACAGATTTCCATTTTTATAATTTCAATAAACATGCACTTACAATGCATTAATACTGATTCAAAGAAATGAACGAAAGAATCGTTTTAAACCATATATCGATGAATCTACCAAATAAAAACTATTATGGTTAGCATGAATTAGCATGACTCCTTAGTCAGAACTAGTTATGTAACAGTAACCAAAAAACCACTTGAATCTATTTAAGGATAAACACTTTGTACATAGGTACAAAAATCAACAAGCAAATAGAGAACCATAAAAATATGACAGCATTTCTTAGTAAAAATATAGTTATGGATAGTGAGTCACTATAAACAAAACCACAAGGATCTATACTTTAATGGGAAGTAATAACACAAATACAGACTATTACATTTGGCATTACGACCTCTACCACTAACCACATGAAGCTATAAAACATTATGATTGCTTCTTAGTCTAAACTAGGTTTATGTAACATTTACCATAATTCTAACCACACAAAATCCATAACATTGAAAATGCTTATTAAATTACATTTAATATGACAATTACATCTAACAAGTCATGTAGCGGCGGATCCAAGAAGGGGAGCAAAGGGGCAAGCGCCCCTCTATTTTTTGAGAATCACACTTTCTCTATACAATATGTTTATGAAATTATACCTAAGAAAATTGCCTTATGTGCCCTCTCTATTTTCAAATTTGGTGTATGCACCCACTCTTTTCCAAAATCTTGGATTCGCTGCAGATAAAATGCTATGGATAGCAAGAACATTGTAGCAATGATAAAAAAAAAATAATAATGAAAACATTCATGTTATATTGATGTACAGCCCCCAGGATTTTTTTTTAAAGGGGAGGGGGGGAGGTTGGAGAGAACAAATTTACAATTTTTTTTTTTTTTTTTTTTTACAATGTCACAGTTGAGTCAATTTAATCAGAGCCAATTTTGAGTATTTTGAATGAAATATCATTTTGTTGAAGAAAAAAAATCATAAAACAAAGTCTGTGAAATAATAACATGTCATATTTAATAATAATAACTTTTGGTCTTATATACAATGTTACGATATTACATGTACATGTATCATATTATCTAACCACTTAAATTTCTCAATGTAAAACCCCAAAGAATTTTGAATCTCTTTATTTTCCCGAAATTGAATATCTAAACCCGATTACGTACTTTCTTTGAAGTTCAAAACAATTTTGCATGGTTACCCCCATTGGTAAACGAATATATGGAATCTTTACTGAGTATTATTGACCTTTGTCTTCACCATTACTATACACAAATGCATAGATATGACCTTTGTTAAACTATTTGGTTATGTTCGTTACTCGTTATATATAAAACGGATATGTTCTCTTTTGTATCAATCTTCATCGACCTCAAAAGCTTTTTATTTCACCTACCCAAATTTTACAACAATTTTCTCAGATGTTACAATGTTAGATAATTTGATTTCAAGAACAAACACTTTTAGGTTTGACCTTTGATAATAACAGTATTTTGGTCTTTACATAATTTATTGCTTTAAGTATATTTCGATATTTGAATGTTTGTATCTTTTATTTTTGTAAACTGAATGTATTTCAGCCTTCGGGCTGCCATATTCAGCTTTTTAATAAACCATTCAATAGATAAATAAATAAATAATTAGAGTAACTTATGGCAAAGTTTAAAACATACATTTTTTTTCTTCAAATATTAAAGACAATTAATGAAAATTGAGGGGACTATGCGTTCATCAATGTGGAAAGTGTACATAAGAGTGACATGTATATAGCCTGGTCAAAGTCTTTCCTTATTATGCCAATTATTAAAAAATAACTCATTCAAAATCACTTACCAGACATAAAAACATAAAAAGATTAAGTTATCTCAACTTTCAAACACCTGTAAGCTTTCTTTTTTTACTTCCAATTTTGTTTAAAGTTTCGCAACCCGATTCTCTGAATTAAACTTTCTATTTAATATCATGTTGAAATACTTTTTCTTCTATGCAGTTATCAGACAAAATACTGTATAAGCCAATATTTTCGCGTCCAGATATTTTCGCGATTTTGGACTAGTTGGGGAAATTCGCGAGAGCAAAATTTCGCGATTTTGGTGATGATTTCCCTACTATAAATAGCCTTGTATTAAAGTGGAAATTTTCGCGAAGACCAACTCGCGAAATTCGCGAAAATAAAGTCACCGCGAAAATAACCACTTATACAGTAATATGTTTGTAAAATTCTGTCTGTTATCCATTACTCATAATCTATAAGGTCAAAAGGTCAAAGTACAATCTTTTGAACACATGAATACTCACCGAATAGAATGAGAGCTTCTCTTGGATATTTGCCATGTTTTGTGTACAGAACCTCTTGAAAGATTCCCAAACGAGCAGACAAGAAAAAGGGCAAAGGTCAACATACATAGACCTTGAAAGGAGGAGGAGGAAGTGGAAAACAAATCAAATATTTGTATCAATTATCAATTTGTTTCTTTTTAACCTTAAGATATTACGAGAAGTTGGCATACTTCTACCTTTTAAAATGAATGAATTGTGGCGAAACTTTTTTTTCCTTCTGCAATTGTTTTAATTAAGCTATTAACTTATAATCAAACATTTGAAAACTATTTACAAATAAGACTAAGTTGCCTGTACTATGTATGAACCTAGTCATGTCAAATATTTACACTGTCTAGAGTTATCTATTGGTCTCTCTCTCTCTCTCTCATCTCTCTGAATGCATTGACATACATGTGCATGCTTAAAGGACTCATCCGGGCTGGAGTTTGCTTATAAAGAAAAATATAGTAAAATCGAAAAAGCAAACACTGAAATTTCATCAAAAATCGGATAAGAAATAGCAAAGTTATGAATTTTCTTAAATTCTTCAAATTGGCAAACTGATGATGTCTCAAGTCCCCCTACTTTCTTTGTTTTTTATGTATAAAATACCAATTATCAAGATTTTTTGCCCCCAAGGACATAAAACACGGATAATCCTTGTGGAATGTTTATACGGTCACAAGTGCTTTTACTTATTTCAGTATGAGGGACAGATTTTCTGTTATACGCAATATATTGAAAAAATGAGATAAATAGGATTTTCATATAATAAAATAACACAAGAAGTAGGGGGACTGTGACATCATCAGTTTGCTCATTTGAATATTCAAATATTTCAAATGAGGAAATGAGACAATTGCCAAGAACTGTTTTACAAAAAAAAATGACGACTAAAAAAATGCATAACTTTGTTATTTTTCATCCGATTTCTGATGGAAATTTTCTGTGTTGTGCTTGATGAATTTTACTTAATTTTACAAAACTTTTTCATTTCAGCCCGGACTCCTCCTTTAAAGACTTTTAGTATAGTGCACAGAGCACCAAATGTTGTCTGTATTTTATAAATATAAGACCTAGAAATTGGGTCAAAATGAGTGTGAGCCTCGCCTAGAAATGTTATTATATTACGAGTTTATACCTAGACAGTAGTACAGAGAGAGAGAGAGAGAGAGAGATAAAGCTTAAGCTCAAAATTTTATTGTCCAAAACAAGGATGAAACAGATATTCTTTTGGCCAAATTGATCATGGGCTCGGCAGCCACTGAACAGCACCAGATAGACATTGCTCTATCCCTTTTGCCACACAGGGTAGCAGCAACTCACATCTTTTAACGTCTTTTGGAATGACACGGCCGGGACCGAACCCACAACCTACCGATTATGAGGACGCTCTATCCACTGAGACAATCCCGAGGAAGAGAGAAAGAGAGGGGAATCTTACAGTAGTAGCCTTACCTATAATCCATAACACAAAATCTGATGTAGAATCAAATCCTTCTGTTTTAGGTTGATCTTCACCACCCTGTAAAGAAAAGGAAAATAAGCATAACAATTATTAAACATGCCTAGATATGCATTAACAATTCAATATCTTGCTTCTTTATCATTTCCAATGGGAAGTTTCAATACCGGGGTAAGTAATGGAGCTGTAACATCATCTGCTTGCTCATTTGAATATGCATGAGACCATACCAAGAACTGTTTTATCAAAAAAAGCTCAAAACTCAAGAAATTCCTAACTTTGTCATGTTTCATCCAATTTTGATGAAATTTTCAGTGTTGTGCTTCTTTAATTTTACTCTATTTTTTTTTTTTTTTATAACATCCACATTTCAGCCTGGAGCCTCCTTTAAGCCCTTTTCTCCTGATCTTTAGATTACAGACATAATTTTTTTTTTTTTGGGGGGGGTGGGGGGGGGGTTGTTAGCAGTTATTTTGCTATTCATATTGTTTTGCATGTATATTCCAAATATTCCAAATTCCAAATTATGTATTCAGTAATTCATTCAAATTACACAAGATTGAACTTTGTATTAAAAATGGGGAGCATTAAACTTACCACATTCTGTGCCGACATAAGAGTACATATACAGATTCCTATTGATATCATGAAGATAGCTATATACTTGGATGGTGCATATCTGACAAAACAATGATGTTTAAAAACAAAATAAATAAACAAACAATGGAGTAGATTCTCCTTTCAGAGTAGACCCTATCTCATTGGGTATGGATATAGAAAGGAACAATTTCATTGAATTTAGAGTAGAGAATCAATATTTGCTAATTTAAATACAAAGAAATCTACAGCTTTAATAGTGAGTGAATAATAGTGGTAAATAGATTACAAATCAATATTCTCCACACATATGATTAGTATGCTAGTAATATTTGAATAGATTCCTTTGTCTTTTATTTTACTACAAAATTATCAATACAACATTGAAAGGTCGAATCATTGGAACTTTAAAGAAATAAATTTATATGCTATTTTATTTCTAGAGACACCCACCGTTTGTTGAGGATAATAATGCCCAGAGCCATATTCGCAATTAGAGACCCCTGTAAGTTGACAAAACAGACATAGGTCGTGTGAACATTATGAACTCGCCAACCAAATAGGGTGGTGCTGTTACGTTTTTTGCTATTTTTCAGCATTAATTTGTCAATATTTTCAAAAGTAAGAAAGTTTTTGTAACAAATTTGATCTCATTGTGAAGCTATGTTACTGTGCTAGCTCCCTGTGAAGTTTCATTGTTCTAGGTAACATTTTGGTGGAGTTACAATAGTTTAAGTTTGGGGGAGTAGGGGTGGTGCCGGAAGCGGAGACGCCAGGAAGCGGAGACGCCTGTACAAAGTCAATGGGAAATTTTGCATTTTGTGGTTGATTTGGGGAAAACTTGAATATCTCTTGGCTTATGAATATAAATTTGGTACCAAACTAAAGCTTATAAACTGCTTTATACCAGGAAATCACTGAACAATACGTTTGATGTTATAATAGTACCCAGGAAGACTCAACAATCATTATTTGACCTAAAAATGCGATGCCTCCTGTACAAAGTCATCAGGAATTAGAGGTATTGTAGTACCGTTGGGAAAACTGCAATATCTCTGCCAAATTTTAATCTATGATTGTAAATTTAGCACCAAATTAAAGCTTATAAACTGCTTTATACCATCATATCACTTAAACCATATGTTTGATGGTGCAACGGTACTTGACAGGACCACCCCCTCATGAATTTGAAAAAAAAGTTATTTTTTCAGGGCTAAATTCCAGATCATTATAGTTTTCTTTCTAAAATTGTAAACCATAATGAATTATACCTTGTTTGAAAGGTCTGAATATTATCTACCAGAAAGTAATGATATTAATCATATTTGGGTGATTATAGGTGACTTAATGATAAAAACAATGAAAATTTTTAAAAAAATCTAAATTTCTTGAAATTTTCTTAATAACTCTTTTATCTTACACCTGGTATGATTTTTCAATGCAGATTTAGATTCCTTGAGGAATTTTCCTTTCAGAAAATGTATAGTTTTGATATCATAAGGGGTATACTTTATGACATACAGGTCCTTGAAGAGAAAAAAGAGCTGTTTGTAGTCAAATTGGCATGTAACGCAAAAGGCGGCGAACTTATAACACATAGCCCAGATGATCGTCGGTTGAAATAACTGGGCAGTTCCAAGGTAACGGAGTGACATTCAGAAGCAACATTTCAGCATTCAAACACATTTATCATCCATACTTTAATCTTTATTTACAAATAAATGGTTCATGACAATAGCTGATGGTACCCTCTTTTCAAAATGATAACATTTGTTATAGTGATCTGCATAATTAATGAGATATGAATATTCGTAATCGTGGTTACGGAGTGACGCAAAATGGACATGCATATTTGAGCAAAAAACATTTTGCTTAAACTCTGTGAACTTTAAATGGCTATCATAATTTTGAGTAATTGATTGGATTTTATGTTATACTAGGTATAATATGCTGCCTTGCATGAGAAAATTGGTTGAATATTTTGTTAATTATGACTTAAAACTTGAACCCATGTCCGGTTACGGAGTGACGGTTACGGAGTGACCTCTGAATCATCCACACAATGGCAATGTAAATGGACTATGTCTCCCTTGCTAAATGAAAAAAAAACACCCTTGATTGTTTCAATTTTAATTCTGCTTGCTCTGTATGATAGCTCTAGGTGGGGGATTCAAAACTTCTACACAGAATTTTGAAACTCATTAAGTATGCTAATTTATGCGCATTTTTCAAAATTCACAAATAATGGATTTTCTTTATTTGTCGACCGATTTTGATTTTTTTTCTTTTCTTTTTTGTTCCATCCAGTAGAGCTACATGAGGTTTACTAAACTTCTACACAGAATTTTGAAATATTTGAAAATTGTCTACATTATATATGCTAATTTATGCAAAATTCTTAAAAAATAACAATAAATGCTTCTTCTCCTTTATTTGTCGATCATTTTCAATTCCATTTGCTGTTATGATAGCACTAGGTGGGAGATGCAAAAATTGTACACAGAATTTTGAAACTCATTAAGTATGCTAATTTATGCAAATTTTTCAAAATTCACAAATAAATTAAAACAAAAATCTTTTGACAGATTCTTTTTTCCTAATCTGGTAAAGCTCCATGATGCTCACTAAACTTCTACACAGAATTTTGAAATTTTGACTAGAAAATAATCTATGCTAATTTATGCTAATTTTTTTTTTTTGTAATGCTTCTTCTCCTTCATTTGTTGATGAATTTCAATTCTGTCATGCTTTATATGATAGCACAAGGTAGGGTAATTTTCAAACCCATTGTCTTACTTTTATTTATATGTACAGGTCAGTGTCTTCTTTAAACTACTATTTAAACTTACTTAAATGGTATACATGTAACCAAATGATTGAGTTCACAGCCTCATCCACTTTCTTCCAAAATAATCTGCTGCAAAGTCCTCAAAGGAGCTCATATCAGACCTCACACAAATGCCTGAGTTGTGCAATTAATTGCTGACAAAGGGCTCATTTGCATATATATGATCTCATATCCTCAAAGCATGACACCCCGGTGTATTTCTTGGGCGCTTCACTAAAAGAATTCTGAATTTAAAAAGTTCTAGTGTAGAGAGTGAGCTTTGATCAAATTGTACATGTACATTGTACATGCAATGCAATGGGATGTCACTCCGTAACCATAATGGTTACGGAGTGACACATTTTATGAGGCCGTATTTCTCAAACAAAATCCATTCAAATATAAAAAGTTTATGTAATTGATAGGTATGGGTGTTCCAGATTTGCAAATAAATTTTTGTCACATTAAACCCAATTATTCTAAAAATATTTAAAAAATATGTGTTTTTGTGGTTACGGAGTGACATTTTGAGGTAACTTCATGTTTGTGCTCACTGATGGGGAACAAAGATCGCGAAGCAAAATATTATGTGAAAACTTTATTTTTTATATATCCTGCTTTCATAATAAAATATGATCAAAGTATATTTTCATTTTCTAGGTACATTTCTCTTACATGAAATTTAAATAAAAAAAGATATAAATTTGACAATTTTAGTAATATTGAATATTAATGCCATTTTTAAACCCAAAATGCCCTAAAAAGGCTGAACCATCCACAGATATTGAAAATTTGGACTTTTAGCTGTCATATGATACCAAATTTGTCATGGAACCATAAATTTGAAATTTGGGGGGTCATGTCCTGTTTTGCTTGGAACTGCCCAACTTCAAAATTGAGTAACTCTTGGGTATTCTGTATTTTTAACATTTCTTCCCCGTTCTCTTTCATGTAATACATATATTTTTATATAAATTTAAAGGTTACTGATATGGTATGCTAAAGCTGGTTTAATAATAAATAACCCGAAGTGCTATGTATAACCATGGATGTACTAGGAGAGGATAGGTAACTCAAGCATAATACATTTGAACATCTGTATGGATACAAAAGCATACCTATCATTGACAAAGCATTCCACATTGTTTTGATGTTCCATTAATCGGTGCTGACACTAAACCGACATCAAATTTGAACGAAATATCATTATTTGTCATTTTTGTCTCTATAAGCTTTATTTCTGAATAATTTCTTTTGTAAATTTCAAGTTAGTTATGGACTATAAAACGAAAACATCCTAAGCTATTTCCATTTTAATAGAATAAAAAGAAATTGTGAAACAGACATAAAGGGTTTTTTTTTTATTTGCAAAATTGATACATTTCTCCGGAGATTTCCTGAACTTGAGAACTCACTCATTATCAACAGTATATCTTTATGTGTATTTTTTGCATAATAATTTCTGCGTGCACTTGAGTGCATCTGAAATAATTGACTTTTAATATTAATTACTCGTTTCATGGTTATTTCTCTTCGCTGGTACCCGTTATGCCCACAAAATGTACTGATGCCATTATTAAGAACTAGACAAGCCAAATTAGAACCTGAATTTCTTTCGCTCTTCCCGATAAACTGTCTCTAAATAAAAATGTTGTTATTGTTGAAACACCTGTTTAAAACACAATTCTTTAAAGGAAAATGGCATGGCGGCTCCGAGGATAGAACCTCTGATCTCTTATAGTTACCTATCCTGTCCTAGTACATCCATGGTATAACATATATATGCAATATCTGTACAGTATAATTATACAAGAGCCAAATATTATTACTATTTAACAAATTACACTTCATTCTCCTTTTTTTTAGCCGTAACAAAATTAATTCATATCAATTCACATCCGACTGTATTAAAGTTATACTAATAAGCAATAAGAATTGCAATCACATTTGAATACGGTAGGTATTAAATACGAATTTTATGAAGATACTCTTCATCAATCCACAAGCAGAATTTCCCTTTACTTACACTTCTGAAGATGGTATGCAGAGGAACTGATATTTTAAAGTTGAGGGCGTAATTATTGACTACACTTGTAGTAAAAAAGAAAGCCACCATTATGAGATAGTACCTGCATACAGAAATTACACAAACATGTAATCACATCTTTATAACATAGCATATAATAATAAAGAAGTCTGTTATGATGTCATGTACATGTACACACCGTTTTCATGAAATGAATTATTTATATTATTATTTGAATGATCTATGAACAAGGTCAAAATTTAAAAGTAAACAAGACTTTTTAAATATTGTACTTTGAAAAAACGTGTTGATATTTCTTCTATGCTACTATGCAAAGGTGTTCTATTACTGATTATTTCCATTCATCTTGAAAAGGCTCCAGGGGCTGTTTCTCGAAACCATCATAAGTCTAAGTTCTTGGACAACTCATAGACAAGTGAATTATCATGCGTTTCACAATGGGATGTCCACAAACTTACACTTATGATGGTTTTAAGAAACGGGCCCCAGACTCCTACCGGTACATATTAAGAGGCATATCTACAGTATCAAACATTAGACGAAACCAAAATCTAATGAGAGAATCACTATTATAGAAAAGAGATAAATGAGAGGATCAATTAAATTATAGTTTTATCAAAGTTGCTTATAAAATAGAGTTTTGGAGGTTTAAATAGTCATGTTGAATAGTCTGGTATTGGAAAAATTGCTTCAAAATGGCCTATTTTGTGGACAAATCTACATTCATTTGTTTTGTACACGAATTTTCAGATTTTCCACATTATCATTCAAAGTCTGACTTACCTTCTTTTCAGCTCAACATATGTGATGCGTCATGTCGAAATGAGAGACTAGACGCGATTTTTGAAATCCACTTATTTGATATTATTGATCCCTGATTCATTGCCTTGAATTTGATATATAACCCGACTGTAAAGAGTAAATAGAAGTGGAGATATTAGCCCCTGGGCTACATCTGTTAGAAACAAAACTATTTTAAACCTTTTTGGGTTTTATTCCGATGGTTTGCGTGCGTTCTTTGAATGTCAATCGCGTATACTCTTACTCATAATAAAGCGAGTCATTTGATCTGAATCTGTTGGAAATTTTGAACATAATAATGGTCTATAGACTAAATTATTCTTGTACAGGGGCTTATGCATTTTGTTTTATATTCTTTGAATAAGTATATGAATAGAGATAAGCCTCAAAAATGATTTAAATAAATATTTGCGCCTCACGAATGTATTTAGAATTTCTCTGATCACGTTTTTATGAGTGGCTAGGTTAGCTTAAGACATGAAAATAAAAACGTAAATGATTTTGCTCGATCTCGTCTTTTTATTGATCAAACTTGGTTACAAAGTAATAAGAAGATATTAATATTTTTAGAAATGAATTAATTTTAAGAGTAAATTCGTCGTGTTTAGTAAAACGCTACTTTTTAACACGTTACTTTGTAAATAACTGCAGAAGACTTTAACCTAAATACTTGTATCAGAAGTATTATCACGTCACCTCTTTTGTATGCCTATGTTTCCCTGATGGACCAAATTTGTTTTATAGGGAGGTTTTAATTTCCCATCAGGACAACAGATATCGCGGCCCTAAAATAAATGCTGAAATTAACATTCATTTGGATCCAGATAGCTAAGTCAAGCAATAAGTAGCTTTTCCCCACATAACCCCCCCCCCTCTCCCCACCCGATTTGTTAGATTTGAACATTCGTTTGCGTGCTCCGCCTATCCGGATGAAACAGCTGCTTTATTGACAGCAGGTTGTGGCATCGCAAGCAAAATTTTCTGACGTGCAGCCTAAAGAGAAGTTAGTTCGCTATTCGCTCAAAAAAACGAAACAAAAAGCCAGTTGAAATCACAACATCACATGA
>CALNVZ010002100.1:48834769-48846413 GCA_940671915.1 Paracentrotus lividus | reverse complement strand
TCTCTCGAACACGCAGGACATGTGCTCTTTGGAAATTCAAAATCAAGGAATCTCTCTCTTATGACCGTGAACGTCCAATAAACAAAGCCATGCGTTGCTAAGGGCGGAGCTAAACGGAGAGGGGAAATGAGCGTGGACGTTCGCTTGTATACATGTCCGGAAAAAAAAAATTATGACCGAAAAAAACACTCGCCGAAAAACTGCTTTTTTACCACTTCCCCGTTATCATTTTCACTCATTTTTTTAACAGAGCAAAGATGAAGCATGGTAGAACCAGAAAATCAACAAAAAAAAATTTCCTCAAAATTTTGAGTTTTTTATTAGTTTGTCGATTTACTCGGATCTTTGATCTGCGACTTCTCTCTCATTTCGACAAGACGTATCACATATGTCATTAAGAAATATATTTTATATCACATATGTCTAGGTAAGGTACCTTACCAAAAGATAAAGCCGCGGCCTTCTGCGTGAATGCCGCACAGCAGCGCTTTATACCAGATGTACTAATCCCCTCCAATTAAGTCAATGGAAGAATAATAGGGGAACGGTATATCCTGCCTATAATTCACGCAGGGGGCCGCGGCTTTATCTTTTGGTAAGGTACCTAAGAAGGAGACAATCAGTAATATGAAATGGTTGGGGAAAATGCAAATCAGTGTACAACACAAATTGAAAGTCATCTACAAAAATCATGCATTTTTTGCCAATTTGAAGACCCCCTAGGAACTTAAACAAGAAATTTAAATTGCTGCAATTCCTTTTTTTATAACCATTTTCACATTGCTCTTCTCACTTTTCTCCTTCTTACTATAGAATTGATTTTCTTCTAGGGTTTTGGTTTCCTTTAAGAAACAAAAGACACATATAGCAAATGACATGAGATATAAGATTGATGAACAGACTATCATGGTTCAGGTCATAGCACTTACTTGATAGGAATCATTGGCTTCTTTGTGCCAAACTGTGCAGTGGTCACAAAGCCTTCCACAGCAATGAGAAGAAACTGAGCAAAGGTTATAATATTGCCACTCCCCGGGAATTCACTGAACAAAAGAGAGAACAAAAAGTCAAAGGTGGGGAAATTGCACAACTAAATTTTTCAATATGTAACAAAAATGTGACCAACAGTATATTCAATATAAAACTGCCCACAATCATTTGATATGAACACACAAGATACGAAATGTATGCAAATAGAATATTATTATTATTATTATTATATGTTTCAGTTTCTAGTCAGTTTTCCTCTTGTTCAAATAAAATTCTAGCACCTCAAATTTATCTCCAATCTGACACACATTGTGAATTATGAATAAAAGTGAATTGTTAAATTCAATGCCATACATTCCTCCACAATACTTCATTTTATTTTCTCCAATTGTAGGAGAATATATGGTAGCAATTGCACCATTACTATTTTTTACCTAACCCAATTTACTTAACTGCGAATCCACAATAACTTTCTAAAAATGAAAATGAAGGTGAATAACCAAATACATGTAGATAAATACATGTAGATAAAAGATTTGAGTCTAGTCTCACTAACCTTACGATAAGCTCTAAGAAGAACACATTGGCAGCACATCCAACAAATACCATGGTCATGGCCATGTAGACATACATACTGTATGCCATGACTGTAATGGACTTTATTCAATCTCCACAACACAGAGAAGATACACACAAAGGCTGAAAATCAGAACATAACAAGGAGATATTATTCATTTCTTGAGCTAGATAATACAATAATAATTAATTTTTATTACAAACGAAACAAAGAAATAAAATATGTTCATCATGATGATGGTTATTGTTCATTAAAGCTCACTAGTAAAATATTGCCTGGTAATATATAAGGTGAATAGCCAATAATTTCTTGGACCAAAAGCATATAAAAATAGTATTATTATCATCATGTAATAACTAAATTACCACCTTGCCACACAGGCACCTAAGTGATATGTGGGACTAATCACAATAGGATGATGTCAATAAATTAGTATTGACATCATAGTGCAAGTGGGACTATGGGTGGCAGATTTTGCATCTTGTCCATTGGTTTTTCTCCAAGGTTTTTTTACTTTTTGCAATAGATATTCTCTAATTCAATTAAAGCCCTCCTATATTTCTATGCATACGTCAAGAGATATATTTACCAGAAAGTAGGTTTCCAATAAATTCTATTGTTTTTAAAACGTTATTCAAAACCTATTCTCTGAGAAATATAATGGCATTGAAATATAATAGAGCTTCAATTTTATTGTCAACAGCTTTCACAAATGCATCACAATTAAACTCATCTCCATAATTATGCACGAAAACTATTTGCATATATATGAACGTCCGATTTCCTTACGTAAGCCTGTGCTACTTGCGCTAAAGATTCTGACTCATCACTCTAGTCTTATTTTCATTCCGTTTTATTTCCAAATCTGTGAGTTGCAGTTCATTTTCTGTGTCATTCTTAAGTAGCCATATGGCATTTGGGTGACATAGTACCGACACCCATTTTTTGAAAGCAAATCTAGCTGTTTTGATCGTAAATTTGGTCTCATGCATCGTTGGTTACGAATTATTTATTACGATTCATTGACAGCAGGAAAGATAAAGCGTTCCTTCAGAAAACAGCTGAATCGCGTTGTCCAGTTATGCCCTGGCTTCAGTCATCGCAACCGGGAGGAACTTCACGCGATAGCCAATCAGAACGCCCAAAATGTCTTCTGTGTGTACGAGCTCGCAGGATCAGGACGCAGACCTTTCCTCGTTGTGTGCATTACCATGCACGGAAAAAAGTCTACCATTCCGCTTTTACAGAAATAGAGAACAATGGATTTTGATTGTTGGGCGCTCTGATTGGCTAATCGTGTAATGTGCGCACGCACTCATGTTTATTCAACACACATATGTGCATTGAACGAAGACGGAAACAATAACTGGGGGCGTAGCTTATCACAAACACTCGGGCCTTCGCGTCACGTGCTCAGAGCTCTCGGAGAAATGTTTACAAATTTCCTGAAAGCCCGAACTCGGTGAGTGGGCGTTCGACGCTCGTGGTAACACTGGGTAACCGTCAACAAATGATTTAGGAAAGAATTTCCAGGGAGCTAGCTCGGATCGGGCGGTGATGAATGCATGCAGGAAGTTTATTGTTCAGACATTGTTTTGGAGAATCGTTTATGGTGCACGTGTTGGCGTGCGTAGTGAATGTTTATTCTAGGTTTACTGAATCCTATAATCGAAGGGGGAAACTTTTGTACTGATCCCTCCCAAACATCTTGGCTCATGCATGCTAGCTGCGCATGCGCTAGGTCATAGATCACATACGTATAATATATACACAGTGGCAAAACTTAACGCATGCGCATAAATCGTCACAGAGCGCCATACAGTGAGATGCGCATGCGCATTGATGTAGCGCGCACATCCACCACGCACCCTGATAGTCCGCGGAAGTAACCGATACACCGCGAAAGCGATTCGGCTCTTCGTGCTCCAGTCCTGTCAAATTATTAACAAAACGGACGACCATTTTGGCAAGAAAAAACTGCAAGACGCGACTTCAAGAAACGGTTGGGCGTAGACCCCACTCTTTCAATATTTCTTTAGAATAAAGAAGAGAAAAATAAAAAAGGAACTTCAACGAATCCATACTGTCGGACGTAACGCCCAATATTTCACTCATATGTACGAGATCAATATAACAGAAGTATATTGACCTCGTATTTGGAATAAGGTACTTCTTCGTTGTAGGAAAAAATGTAGACCCAGATATTAGGTTATAGCTAAGAAAATTTAGGACGATGGTGCATTAATTTTGATAACTTATATTCAGACTACATGTAGGAGTAAATACTATAGTGGGGAATTTATCCTATATGAAAGATAGAAAAATAAAGAGAAACTCACCGCTGGTCCTGGTGCATGTCACGTTTCACAGGTAGTTCTATTAACTGAATATTATTCTCCCATTCACTTGAAAAGGCTCCACGGGGCTGTCTTCACCGAAACCATCATATAGTCTATGGAGTCTCTGACAACTCAGTTGAGTACATGTAAAATTATCATAGACGTTTACACAATGGGATGTCACACAAACTTACAACTAGTGATGGTTTTAAGAACGAGGCACGCCAGACTCCCTAACGGTACAATATTAAGAAGGCATATCACAGTATCAAAACCCATATAGATGCGAAACCAAAAATACTAATGAGAGAGAATCTAACTATTATAGAAAAGATGATAATGATGAGAGATATATTAAATTATAGTTTTAATCAAAGTTGCTTATAAAATACGAGTTTTGGAGTTTAAATAGTCATGTTGAAATACGTCCTGGATTGGAAATTGCTTCAAATGGCCTATTTTGGGTGGACAAATCTACATTCATATTGTTTTGTAACGACGATTACAGATTATTCCACATTATCGATGTCAAAAGTCTGACTTACCTTCTTCTTCAGCTCAACATATGTGATGCGTCAATGTCGAAATGGGAAGAGACTTAGACCGCGATTATATTGAAATCCCACTTAATTGTGATATATATTGATTACCCTGATTCATTATGCCTTGATTTGATATATAGACCCGACTGTAAAGATAAATAGAAGTGGAAGATATTGTCCTCTGAACAGAGGCAATTGTGCTCTTGGAAAATCAAAATCTAAGAGACAATAACGTCTGCGAGTTATAGCTTCCGTTTGACTCCGCGCCAGACAAAAATAGCAACATTTTTGTCACGCTCGTTGTACTCACCGATAAATGCCGAGTAACAACTTGTTATCACATATAGGTGAAACGATCGACTAACTAGAAGGAGGCTGAAATTCAGTGATATACAGAGAACTACATGTACCGTCACGCATGATCGAGGCAGAGCGCACAAGCAGGAAACAATCGGCGATGTTGTCTAAATAACATTCAATCTTCTCAAAAAAAAGAAGCTTGAATTTGATTAAGTTGTTTTATATCTCGTCAATACTAATAAAAAACGTCAATGCTACTTTCTAAATTGTTTAAGAAAAAGTCCCGCATACTTATTAAGAAAAGTGTTTACTACCTGGCGCTAAATTAGATTAGAAACAAACTATTTTAAACCTTTTGGGGTTTTAATTCCGATGTCTTTGCATGGTTCTTTGAATGTCAAATACGCGTATACTCATTACTCATAATAAATTGCGAGTCATTTTGATCTGAACTCTGTTGGAAATTTTGTGAAACCAATAATAATGGTCTATAGATACTAAATTATTTTCTTGTAAAGCAGGGGCTTATGCATTTGTTTATATTCTTTGAATAAAGTATATGATGAAGATAAGCCTCAAAAATGATATTAATAGAATATTTTGCGGCCTCACGAATGTAATTTAGCAATTTCTCACTGCATCACGTTTTTCGAGCTGCATAGGTTGAGCTTAAGAGACAATGAAAAATAAAAACGTAAATGGATTTGCTCGATCACTCAGTCTTTTATTTGAATCCAAATACTTGTGTCTAGTAATAAGAAGATATTAAGATAATTTTTAGAAATGAATTATATTAATGAGTAAAATTCCGTCGTGTTTAGTAAAACAGCTACTTTCTTAACACGTTACTTTGTAAAATAAACTGCAGAAGTCACATATTAACCTACAATACTTGTATCGATAGTATTATTCCACGTCACCGTCTTTATTGATGCCCTAATTGTTCCCTGATGGAAGACCAAATTTGTTTATATAGGGAGGTTTTAATTCTTCCCATCAGACAACAGATATCGCTGGCTCACCTAAATATAAATGCTGAATAAAATTACATATCTTGGATACCAGCAATAGCTAACGTCAAGCATAAAGTAGCTTTCCCACATATACCTCCCCCCTACCTCCTTCCTCACTACCGATTGTTAGTTTACATTAAGTTTGCGTGCTCCGCTATAATACCGGGATGAAAACTAGTTATTCACACCAGCAGTTTGTGGCATCTCGTCACTGCAATTTTCTGAGAGTGCCACGCCTAAGAGAGTTTAGTTCAGGCTTAATCTCGGTCATCACAACGAAACAAAAAGCCGTTGACAATACATCATCGAACGATACAACATGACCGTGAAACAGTCGCAATTAAACAAAGCAATGCGATTGCTAAGCAGGCGGATGTCTAAAAGCGGAGAGGGGAAATGATGCGTAGGACAGTTCGCTTAGTATACATGTCGCGGAAAAAAAAAATTATGACGAACGATAGACTCGTAAAACCTCGAAAAACTGGCTTTTTTAACCATTCCCGTTATCATATTTCACGTCTATTTTTTTTAACAGAGCAAAGAATGGAAAGCCATGGTAGAACCAGAAAATCAAACAATAAAAATTCCTCAAATTTTTGGTTTTTATTAGTTTGTCGATTATACTCGGAATCTTTGAATCATGCGACATAATCTCTCTCATTTCGAAGCAAACGTATCACATATGTCATTAAGAAATTATTTTAATATCAACATATCGTCTAGGTTAGGTAACCTTTTACCCTAAAGAAAAGATAAAGACACCGCGGCTTCTGGGAGCCTCGCACACCTTTATAACCATCTCACTTCCACCTCGCGACATAGCATGGAAAATTGCGACACGCGTAACCCTGCCTATATCTCACCCACACGGGGCCTGCGGCTTATCTTTATGGAAAGGACCTAAGACCTTCAGTTAACAATTGCGTGAATGCACGCACAGCGCAGCTTGATAGCCAGATAGTGCTAATACCCACTCCAATTAAGTCATGAAGAATAATAGGTGGACGGTAAATCCTGCATAATCCCAGGGGGCCGCGGCTTTATCTTTTGGTAAGGTACTAAGAAGGAACAATCAGTATATGAAATGTTGGCGGAAAATGAAATCAGTGTACAACACATGATTGGAAAGTCATCTACAAATCATGCATTTTTGCCAATTTGAAGACCCCCTAGGAACTTAAACAAGAAATTTAAATTGCTGCAATTCCTTTTTTTATAACCATTTTCACATTGCTCTTCTCACTTTTCTTCTTCTTACTATAGAATTGATTTTCTTCTAGGGTTTTGTTTCCTTTAAGAAACAAAAGACACATATAGCAAATGACATGAGATATATAGATTGATGAACAGACTATCATGGTTCAGGTCATAGCACTTACTTGATAGAATCAATTGGCTTCTTTGTGCCAACTGTGGCAGTGGTCACAAAGCCTTCACAGCAATGAGAGAAACTGAGCAAGGTTATAATATTGCCACTCCCGGGAATTCACTAACAAAAGAGGAGAACAAAAAGTCAAGGTGGGGAAATTGCACACTAAATTTTAATATGTAACAAAAATGTGACCAACAGTATATTCAATATAAAACTGCCCAAATCATTTGATATGAACACACAAGATACGAAATGTATGCAAATAGAATATTATTATTAATTAATTATTATATGTTTCAGTTTTTCTAGTTCTAGTTTTCTCTTGTTTAAATAAATTCTAGCACCTCAAATTTATCTCCAATCTGACACCATTGTGAATTATGAATAAAAGTGAATTGTTAAATTTCAAGTGCCATACATTCCTCCACAATACTGTCATTTTATTTTCTCCAATTGTAGGAGAATATAATGGTAGCAATTGCACCATTACTAATTTTTTACCTAACCTACACCAATTTACTTAACTGCGAATCCACAATAACTTTCTAAAAATGAAATATGAAGTGAAATAACCAACTACATGTAGATAAATACATGTATGATAAAAATTTGAGTCTAGTCTCAAGTAACCTTACGATTGAAGCTCTAAGAAGAACACATTGGCAGCACATCCAACAAATACCATGGTCATGGCCATGTAGACATACATACTGTATGCCATGACTGTAATGGACTTTATTCATCTCCACAACACAGAGAAAGATACACACAAAGGCTGAAAATCAGAACATAACAAGGAGATATTATTCATTTCTGGGAGCTAGATAATACAATAATAATTAATTTTTATTACAAACGAAACAAAGAAATAAAATATGTTCATCAATGAGATGGTTATTGTTCATTAAGCTCACTAGTAAAATATTGCCTGGTAATATATAAGGTGAATAGCAATTAATTTCTTGACCAAAAGCATATAAAAATAGTATTATTATCATCATGTATAATAAATTACCACCTTGCCACAAGGCACCTAAGTGATATGTGGGACTAATCACAATAGGATGATGTCAATAAATTAGTATTGACATCATAGTGCAAGTGGGACATATGGGTGGCAGATTTTGCATCTTGTCCATTTGGTTTTTTCTCCAAGGTTTTTTTACTTTTTGCAATAGATATTCTCTATTCAATTAAAGCCCTCCTATCTTTCTATGCATACGTCAAGAGATATAGTTGTACCAGAAAGTAGGTTTCCAATAAATTCCTATTGTTTTTAAACGTTATTCCAAACCTATTCCTCTGAGAAATAATGGCATTGAAATATAATAGAGCTTCAATTTTATTGTCAACAGCTTTCACAAATGCATCACAATGTAAACTCATCTCCATAATTATGCACGAAAACTATTTGCATTTATATGAACGTCCGTTTCCTTACGTAACGCTGTGCTACTTGCGCTAAAGATTCTGACTCCACTCTAGTCTTATTTTCATTCCGTTTTATTTCAAATCTGTGAGTTGCAGTTCATTTTTCTGTGTCATTCTTAAGTAGCCATATGGCATTTGGGTGACATAGTACCCGGACACCCCATTTTTTTGAAAGCAAATCTAGCTGTTTTGATCGTAAATTTGTCTCATGCATCGTTGTTACGAATTATTTATTACGATTCATTGACAGGAGGAAAGATAAAGCGTTCGCTTCAGAAAACAGCTGAATCGCGTTGTCCAGTTATGCCTGGCTTCAGTCATCGCAACCGGGAGGAACTTCACGCGATAGCCAATCAGAAGCCCAAAATGTCTTCTGTGTGGTACGAGCTCGCAGGATCAGGACGCAGACCTTTCCTCGTTGTGTGCATTACCATGCACGGAAAAAAGTTCTACATTCCGCTTTAACAGAAATGAGAACAAATGGATTTTGATTGTTGGGCCGCTCGATTGGCTAATCGGTATTGTTTGCGCAGCTACTCATGTTTTATTCAACACCTATGTGCATTGAACGAAGACGGAAAAAAATAACTGGGGGCGTAGCTTATCACAACACTCGGGCCTTCGCCGTCACGTGCTCAGACGCTCCTCGGAGAAATGTTTACAATTTCCTGAAAGCCCGAACTCGGTGAGTTGGGCGTTCGCGCTCGTGGTAACACTGGGTAACCGTATCAAATGATTTAGGAAGAATTTCCAGGAGCTAGCTCGGATCGGGGTGATGAGTGCATGCAGTGAAGTTTATTGTTCAGACATTGTTTGGAGAATCGTTTATGGTGCACGTGTTGGCGTGCGTAGTGAATGTTTAATTCTAGGTTTACTGAATCCTATAATCGAAGGGGAAACTTTTGTACTGATCCCTCCCAAACATCTTGGCTCATGCATGCTAGCTTGCGCATAGCGCAGGTCATAGATACATACGTATAATATATAACACAGTGGCAAAAACTTAACGCATGCGCATAAATCGCTCACAGAGCGCCATAACAGTGAGATGCGCATGCGCATTGATGTAGCGCCGCACATCCACCACCGCACCTGATAGTCCGCGGAAGTAACCGAATACCCGCGAAAGCGATTCGGCTCTTCGTGCTCCAGCTGTCAATCATTACCAAAACGGAGACCATTTTGCAAGAAAAACTGCAAGACGCGACTTCAAAAACGGTGGGCGTAGACCCACTCTTTCATATTTTTTAGAATAAAAGAGAAAAATAAAAAAGGAACTTCAACGAATCCACTGTCGGACGTACGCCCAATATTTCACTCATCATGTACGAGATCAATATAACAGAAGTATATTGACCTCGTATTGAATAGGTACTTTCGTTGTTAGGAAAAATGTAGACCCAGATTATTAGGTTATAGCTAAGAAAATTTAGGACGAATGGTGCATTATTTTGATAACTTATTTCAGAACTAATGTAGGAGTAATACTATAGTGGGGATTTACCTATATGAAAGATAGAAAAATAAAGAGAAACTCACCGCTGGTCCTGGTGCATGTACACGTACGTAGTAAAAGCGCCTTCAATGCGTGTACTGTGTGCAGCTATGGCGCTATTGTTAAGAGTCGTCGCAAATCAACTTCACCCTGAGAAAATCGCATTTTTTTAAAAACAAACTCGACACCAACCGTAATTACTTTATGTCGTGTGGCGCTGACCCACATGATGTATCGTACTTACTGAATCATCACTGGGTAGAAAAACTGAAAGACTAGTACAATTGTTTGACATTGTTCTAGTTGAAACAAGAACAGTAAAGGGAATTTTCTTGGAAATAACATCTATGACGTCTGGTTTGAACTGTCAGTCTTTTTAAGTCCTCATTTTCTTGTCTAAATTTTTCTTTTTCCTCTTTCGTATTCTTTTTCTGTCGTTTCCCATAGTCATTCTTCTTTTATTGTTGTTGTTCTCTTCGTCTTTTCATTTTTTTATTTATTCTTTTATTATATAATCATTTTTGCGCCCCTAAATTGCCGCCCGGGCACACGCCCTTCACCCTCCTCATTCACCCTCCTCATACATGTAATCAATTATATAAATAAATTATATATCATAATAATATCATTATATCATTATATCATATATAATAAATTATATATTCATTATATATCAAAAATACAAAATACAAAATTGATTTAAAAAGGGGAAAAAAAAAGGGAAGATCATGTAAAGAACGACTTGAGCCTACCCCTATAGCTGTTATGATACTCTTCTTAGGGCCGAAGGCGGATTTTTTTTTTTTTTTTTTTTTTTTTTTTTTTTTTTTTACAACCCCCCCCCCCCGGCCCCCACTTATCAACGTGGCCCTAATTAAACGTGGAAAAAAATCTGATGTACTTTTTTGATCGCCATGCAAGGCGTGATGTAAAAAAAATTGATGTATGGGCCTCCTTTTTTGTCCACTTTTGCAGATTTCGAACCCACCGTAAAAATCCTACTTAGGGGCCTGCTATGGTGCAAAACATAACATAGTTATTACAAAAAATTAAATATAAATCTTCAGCTTTGGAGAAAAAACTATCAAGCTCAATGAGTTTTTAATGGATCGGTAGTGAGCTGGACCTATCCCCGGAAGTAACTTACTCGATCTTACTCCACGAATTATCCCAAGGCCTTGTATTTATATAGGGCGTTGAATTACAGAACCGCAACGCGCCCTCAAGACGTAAGTTATATAAGTGCATTGCATGCAGTACATTGCATTCGTCGCTAAACATAAAAACCGGATTTATTTTGGTATCTATCCAACTTCAAACCTTTCTGATGACATCGAGTGGGACAGACCCCCCAAAAAGGTTATGGCAACAAGGAAGGATAATTGGTACGTAAAAATAATCATTTGTTGTGAAAATTATTAATATAAAATGTATTTTAGGCACCCTATAATTGTCACTGTATTTGATAAGTAGTCCCACGTAGGGTGCTGCTAGCGTGCAATATTTCAAAACGCATAAAGAAATGAGGACTTACCAAAAAATAAATGACAAATCTAATTTTATCGTGACTATTGTTCATTGGAAG